>CM061534.1:82418893-82677876 GCA_030545055.2 Neoaliturus tenellus | reverse complement strand
GGAGCGAATTTGCGATGAGAAACAGCAAAAGTGCCGAGGAAATTTGAAGTTTGCAACGTTACTCTGCCTAAACCGTCATGTGACACCGCTCGGGTGACCTCGAACTGGCCCAGAAGCCCCCATTCGACCATTACTGCAACCGCGATGCGCACCCTACGACAGACACCGAGCGACTGACTGTTCGGCCCCGCGCACTCTAGGTATATGGGAAGTGGTGGGGGAAATCTCAAGGTCATCCAAATTGGGTTTTAAAAAATAAGAAACTCTAAACCCCATGCTCCTCTTCTTCCCTTTCCACCTCATTTGTAGGAT
Organism: Neoaliturus tenellus; assembly: GCA_030545055.2. NCBI lineage: Eukaryota > Metazoa > Arthropoda > Insecta > Hemiptera > Cicadellidae > Neoaliturus > Neoaliturus tenellus. The sequence goes on along the minus strand of CM061534.1, from coordinate 82,677,564 downwards.
ATATGGTTGACAATGGTAAATTTGACAAATACTCCGGTGATTGTTGATCGTCTTGCTGCAGTATAACTTCAGACCAATCATAATCTAAAGTGACCTTGAGCTTTATTCCCGGGTTGTCGAGGAGAATAGACTTCATCCAATCGCAGATGGTTTCTAAATAATGCACGTTGTCGATTGTCAATTTCCAATTCGTAGTGGGTACATCTTCGGTGGAAGACATGGCATTGCAAGCAGGTGTGTCCGCCATGGTTGTTGGAGGAGGAATGATGCTTGTTGCAGCGAGCAATGCTGGTATTACAGAGTAGTGGGGAAACTTCAAGGTCATCCAAATGGAGTTTTAAAAAAGGAAACTTTGTCTATTTACTTATAACATAACCACTTAAACTAAAAGGATTGGGATCAACAGTGCGTTTAATCATCATATTCGTTATATTCTTCATGTTTCTCAGTTTTTACCTCCGCCCGGATAGTACCTCCACTCTTTAGCTCCTTTTCGGCTTCTTCTAGTTGCTGGGTAATCGCCATCTGACATTGAAGTTCAAAATCATCACGCGGCACAGATCCGCAAATATCCATCTGAGCCAACCAGAGCTGCCTGAGGTTCTTTTCCTTTTCCTCGACAGCTTCGACGGCTGCATGTAATTCCTTTTCTGTAATAGAGGAGTCCCACAATTGTTGATCATCGGTTTTGTTGACAACCTCATTTTCAGACTCCTTGTACAAATTGTTCAGCTCCTGCTGAGTCTTAATGGTTACCTCCTCGTAACTAGCACAACTTACATTGAGAGACATCTTGATGTTGTACGGTTGACCGTTGGAGTTGAAATGAAGCTGAGGCACAGCGCTTGGGGGTACTATAAAAAGTGGGAAAAAGTGGTGGGGGAAGTTTCAAGGTCATCCAAATTGTGTTTTAAAAAATCCTATCTTGTTACTGAGCACATATGTCAGTAACAAGATAGGTGTTTTTCTCTTTTACATCTTTAATATAATAAAGAAATAAACATATTCTACAATGGTAAGAAGAAGAAAGACAACTGCTAGTCAGCTGAAATAATCCAAAGTCTGGCTCGCTTCAGTCTTCATGGACGCCGGTGATGAAGTCGCTGGAGAAGAGTAATGTTCAGACTCTTCTTTTGGGTGTCGGAGATTGCGTATATTGCAAGCGTAGACTTGCACATTTATACGGTAGCCTCGCGCCACCATCAGCTGCAACTCCTTGTACAAGTCGTTCAGCTCCTGCTGAGTCTTAATGGTTACCTCCTCGTAACTAGCACAACTTACATTGAGAGACATCTTGATGTTGTACGGTTGACCGTCGGAGTTGAAATGAAGCTGAGGCACAGCGCTTGGGGGTACTATGAAAAAGTGGTGGGGGTGTTTGCATCGAAGCAGGTTTGACCTTTAGCTTGGTGGTGGGGGTAACTGTGAAATGCAAAGGTCAAAGGTCAAGGTCACCCGCGAAGTTTAAAAAAAATGCAACATATCAATATGTGACAAACCTCACATATTGATATGTTGCATTTTTTGTCTTTTGTATTTTTTTTTTGTCTTTTATGGTTTATTTATAAAACATTACAATAACATATGTACAACAGTAAAACTTAAATCTAACACTGCTGCTTGTCGACGATGTGGATGGTCAACTCGGTGGAATTGCTACCCGTGCAACCGTGGGAAACCAGGTAGAGACAGCCGGGTTGGATGGAGCGCAGATCCTCGTTCTGGAGGAGATGGACGAATCGTTTCGGCAGGTAGACTTGGAACTTGGGCTCATCCCCCGGAGTGAACGGTGCCTCGCTAAGACTGCAGCAGATGGCCTCTCCAACTGTAGTCTTCATCTTCTTCATGGCGTGGATAATGTAGTGCTTCTCATCTTTAAGTTCGGAACACTTCTTGACAGGTAGTATGGTAGATTTGGAGTGAGCATTGAACTGCTCAACCAAAGTTTGCAGGAACTGGTGAGATGCCATGGTTGAGTTAAAGATTGTCTTCTTCTTCGTTTTCTTGCTGGGAGATGTTGTCGTCTCGGAATCTCGAGTAATACTCATGCCAGGTCCCGGTCTGCTCCTCACTTATATAACCCCCGTCACCCCCACCACTCCCCACTTCCCCACTTTGAAGATAAGATGCGAGTTTATAGGCGTTTTTTTTAAAGCGCAATGTCTATCTTTTTCATGTTCTGGACTTTTAGTACAAATACAAACATTTTCCATCGTATACTTGTAGTTTTTATCCAAGTCCACATCATTAACCGGAACATGAGTAAATTCTTCGATCCATCTCTTCTTTTCCAGTCCTTTTGTATAAATATTGGTAAACCTGTTTGAAAACTGATGCATGATGTGATACAAGTCTGTGTAACTTGCAAAACCATCATACCAATCGATATGATGGAAATATTTTGAAATCCACCTGTTGGTAGTAGCGGCTTTGCTAGTTAATGATGAATAAGAACATGGTGGTTTGAACAAAAATGTATATGGAACACTTGTATTGATGTCGAAAAACACAATGATTCTTGTGACGTGAAACACAATGACGATAGTTCTTTTATGATAAATCTATCGTCATTACCCCGAAACGCTTGGAACTCAATTATACCAGGTTTGGACTTTACTTGTTCTTCTTCCTTGTCCATTGCGAAGGACACTCGTCTGCTCATGACGAAGTCCAAAGATCAACTGATTTCCACACCACGGTAGGTACGACTTTTATACCAGGCCGTACAGTTGTTGGCGCGTTGGTGTATATTTAACGTGGGCACCGTCCCCGGTAGGCCTAACCCCACAAAGCGTTTGATATTGTTTTAAAAACCAACCATTGTCATCTAAGTTTCCATCTTTACATTCTCCTTGTTTTCATTTTCATCACTAACACTTGATTCTTCTCCTCCTTCTTCCTCTTCTTCCTGTTTTACTGATTTTTTATGTAGTTGAGCGTATTTTTCCAATTGTCTCCACATTTGTACTTCATGAGGAACTCTATTAAATATAGAAGTATCCACAGGTCCGTACAATATAGGTGCGTCCGGTTGTTTGTCCAAAGTGTCTTCCAAATAATCTTTAATAATAGAACTTGAAAACACTAGTTGTCTCAAGTATCTTGTTATTGGTTCAGTTGCACAGGTTAGAATAAAAAACTCTTCTCGATTAAGTTGAATCTTGTTATCATGTCTTGTTGTGTCTCTAAACCGCAACTGATGGTCACCACGATTCTTTATAATATCAATTTCCACATTTGAATCCAAAAGTCCTACTCTTGTCTTTCTTCCATACATGTTACTAGTTAAATAGCATTCTAGCAGATGCAAGTGCTTCATAAAAGATTCCCAAGCACTATCGGTGAACAAAATCATTTTGGATCCATGAGTTAAAATTACAGTAGGTGAATAATCCGTCGATTTCATAACACCGATTAAAACACTTTTGTCCAAACTGGATGAGATTGGATAAAATATTCACAAGAATACCTCACTCAATATGTAAGGAGAAATATTATCTTCAATATCCCTTTTCTTCTTCTGTGCATTCTTTCTTCTTTTCCTTTTTCCTCAACATCATTACTGGCGTGGAGTTGTCCGCAAGCGTTGTGTTCATCTCCCTCCGGTTGACCTTGAAGATCTAAAAAGTCGGATATCTCCTTCTCAATATCGACTACATTTTCTTGTGTACCACTAGGAGAAGCCATATTGAATAAGATGCTACCCATACAAGAACAGGCAACAAACTGATGAGGATCGACCTGAACGCTCTGCTTTTATACTCGCGGAATGCATTGGAATGTAACAAAACCGGTTTTTTACAATACATTTTTAACAATTCCAGTTAAAGGTGTGTATGTTACGATTTTATCATGTAGAATTAAACAGTATGCAGATGTATTAGCTGGTATAGCCGCGTTGAATTCCATTTCTATTTTTATATCCACACTTGATGATTTTACCGATTCATTCTGTTTAGAACAATCGATTACAACTATCGGGTAACCATCTAAGTACTTTTCTGGTGATAGTAAAGGTGCATTTGTTTTACCGTAATATGAACTTTGGAATCTTGCATACATATCGTACAATATGCTGTACTTTTTATTAGCGAATGACACATTTAAATTATCGTATGGAAAAAATTGTGAATTTAAATAAACCTTAATATTTTTCAAGTTGCAATGATCAAATTGGCCTGCATGTTTGGTGATGGTGTCTCTTCTGCCTGTTTGTAAACCAAATATAATATACCTGGCTCGTTCCACATAATTAGATGTTTTAACAGTCCAAGTGTGACGATCCGTAGCTGGCAAGCTGGGATGTTCATGAAATTCCCAACTTCTAAAAGGAATTACAATATCACGATCAGCCTTTAACTTTCTTAATATTAGCATTCTATGCTCATCAGCTAATTTAACATGCGGAACTCTCCATACAACTTTGTCTAATGTTAATTTCCATTCTAAAGTTGCATCTGTTGTACCATCTGGAGCTTTAATAATGTCTTTATCGTTAGAAGATCTCAACAAAACTAATTCTTGTTTAACATTTAATATAATCTTTCTATAATCTTCTGCAAAACCAAGCAACAAACGTAATGGAATATGAAAATCAAAATTTCCATTTGTATTCAAATTCAAATTCAAATTCATTTATTTCCAAAACACAACACATTTTACATTCATTGCAAAGTATTATAACGTATAACTAAACAAAATCTACTAACTAAAATAAACATTCTTGTATGGAAAAGTACCTACATAGGCAAGAACGCCTGTGCGTAGGCACGAGCCGCTATAAATGTCACTTTAATATTGTTTTTTTTTTTTATTTATTTATTTTTTTATTTTATTTTTACTATTAATTTACTAGCAAGGAAATTTGCAAAATTAATTTTAAAATTTTTAAATTCAGAACAAATCTTATGTAATTTATTATTTTGTATAGTATTCATAAAAACAGAGACTACAAGGAAATGTAATAAAATTTATAAGATTTTAAACAAGAACATTTAATATTGCGGTGACCGGCACGCGAAGACCGTTGGGCTGAGTTCAGTCTTATCAATTTTAGTGAAAGTCAGTGTACATTTGCAGTCAGGTTGGATCTATCTGTAGCCGGATGTGATGACCACCTCAGTTGCCTCCCTTCCAATATCAAACAACCATTCTGTCACCTTTTTCTTTAAAGTGAGGGTTTTATAGTTTCTGAAGTTTTGCAATTGTGGAGGAAGATTTCTAATGAGAATTTGTGATATGTAATGAGAGTTGGTAACTGAAAAAGTTCTAATTAATTTATCCACTCTAATTCTTAAGGTCTGAGAACTACGTGTATGATAATTGTGTTCAAACGTGAGAAAGTGCTCATCGAATTCTTTAAATATGTGCATTAATAAAGTTTTAACATAAAGTTGCCTCAGGTCAAGAACTTTGAATTCATTAAAAAGCTCATTAGTGGGAAATCTACGCCCTTTACCGAGGGCAGCTTTGATTATTGATTTTTGAATTACATTTAAAGGCTCCAAAATAGACCGATAACCTCCACCCCATGCAATGATACCGCCCATGAATAATGATTGACAATAAGCAAAGTAACAAAGTTTTAGTTCGTTAAAATTTAATATCTCAAAAAGTTGCCTAAAAACAAAAATGAATTTCCTAACTTTATTTTTTAAATAATCCACGTGAGCCAACCAATTCATACTGCTATTAAAAACAACCCCTAAATATTTGTAAGAATCTACTTTTGCAATTTCCCCACAGTTACAAAGTTGAGATGAAGAATCACCGCAAGAGTGAAGTTTCAAGAAATCGAAATTTGTATTTAAGTTAGACTTGAGAGCTATTGGCATAAATTTAGTTTTGCTTATGTTGACAGTAAGTAAATTTTGGTCAAACCACTTTTTTACCAAAGAAAGATCTCTTGCGGATGAAACTTCAACCTCGTCCCAGTTAGAACCCTCGAACAAAATAGCAGTATCATCAGCAAATAAATATAGTTTACCCCCAATATTAATATTAGCTAAGTTATTAATATAAATTAAAAATAAAATAGGCCCCAGCGTGCTACCTTGGACTACCCCATAATCGATTTGTCGCTCTTCACTCGCAACACCACAAACAGAAACAATTTGCCTCCTACCTGATAGATAACTGGCAAACCATGAGAGTGTTTTCCCCCTACAGCCAATAAGATTCATTTTATGTAAAAGTTTAGTTCTGTCTAAAGAGTCAAAAGCTTTGGCTAGATCAAGAAAGGCTAAAAGGCAACGTCTATTATTATTGACTGCATTATTTATGTCTTTATTTAAGTTAAACAAGGCTTTTGAAATATTCTTACTTTTTCTGAATCCGTACTGACAGTCAGTTAAAAGCGAATTTATTTCTAAGTAATAAACAAGCTGCTCTTTTACAATTTTTTCAATTATCTTCGAAAAAACGCTGAGGAGGGATATCGGTCTAAAGTTGGATTTTTCTGTAATGGTGGATGACTTGTACAGTGGAAAGACTTTGGCTATTTTGAATATGTCTGGGAAAGTGCCGGAAAGGATACTCAAATTTACAATATGAAGAAGAGGCTTCAAAAATAAGCCAGCATTCTCCTTAAGGAGGGAAGCAGGAAGTCCATCACACCCTGGCGCAGATCCACCACGTAAACTGTTGATATGTCGTAAAATGTCAAGTTCTGTCACTGTGGTAAGATTGAATATCGTATCTGTTGCAAAGTCTAAGTCGTTGACTACCGGTGGACCACTGGCGTCAATAGAAGTAGCAAGATTTCGTCCAACTTCAGAAAAATAACAGTTAAATTCATTGGCTACTTCTTCAAAAATATTTTTGTTTAGATCTGATGAACCAATTCTTTTGTATTTTTCTATTGGAAATTTATCTTTTATTCTATTCCGCCCAGCAAGTTCATTTAATACCCCCCAAAATTTTCGAGGATTACTATTACATTCTTGGATTTTTTGTCTGACATAGTTTTTCTTCTCAGTTTTTATTAAAATATTTAAACGATTTCTGTAAGTTATAAAATATTTTTTGAGCTCTAAATTAAAAGGTTGTTTTATCAGCAATTTACATAATTTATCCCTTTTCCTTATACATCTGATGAGACCAATAGAAATCCAAGGTTTGATTTTGTTTAATCTATTGCGATAAGTACAAGGTTTAGACGATTTCATGATGAGATCTTTTACAATATAATTAAATTTAGCAGAACTTTCATTGACATCTTGACTTAGTAAAACAGTCTGCCAGTTTTGTTCTGTTAAAAAAGTTCTGAAGACAGTTCTGTCAATGTATGTGTGAGGCTCGGCGTTGTTGTCTAAGTATTTAATTTTTTGGTCCAACTCAATTTGTAAGGCAGTACAATAGTGGTCAGTAGTGTGGCTTTGAACGACAGCAGACCTGACATTGTTATAATTATTATGTCGAACAAAGATATGATCAATGCAGGACATACTGTCACTAGTCACACGAGTAGTATATATATGTTGCTCCTGCGCCATGAGGGGGTATGAGGGGTATGAATTTCCTAACAGTCCTGCAGGCCTATTTTTAACCGGTTTTTTGGCGATTTTTGCCTACATTTCGGCAATTTTACAGCTTTTTTCAGGTTTTTGAGGCATAACAAAATTGATAGAGAAGGGTGAGGGGTATGAGGGGTATGAGGGGTATGAATTTCTTAACAGTCCTGTGGACCTATTTTTAACCGGTTTTCATTGATTTTTGCCTATATTCTGGCAATTTTACAGCTTTTTCAGGATTTTCGAGGCATAAAAAATTGATAGAGGAGGGTGACTGCGCCATGAGGGGGTATGAATTCCCTAACAGTCCTACGTAAGGACTAGTCCCGTGTAAGGACTATTGTATTAAGATAGTCCCGCGCAAGGACTATTGTATTTAGATGGTCCTGTGTGAGGACTGGTCCCGCGTGAGGACTATTGTATTCAGATGGTCCCGCGTGAGGACTATTGTATTCAGATGGTCCCGCGTGAGGATTATTGTATTCGGATGGTCCCGTGTGAGGACTGGTCCCGCGTGGGGACTATTGTATTTTAATGGTCCTACACAAGGACTATTGTATTTAGATAGTCCCGCGCGAGGACTAGTCCTGTGCAAGGACTGTTGAATTTAAATAGTCCGGCGTAGGGACTATTGTATTTTAATGGTCCTGCGCAAGGATTATTATATTTAAATGGTCCTGCATGCTATTGAATTTAGATAGTCCTGTGTTGGGACTAGTCCAACATAAGTACCATTATATTTATAGTCCGTTGTGGAGATTTTCAACTCACAAAAGAAATTTCCACTAATATACAACACCACACACTTGTTGTTTAGTGGGTGATTCAGCTGAAGAGGAAAGAGATAAGAGATAACAGACCGATGAAGGATGACCTCAAGATTGGCGATAAAAGTTTTAGTGAAAATGTCCGCTAATTAGGTTGCCGATAAGAGGCCGACGTCCGCTGACTGCGTCATTGGTGATAACAGTTTTAATGATGTCTGTTAATTATATCGCTTATCAAGCTTGTTTTGTTTTAACAGGATGATGCAATTTGTGCTTTGATTGAAGCTATAGAATTTTAAGTATAAAAGGAGGTTGGTTTTCAAGTAATATTCAGTTTGCTTCGAGATCTATCTCAATCAGGGTGAGTGATATTTAAGATAATACCACTATTAGTTATTAAATTAATACTCAAAACTATCATAGAATATTTTCATACAATAAGAATAAGATAAGCGTTTTGAGTTATCTTATCAAACCGCCCGACCCAAATGTCATGTTTGTATGCTGGTTGATTATTTTCACTCAATCCAAATCGTTGTTGTTTCATCGACTTGTATGATTTTTACTTAAAATCAATTAGTTTAATATATATTTTAAATATTTGGAGTTTAGCTGTTTTGTCAATTTTTTATTTATAGCTGTTTATTAAAAACCATAATATAATATTTTTCACTAGTACCCATTTAATTTTTTATTCTGATCAGTTTTTTATTTTTCTCTTGTAGATCGCATAAGAAGATGGCAATTAAAATTAATTGCAATTTCTGCGGGAAGCTTATATCAAAATCAAATATGACATATCATGTCAAAGTTTGTCCTAAAAACCCAAATAAGGACTTGAGCTCCCGTTACATGAAAAAGTCTTGTGATAAATGTAAAAAATCTATTACAAGTAATCATTTTAGTAGACATTACAAAATATGTCAATCTACTACCAATCAACCTTCCACTTCAACACCTCAAAATAATGAACCACAACCAACACCCAGCACCAGTGGAGCTCAAAATTCAAAACCCCGGGTCCAGAAGAAAGCAAGTCATGAGTACAAAGCTAAATGCCCGAAGTGTGAAAAACTCGTAAGAAAATCCAATATGAGTTATCATCTGAAAACACACGAAGAATCAGCTTTGGTTAGCCGTGGTGGAATCGTTGATGAAAATGATGGACCCACTCCAGCAAAAAGACCTCGTCTGGATGAAAATCATGTTAAAAATAAATCTGTTTTTGAAACTTTGCAGGGGGTTATATTTTTAACGATGGCGACAATTTGCAATTTGGTGAAAGGGCCTATCGGTGGTGGCAATACCTTTACACCGAAAGATTCTGAAGTCGAATTAGTGAGATCGGCTTTCGGGGGAGTCGTCAACTTTTATTGCATTGAAAACATTCACGCTATCAAAGACCCGATCATATTTTTGGACACATATAAAAATATTATCATCAGGAAGATAAAAGAATGGTTGGGTGAATTTGAATTGAAGGTCCGATTTAACTTCCGAATTGATTTCAAGAGGAAAGAACAAGTAGAGGAATTCAACTTTAAAACGAAATATTCTGTGATCGATTTGAGTACCGATATTTCAGGTTTCTACGATTTTGCTAAGGAAAAGTTACTCAACGAAATGGAAGAATTTCAAGCGAAAGGATCCGGTTGGTCTTTATTCAGTATAAGCGATTTGGAAATTCAAGTATGCCGCTATAACCCCCTCAGAGCATCCAGCTATATTCCTTTGCCCAAAGATATTGCGAATAGAAAAGCTGTTATTAATGTAAAAAATGATGATGAAAAATGTTTTCTCTGGTCTATTTTATCCGCATTACACCCGGTTGACCACAGAGATCACCCCGATAGAGTGAGTAAATACAAGCCGTACGAACACGAGTTTGATGAAGCTTTCAAAGATATAACGTTCTCTGTACAAGTTCAGAAAAGTATTATAATGAAATTTGAAAAACGGTCTGGTGTGTCAGTAAATATATATGCTTATGATTTAACTAAAGACTCTGAAAAAAATTATGATAAGTTTGAGGACTATCCCGGTGCAGGAAAAAAATCTAAAAATGCTAAGAAAAGTGATATCTACGTTTTGTATGTAACGAAAAATGAAATCCCCAACAGACATGTCAATCTGTTGTATTTGAAGAATGAAAATGGCAATTCACATTATTGTTGGATAAAAAGCATGAGTAGGTTGATAGGTAGGCAAATCAAGAAAAACAGAAATAAGATACATAATTGCAATCGTTGTCTCCAGTATTTTGGAACTGAAGCCTTGTTAAAAACTCACAAAGAAACCTGCAACGAGCCAGAACGAGAGGATGTTGATGATTTGGATACAATCTTTATATGCAACAGATGTCTCAACGGATTCGATGATGAATTGAAATTAGAAAAACACAGGGAATACTGCAATGAACACAATGCTGTTAGAATCGTCATGCCTAAGGCAATTAAAATTAAAGATGATTACATCAGCCCCACAATACAGTTCAAGTACAAATACAGAAAAATGAAAGTGCCCTACGTAGCGTACGCTGATTTCGAATGCATCTTGACACCAGTGGACGACCAGCGGGGGATCAACACCAAGAAATATCAAGCCCATCAAGCGGCCAGTTTTTCATTGTACGTTGTGAATGCGTCAGACGACTATGACATTCCCTTTGATTTGTATTATGAATATTTGGGCGCCGATGCTGCACAGGTCTTCATAGATGGACTCGTAGACGTTTCAAAGAAAATAGCTCAACTCTACAGTCGTGAAGCAGCGAAGCCCATGACTTTGACTGCTGCTGAAAAGGCGGAAGCCAGGTTTACTTCGGTTTGCCACATTTGTGGAAAAGTGTTTGATGAAAAAACTGGAAAAGCCGTTCTCGATCACGATCATTTGACTGGGAAATTCAGAGGGGTAGCCCACAATTCTTGTAATTTGAATTTCAAAAAGCCCCATTTCCTGCCGGTCTTCATCCATAACCTGAGCAATTATGACGCCCATTTATTTATAAAAATGCTTGGAGCGGATAAGAAAGATATCGTTGTCTTGGCCACCACCGAAGAACGTTACATATCTTTCGAAGTGAAAATTGAAAACGGGGTAAACTTGAGATTCTTGGACTCGTTCAGATTCATGGCTTCCAGTTTAGACAGTCTGGCCAAAAATCTCACCAAACATCAATTCAAACACACTTCGAAATTCTTCTCGGATGACAAACTGGATCTGGTTATTCGCAAGGGGATTTACCCGTATGATTATATGGACAGTATGGAGAGATTTGGAGAGACGTCTTTGCCTTCAAAAGAATCGTTCTACAACAAATTGAACAATTCAAACGTCAGCGATGAAGATTACAAACACGCGTGCGATGTGTGGGAAAAGTTTTCCATCCAAACGACGGGTGAGTACACTCTGCTGTACAATAAAACGGACACCCTACTGCTGGCTGATGTGATGGAAAATTTCCGTAAAGTGTGTTTGAAAACGTATAAACTGGATCCAGCCTGGTATTACACCTCACCCGGTCTGGCCTGGGACGCCATGTTGAAGAAAACCGAGGTAAGTCTCGATATGCTGACGGACACCGACATGGAACTGATGATCTCGAAAGGCATTCGCGGCGGTATCTCTCAGTGCTGCCACAGATACGCCAAAGCCAATAACCCGTACATGCACGATTATGACGCTGGAAAACCGAATGATTATCTTATCTATCTGGATGTAAACAACCTCTATGGTTGGGCGATGATGGAGTACCAACCCCTGAGGAAATTCGAGTGGTGCACAGACTCTGAACTGGCCCAGATAATGTGTAAACTCACAAACGGACAATTCATCAGTAACAAGTCCGACACCGGTTACATCCTCGAAGTTGACCTCGAATATCCCCAACATCTGCACGACCACCATAGAGACCTACCTCTAGCACCGGAGAACCAATGCCCGCCGGGATCCAATCAGAGGAAACTCTTAACAACGCTGTACAACAAAGAGAAATACATCGTACACTACAGGAATCTCCAACTCTACCTGTCTTTAGGAATGGTTCTGAAGAAAATATATAGGGCCATAAAATTTCAACAGTCGGCGTGGTTGAGTGAATATATTAAATTAAACACGGACATGAGAACCAAAGCGACGAACGACTTTGAAAAAGATTTCTACAAGTTGATGAACAACTCGGTGTTCGGCAAGACGATGGAGAATATCAGAAAACACGTCAATATCAAACTGGCCACTCACGAACAGCAGTTGCAAAAGCTAGTGGCGAAACCCAATTTTAAATCCTTGACAATATTCTCCGAGCACTTGACTGCTGTCCATATGGAAAAGACCTATTTGTATTTCAACAAACCCATTTATGTCGGTATGAGCATTTTGGACATCTCCAAAATAGCGATATACGATTTCCATTACAACGTCATGAAACCAAAGTATGGGGACAACATCAGAGTCCACTACGGAGATACCGACTCACTGGTCTATGGCGTGAGGACTGAAGATGTATACGAGGACATGAAAAGCATGATCGACTATTTTGACACCAGTGATTACAAAGCGGATAACGTTTACGGCATGCCGCGGGTCAACAAGAAAGTCATCGGAAAATGGAAAGACGAACTAGCCGGAGATGTAATGAGGGAGTTTGTCGGGCTGCGATCGAAGATGTACGCATACGACTCGGAAGGAAATAAATCTGGCAAAAAGGCGAAAGGTGTGACGAAATCCGTTGTCAAGAAGGAGTTGAAGCTGGAAGACTACAAATCGTGTTTGTTCAACGAAACGGAAGAATACAAGACGATGAACACCATCCGGAGCAAGGGGCACAACATTTATTCCATATCACAATATAAAAAAGCGCTGTCCGCCAAGGATGACAAGAGGTACATCTGTGAAGACGGACTGACGACACTGCCCTGGGGACATTTTCGGATACCCGTCAGTATGGATGTTGATGAAGATTTCGATCTGGACTGATTTCAACGGATTTTTTAAAGACCTGTTTCATTGATGAAAATAGTGTGTTTTAAAAGTGTGTTTAATTGTTTTTCTCAACGATAAAAAATAAAATTTAAAACTCATTTATTTTTGTAAATCAGCTGTGATGGAAATTGCATCACAACTGATGATTACATCAAAATTTAATACATTTTTTTTAATCAGCTGTGATGGAAATTGCATCACAACTGATAATTGCATCAAAATTTAATACATTTTTTAATCAGCTGTGATGGAAATTGCATCACAACTGATAATTACATCAAAATTTAATATTGATCAAAACTTTTAATCTCCAGGTTTTCGCCCATTGGAGTGATTGGTGTCTACCTCCAATTGGGACTTTTTATGCCTCAAAAAGTACTCTGTTGAAGGTGGGAACTTTGACGTAGTAACAGAGCTTTGTAACCAATATCCACCGACACCAATATGTTATCCGATCCCCCTCGGATTTTGATCGTACGAATTATACAAGCGTAAACCCCGTCAATATTTTCATTTACTAGAATTGTAGAAATGTATTAGAAAAACTAAATCATCATCTGTACATATTCCTTTTTGACATCATAAGTGAACATGGTCTGTGATACCACGATGACGTAGGCCGTAGTGCCTTTATCAGCGACCGGACCGGAAACGGCGTTTGTAAAATCCAATTCGATTTGGATATCGTTTCTTTTTCTCTCGGTCGAAAACGGATGGAGATGTGTGTCTATCACCATCACCGGGTATTTGTTGATGAAATCGTTTATATTGAGATATACATCATCGTTTTTGAACATGACTTGCCTCATCGAACAGTAGCTGTCGTATAGCAGTCTGTACTTTTTATCCGTGATATTCAAATTTTGCTGCTCCTGCGGGTACCGTTGACCGTTTATTTTCACGTGGAAATTCTTTATATTTACACTGTCGAACTGGCCGGGGTCTTTGGTCTGATCGTTCTTACGACTCGTCTGTAAACCGATTATCACAAAGACCGGATTGAGTATGTTCCGGTAGAGATTCGTTATGTCGAACGTGTAATTGGAGCCTATCACACCGAACTTTTCAATACAATCCCAGCGGAAATATTCATATACCAATTCGCCTTTTTCGCTCAATTTCTTTAGCCCATCGATGAGCACGGCTTTCTTGGAGGGGTCGTAATCCACGAGGGGGACTTTCAACACGAAACTGGTAATTTTTATTTTTCCCTCCGCTGCGTCAACAGCATTGGTGCCGGAACCTTCAGTCCAGCGGTAGATGGCATCATCGTCTTCCGCACGGGTGAACGTTATTTCAAATCCACCCTTGTACATGGGATACTTTAGACTGTCAAAGAAGCCCAGACCCAGATGGGCCAGCGTTCCCAGTGCTTCGAAATTGCCGCCGCCCTTTTCGTAAACCGATTTGAATCCGCTGCTGTAGTACGTGTTTTCCTCCGATCTGCTGTACGTGGTCAACCCTTTGATGGTGCTCGTGATACCGACTTTATCCACGGAATCGATGACTTGGTTGTGTTTTTTCAATTCGATACTCTTGAACAAATAAGCCGCAAAATTGTCCACGAGTTTGATGGGGTCCGTGCTGGCGTAGTTGCCACCATTGGATTTCTTGACAACATCCCCTTGGATGTGAAACAATATCCTGTTGTTGTAAAACGAATCCCCGTGGTCAAGTTTGAATGTGGTGAAATTATTTGGTGAATTAAAGTGCAAGTCCGAAACCGGTAGAACCGTGACGTATTCGCATCTCGCTATCTTATCCGATGCCTCTTCGTAATATTTCTCCATTCCTAATATAGGTTTTAGGGTTTTCGATTGTCAATGAAAAATGCGAAAATTGTAGTGGAAAGCAATAAAAAATAAAAAACACCGAATTCCTGATCGCTTAATAAAATCGACTACTTGAACAGTTTTACGTTTTTATACATGTTCAAACGTCTCAACCCGAGATTTCGAAAAACTCTTTTGTCTTCAACATTTTTTATTACATCCAAACATCGCTCTACGTAGTCGAGACCCCGCGGCTGAGAAACCAGTTTTTCCATCTTATCGTGTATGAACTTTACGATGGCGATTTTTTCATTGTGAAAAGCGTTATTGCCGGCCTCCTCTTCGGCGCGTATAAACTTTAATCTTTCAATCAGTTTATCATCATCATCGATGTATTTGTACTCGACGGGGGCGTGTGAATCTATCAACAATCCGCTGCCCGATGAGTGTTTATATTCTTTCCAGATCTCACCGATCAAATTCACCCATTTCCAAGACTGACTGGACCTGGGGCGTTTCAACTTTGGATCGTTGTTCTGAAAAATCGCATCGGATTTTATCAGTATATCCTTGTAATTATTAAAGTCCTGAGCTGTGAAAGCGCCTGCACTTATTAGTTTTTCTCGCGTCGTACCCTCGCCCGGAGACGATACTCTGATTTCCGCTTTCGTCAACAGACTCCACAATCCCGGTGTGCCGGCATATCTATCTCCGGTGCTGTCTAATATTATATCATCATTTTCAATCGAAATAGTCTTCGATCCGATGGCCAGTTTGTTCAAGTTGAAATCGTAGCGAATACCGAAAGATCTATCGTTGCTGGTAGCGAGATGTTGTTTGGCGATATCACCAATATCTTGTCTTTCAGTGAATTCGCGGATCGAACGGTTTATCCTGCCTTCGTCTGGCGATTCTATTTCCGACGGTAAAGGATCGATGTGTGGTGATTCTCCAGGTGAAGGCGATTCTCCGGGTGGAGGTTCGAGCACATCTTCATCTTCACGAGGTAAAGGCACCTTACGCGCCGCCATCAATTCTCGACCCGGTGTACTGAAAGCGCGGGGTCTAAAAATGTCTTTTTTTCGTTGTATAGTTTTAGACGTGGACAGACATTGCGGTGGGGTCTTTTTATCTGAACCTTGCTCCTTGATCGCTTTGACGACCGGTTCCTGTCGCTTTTCAATCTCACGTTTTTCTTCAACTTCACGAATCTTTACTGCTTGGGATTCACTGACCAATTGATTTTGCAATTTATCCAATTTTTTAGCCTCCTGTACAGTTAAAGGCTTATGTGCAGATATCGGTATGAAAGGAATTTTTGGTGCGTATTGCTCACGTATCGGCGGATGTTTACGAAACAATTCCGCTCGCTCTTTCACTTGTTCTTTTCGGATTTCCTCATTTTCCGCGACCCATTTATCTTGTAGTTTTTCAATTTTTTTACCCTCCTCCGCAGTCATCTCGTCGGGCCACATTTTGTCGGCCAACTTGTGTTTTTTAACTAATGTCTTGACAATCTCTTTATCGCTTTTCCTCTTCATCGTACTAATATAGGTGGTTGGGTTTTTAGTAGCAAATTTTATATTGGATAATCGAAATATAAAAGTGACGAATATTTTTACAAAAATTTTGAATCGAATAAAAAAAACGTCCGACAACGTTTTTATTAAAAAAATAACGTTTACACATCGATTTTGAAAAACGTTCGTGGACGTTATTTATTAAAAACAGCGTCTAGACATTGATTTTGAAAAACGCTCGAGGACGTTATTTATTAAAAACAGCGTTTAGACATCGATTTTCGAAAAAACGTTCGCGGACGTTATTTATTAAAAAAGCGTCTAGAAATCGATTTTCGAAAAACGTTCGCGGACGTTATTTATTAAAAACATTTTTCATATTGCACATGTATTTTCCACACCGCGCTTTTTTCATCATATTTACGGAGAGAAACCCATAAGGCTCATTCCAACATTTGTTGAATATATTTTCAAATTCACCGAAAGTCATGTCCGATCCCACGAAATCGTCGTAAATTCGTTTGGTGTAATGTTTATTCTGTTTGAAGACACAAAGGAAATTTATATTATTCCGTATGACTTGCATGTCCACTTTGCCGTAACTCTGGCTCAGGTAGACGCATGAAATCTTTTTATGCCTGCCTCTGATAAAATAGTCTTTAATACCTTTTTGTTCTTCCATCAGACAATCGTCGAATATCACAAGTGAGTTATTCTTGCACTCGTCCACCGCCGGCAGTTCATCACAATTGTTGAAGAAATACGCGATTCTCTTTTTATACTTTTTCTCTGCGTCCGCATAGGTTTTTCTCAGCTCAACATAAGCCGGCTGTTCTATGGATTTACTGAATACGTACAAGTTTTTAAATATAATACCGTTTTTGTTGTAAATGAAATTGAGCAGTAAATTGGTTTTGCCGCTGCCTGAAGAACCCACTATAAGACATCGCAGTGGGCTGGGCAACAGGTTGTCTTCGAATGCCTCTTTGTAATATGAAACTATATCCATCACTATGTGGGTGAAATGACCTCTTGACATTCAGTAAAATAATGAAAGCGGGGAAATGATTTCAAAATATAATTCTTTTTTAAATTGACGACATTGGAATTATTCACAAAACACGCATGTCTTTCATTACATTTTTTACAGCTCTGATAAAAATCAAAATCACCGTAAACCGATATACAATTCGTTTTCGGTCGTGATTATTTCGAACGCATAAAATGCAATTCAATAGTCCCCACTCCGGACTATCTAAATTCAATAGTCCTCATGCCGGACTATCCGAAATACAATAGTCCCTATGCCGGACTATCTAAATACAATATTCCCCACGTAGGACTATCCGAAATACAATAGTCCCCATGCCGGACTATCTAAATACAATAGTCCCCGCGCAGGACTATCTGAAATTCAATAGTCCCCACGCAGGACTATCTGAAATTCAATATTCCCCATGCCGGACTATCTGAAATTCAATAGTCCCCGCGCAGGACTATCCGAAATACAATAGTCCCCATGCCGGACTATCTAAATACAATAGTCCCCGCGCGGGACTATCTGAAATACAATAGTCCCTACGCAGGACTATCTGAAATTCAATAGTCCTCACACAGGACTATCTGAAATTCAATAGTCCCCATGCCGGACTATCTGAAAAAATAAAATACAATAGTCCCAGCAAAGGACTATCTGAATAATACCTAAAACATCGTACGTTGTAATTCTTTCTCGTAGAACCCCCCTATTATATCTTCACCAGTTTCATCCACAATCTTATAAGTCGTGGGTCTCGTGTTTAAAACTTGCTTGATTACAAAAATCTCGGACGTCCAGTTCTGTTTGTATTTATTCGCGAAAACATCTTTTTTCGCTGTAATGCGGACTCTGTCTCCCACATCGAATTTCGCTTTTTTACGGGGTATTCTATTTTCCAATTCGTTGTACATTTTCAATAATGCCTGCTCGTTGCCTTTATTCACATCCACGGGCCTCATTTTTATAGTATGGTTGAAATCGTGTTTGTTGTATTCGTCGGTCAATTCTTGCAATATGTCGTGCCACTTGTGCGAATTTCTAACTTGGAATTTTACTTTCAACTTCTCATTTAACGTTCTATGATATCTTTCGATTATTGCGGATTTCTCCTCGCTCTCGGTGTGGTACAATTTAATGTTGTGTTTTTTCAACAAATTGTTAAAATGCGTATTTTTAAACTCTGTCCCTTTATCGGTGTGTAAGAGTTTAGGCGGTGAATGACCGTCATTTTTGGCTCGGGCAATTATTTTTTCAAAAGCTGATGACACATCCGGACCATCTTTTTTCTTCAAGGGCTCTGACCAAACGAACTTACTGAACGTGTCGATCACATTTAAAATGTATTTATACCACTTGTTTTCCCTAGCATATTCTTTCAAAATCAACAGATCGGCCGCCCACAAGTCATCAATACCTTTCGTGACGATTCGGCGTTTTATAAACTTTTTCACAACTGGTCTGTGCAGCTCTTTAGCTTCCAAAACTTCCGGCGGGTCTTTGATAAACGAATTTCTCTTACTGCCGCATATCGCACAACTGGATGTCGCAAGCCACCTTTTATTTCTCGTTTTGACCGTTTTGACATCCGTGGATGGTGTGTTTGTTTTACACTTTCTGCAATGCAATTCCATGTCTAATAATGCGCTGCTACTTATGATGTCAAATAAAATATTTGCAAATGCAAAGTCGCTTAAATAAATTGTTCATTTGCGTAGATTGTGTGTTATATGTAAGGATAAGAAACGAGATGCAGCACAGACATAAAATCCAGTTGACCAAGGGTCAAAAGAATAAGTTGCGTATCGCTTATAAAAAGCAGAAACTCGCTATTTTAACTTTGAACAGAGATCAGTTGACGAACGGGAATGTCGAGGTGATGTAGACGGACGAACAACATAAACAAGTGTTGAGAGCCATAAAACACAATAAAGGCTTGAGATTGATATTGAGCCATTCGCAGTTGAAGAACAACATTGAAGGGGGCCTACTGAAAGAGATTCTGGAGTTGGCGGAAACGAGTATCCCCTATTTCAAGAAATTCGCTTCACCCCTGATCAAAGACAAAGTCGCACCAGCTATAAAAGATAAATTCGTTCCATGGCTGAAAAAGATGATCGACGACGAGTTGGATACAATTATAGAAAAAGACCCTTCAGGTGCCGGATTAAGACAAATGATAAACAACCGACTCAATGCGGCTTTGAATGACGTACGGGTAAAAAAAAATTAATTCCGTTGACGTTGAGCGATCTGGAAGTGTGGGCCAATAAATTGAAATTGAAGAATTTTCGCGGTGTTTTCAGACGAGAGCTTTTACCTGATGCACCTTGGAAAAACGAGTGCGGTATAATCAATCTCGGTGATCTGGACACACCCGGAACACATTGGACGTGTTATTATAAAAATGGTAAAAATGTAATTTATTTCGATTCTTATGGAAATGCGCCACCACCTTTGGAATTGGATAAATACATGAGAAGTTTTGACATTCGCTATAATTCGGACCGATTTCAAGATTATGGCGATCCGCCAATCTGCGGGCATCTGTGTTTAGAAGTTTTAAGGCAGTTTTTAAATGGAAAAACATATGATGAAGTCAAAGACGATTTAAATAAAAATAAATACGCTTGGCTCGGGTGGTTTGATTGAGTCACTTTTTTACGATGCCCCCGTCAATAAATTGTTTATACCATTTTTATTTTTTTAATAATTTATTACCACCCGAAAATCTGTTTTCCTAATATAGAAATGTTTAGAAATGTTCCTAAATGTCAACGTTTAGATCATCGAGTCAAACTAACCAGTCAGAAGCATGGAACTTGCTTTCCATGGAGCCCAGAGAACCCAAAGGGGTTTTGACTGACAAATTCATCATGAGGTTCGATCGGTATTTGAACTGGGATCTGCTCTCTTCCCATTATGATTTTCCAATCGAGATGTTGCGGATGTACCCGCACAGAGTGAATTGGGCCAAGTTGTTGAGGCGTATTAAATTTTCGGAGGAATTCCTAAGAGAGATGGTCCCCCATTTCGATGAATGTTGGGGTATCCTGTGCAAATATC
Organism: Neoaliturus tenellus; assembly: GCA_030545055.2. Taxonomy (NCBI): domain Eukaryota; kingdom Metazoa; phylum Arthropoda; class Insecta; order Hemiptera; family Cicadellidae; genus Neoaliturus; species Neoaliturus tenellus. The sequence continues at coordinate 82,656,912 of CM061534.1, read as the reverse complement.
AAACGCTGTCTGAAAAGTTTATTCACGATTTCGCAGTTAAAATCGATTGGAATTACGTGTTGTTGTATCAAAATGTAACTAGCAGATTTTTGGACGAACACAAAATGTATTTTGATAAATCCTAGTTGAGTGGCTCAGAGATGTTCAAAATAAAAACCCGAATTCGCGTGGATCGACCGGTTTGAATAAATGGTATTTAATATTTGCAGGATGAATAAAAACTAGTTGTTGTTTATTTTTTTTTATATAAAACCATTATGATGGAAAACATTTTTCCTAACATAGAAATGACGACATTTAGACTATCAGGTAAGACTTCACAACTGACCTTGAACTTGGAACATCCCATTCACTTGGATGCTGAGTACAAGCTGGCACTCACCGGACTTTTCTGCGAATACAACTTTTATAATTTATTTGATGGTTGTAGTGTTTTGTTTGACGGTGGAACGAAAATCGGTTTCGGTAAAGGTTTTTGGACATTTGATGCCATACAGAAACACATACAAAAAGGCGTGGATCCGCTGTTGCGCGGTAAAACAGATGATAAAAAGAATAAAGTCACGGTCGTTTCAATACTTAAAACTACGGGGTACCGGGTGAAAATCACTTCACCTATAAAATTTCACATGGAAAATCCACTGCGGCGTTTGCTGGGTTTCGATGAAATTGATGTCCCCGAATACTTGGACACGTACAATGCGAAAAAACCGCACAACATAAGACCATGGGACATGATTGAAGTCCACTGTGATATCGTGGAAAATTGTTTTGTCAATCATGACGAACATTGGCACAAACACAAAGAGTCTTCGGTGTTGTATAGTTTCTTTCCATATGGTGAATTTGGTAATAAAATTGCTGTGATGCCGCGGCCGCCGCATTACGTGTCGTTGAAAAAAGGATTGAATAAAATCCAACAAATCAACATTTACATTACAGACCAAAATAATAATTTATTGCAGATATTCGATTCGAATGTGCATATTTATTTGGAGTTGATTCGGGTGTAGTATTTTTTAATTTATTGAAAATCGGTTGTTTCTATTTTTTATTTGACGCCGCAAAACGTTATTCCTTGTATAGGTAAAAATGAACGGTCCTAACTTTAATGATTTACTGAAAGAAATCAATGGAAAGTCTTACATCAGGGTGGGTGACCTGGAAGTCGGTAAAAAATATTTTGTGGAAAATATGGATAAAATCTCTTCATCATACGGTATGAGAATATTAGTCACATGCGATGATGTGAAATTCTATCTTCCCGAAAGCTGGAATGACAGGTTGACAAATAACTATATCAAACAACTGTTGAATTTTAAGGGGAAACTCTATGTGCTGTACAACGGTAAAATAACACTTTCAGATAATAAATTCAAGCACAGTATCGAGTTTAAGGTTGACGAATAAAAACATTTTTAAAAAAACATAATTTAAATATATTTTTGAAAATGCCCCGTTTAATTTATTTGTTGTGGAAATCCGTAATACATGCATTAGGAATCAATAATGGCTGAAAGCTACGGTTATTATTGCTTGACTGAAAACGCATTTGAACCGTACAACGGGTCTCCGGATGCAGCCGGTCTTGATCTGAGAAGCGCGTATGATTATGTTGTACCAAAACGTGGTCAACAGTTGATAAAAACTGACTTGACTTTCAAATTCCCAGATGGGTGCTACGGGAGGATAGCGCCAAGATCTGGCTTGGCTTTAAAACATTCTATAAGTGTAAATGCCGGGGTCATAGACCGGGACTATACTGGGAATGTCGGTGTTATCTTGATGAACAATTCTGATACCGATTTTCATGTGCGTCGTGGAGATAGGATTGCGCAGATCATCTGCGAAATGTATAAAAAGCCAAACTGTATCAGATTGGACAAAGTCGAACAGACTGAGCGCAAATACGGCGGATTCGGAAGCACTGGGATTAATTAATAAATATCATGTTGTACGTTATTTTTTCTATTTAAATGTTAATCATTAATATCTTGGAAATGTGTTTGAAATTGATTTTTTTCTGACCCCCCAATAATTTGTTGAAATCAAAAGTTGATTAAACATATAGTAGTTGAAAACATCATGGATTTGAAAAATAGAGATTGGTTCACTGATGAAGATAAATACGTGATATCCGTTTTAAAAAATTGCAAACCTGGAAAACTGGAACGCTGGATGAGGGGTCTACCTAAAGCGGTGAAATGGAAAATAATACATAGCAAATTGGGTTACGTTCCAAAAGCTATCGTTTACAAGCCCAAAGAATTTAGATCACTAACAGCTAAAGAAAAGTTTGCGGTTCGAGAAATGGAGGATGCCAAGATAATATACTGCTATGATTGTGGGTTCGATCGCATAGTCCAACTAGAAGCGAATGATGAAGCTGTTGAATTACCTGATAAGTGTTTTAAATCGCTTTGTTTCCTATGTCACAAGTCAGCATTTAAAGTTACGAGATGCGGACGTGATCTGTTGGCGGATCCCGATTATGAAGATGAAATGTCGGATGGTGACGAAAATGTTTGTATATTGTCTGAGATACCCTTTCAAGACTATCCAGGTCATGTGGGAATTTTAGATCAGCTGGGGTACTTGCAGTATTCTGATGAAGAAGACGATGGTTGAAAACTTATTTGTTCTAATCGCTATTATTTTTTTTTATTGCTTTTGTACGGTGAAAACCCCCACACTGAACTACAAATACAATAGTCCCTGCGCAGGACCATTAAAATACAATAGTCCCTACGCCGGACTATTTAAATTCAACAGTCCTTGCACAGGACTAGTCCTCGCGCGGGACTATCTAAATACAATAGTCCTTGTGTAGGACCATTAAAATACAATAGTCCCCACGCGGGACCAGTCCTCACACGGGACCATCCGAATACAATAATCCTCACGCGGGACCATCTGAATACAATAGTCCTCACGCGGGACCATCTGAATACAATAGTCCTCACGCGGGACTAGTCCTCACACAGGACCATCTAAATACAATAGTCCTTGCGCGGGACTATCTTAATACAATAGTCCTTACACGGGACTAGTCCTTACGTAGGACTGTTAGGGAATTCATACCCCCTCATGGCGCAGTCACCCTCCTCTATCAATTTTTTATGCCTCGAAAATCCTGAAAAAGCTGTAAAATTGCCAGAATATAGGCAAAAATCAATGAAAACCGGTTAAAAATAGGTCCACAGGACTGTTAAGAAATTCATACCCCTCATACCCCTCATACCCCTCACCCTTCTCTATCAATTTTGTTATGCCTCAAAAACCTGAAAAAAGCTGTAAAATTGCCGAAATGTAGGCAAAAATCACCAAAAAACCGGTTAAAAATAGGCCTGCAGGACTGTTAGGAAATTCATACCCCTCATACCCCCTCATGGCGTCGGACCGGCCCTTCCTTACTACTCACACGAGTAGGTTTGTCGATGCAACACACAAGTCCCACTTCAGTTAGAATATTTAAGTATAGTTCCCCTTGTCTCTCTGTCTTCAGTAAATTAATATTAATGTCCCCTATAAAAATGTAAGTTGAGTTTGCTGAAGAGTTATCAAAGTGATGTTTAAGATTGTCTAAAAACGAGTCAATGTCACTGTCGTGTGTCCTGTATAGAGCCAGTAAGTTAAACCGTCTGCCGTCAGTAGTCCAGTCCAAGGTCAGTCCGTATACGTCACCCACCGCCATCTCGCGAGATTCGACAGACAGCGACCTTTTTACGTAAATAATTGTTCCATCATTTTTGTTTCGTTTTTGATTGGTCGCTATCGTGTCAAAACCCTCGAGCGGCGGTATCTCGGTCTCATCGCAGTGCCAGGTCTCTGTTAAAACAATTATGTCAAAATGTATTTTCATTGCTTCTAAATTAATTAAAAAACTATCTATATTTTTGTTAAGACTCCTGATATTTTGCTGTAAAATCGTAAAATTATTTTTGTTGCTACAAAAAACCTTGCTAAGATCATTGCAATATAAAACTTCTTCACAATAAACATGTTGAAAGTTATCTATCTCATCCAACTCAAACTGCATTGCATTGTTTGTGCCGGCCTGCCCCCCCTCCCCCCTCAACATCAACAACCTCGCTTATCAGCTCATCTCGCATCTTTGTAGTCATTGTAGCGGCTCATGTCTAGATGTCTGGATCCATCAATGTAAGCAGTAATTTAAATCAACGTACATCTTACTGCTATGAATAATAATTGACATCAAAATAAATATTGCTATAAAAATGAGTATGAGATATGTAACAGACATATAATTATATTATGCTATATGTTTAATTATGTATGTATGCTAGCTCAAATTGGTTTGAAAAGTTGAATAAGGCAAGAGAGGAAAAATTTACTGTCATCTATATTCACTTCATTAAATATCGTGTGTTAAAAATATTCAAAAAACAAATGTATCTGGAGTGATTGTGTCTTTTGCAGGTAAAACCCATCCTGCAGGTTGTATTAAATTGGTTTCATTAGGTGATATATATGTTAATCCCTTTAAAGTTGTTGCAATACCTACTTTTTTAGTGGAATCAACTGTTACACCTGATATTTCATATCTAATTTCATCAAACAGGAAAGCCATAGGATTATTTATAAATGGAACTGTTGTACCAGTAGTAGTACCATCCTTTTTAGTAACTTTTCCTTCAATATACAAGTAACTTTCACATGGTAGTGTGTAAATGTCTTGATTTTGTATGGGAATACGAATTTCATCGTTATTGTTTAATTTTGATGAAGTGTAAGGGTTGTGGGTGTGATATTCTTTTTCCCATAGGGTTTCGTCGAATGTCGGACCCTGCGCTATATCCAGTATATCCATAATCGGTTAATTTTAATCCAATTCTCTCTAAGAAACGAATGTTCTCGCGTGTTAACTCCTCCACAGCTGAAGAGCTACTAATGCGGTTTCCCGTAGGTTGTTCGCTTTTAAATGTTAAACCCATGGTTTTGTATTAAAGTGTCGATTTTAAATGTAGTCTAACCGTAATAGGCTCTTCTCGGAAATCTATCAAGTTACCGTCTTGATCCAATACGTTCAACACGATGTCTGAAATGAAAGTGGTGTTCAACGGTAGATATACCAGGTTTTGTGGCTTTTCAACAATTTTAAATCCAGGCGGTACACTGGGGTAAAAAGTATGTATTATATGAGTATTTGCTCCATCTCTGTAAGCTCCTTGTATAATGTTACAAGTTATGTCTATACTATTGACTTTTAATATTGTTACAGTTTGTTTACCGGAATGTGTTTTATTTGGTTCTAAAATTGCTCCATCTTTGGGAAATCTTAATAAATCACCAATTGAGTTTGGCTTAGTGAAATCTATATAATATTTTGAAGTAAGCTCAGCTTTCATTGTATTGTTATTACCTTTTAGCGATATATTGTCTTTTCCCATTTTATTTTGCAAAAATTCATTAATATGATCAATTTCATAAGAACCTGTGGGTAAACTGCACTCTTCTAAGTCTGTAAACTTACCACTGGCATCTTTTCCTTTATAATAATGCAATAAGTTATTTTTACCTTCCGTAACATTGGGAATAGAGTTGTAAGTTGTAAAATCTAACAGTGCTGCCTCCCAAAATCTTCCTTTTTGCAAGCGTAACGCTGGAAAAAGGATACTTCGTAAAGTGGACGATTTTCCTGTTAATGATACCGTATAGGAAGACATCTCAATAGTGACTGATACTTTTAGCTAGGAATTCCAAACATAAATGGCCGCATATTGAAGTATTATCAGGTTGTTCTCTTTTATAGTTGTAATATATGTTTTTAGCAGATTTAAAGTAATGTTCAAGTTCTTTAGGTGGTGGCAAATTTCCAAAACTATCAAAATAATATACATTGCTATTCAGTTTCTTATAACACACCCAATGGGTGCCGGACCCTTCAGTATTATCCAAATTTACGATTCCAGTCTCATTTTTCCATATTTTCTTTGGTAAACTGTCCTTCATGAATACTCCACGAAAAAATGGTATTTTTAAACAGGAAATATATCTGAATAATTCAACATTAGTCAACGCTTTATGTGGTATAACTAATTGATTTCTTTTATTTAATATGCACGATACGGTCTTAGGTATAGACCTGCCCCGTTTTTTACCATTGACCATATTGTTGGTTTTTTATTATTTTTCTTCGTAGAACGTCTTTTTAGTCTAATATTACCACCATGTTTCTTCATGGTTGATCCTTTTTTATTCCTACCCCTCCTTTTTCCACCTCCTACCGCTGTTTTAGCCTTCATACCTGCTGTTACCGCTAAAGCTGCTGCTTTTTCCGCAATACTAGCGTCACTAGACTTTACTCGTTGCCAAGCTATATTTGCTAGCTTTTATCAGCGATTGACCTATTTTTTGAATCGGTAAATGTGGAATATGCGATATCGTGTTCTTTACAAGCCTGATCTAACTTATTTATGCCTGGATCACCTCTTTCCAGTCGTTTTTGCAATTTAGTTCCTGGTCCGCAATACTGATAACCTCCCGGTATGTGAAATTCGTATGGTAAAGCGTCTATTGCTCTGTTTACGATAGATCCTACTGGAATACGATTTAAAGCTTTACTTAACAGAGAAACCGCTGTGGACGTGATACCACCTCCTTTCCGTATAGTGTCTCGATATGGACTGGTGTAATGAAACGCCATGATTGTCTTTTATATTCGAAAAGCGTAACCCATGTGTTACCTCTATGACAGGTTGCACATAAATGATGTAATATATGGTGTTATTTAATTAAATATCAAAAGTACCCCAATCTGATGATCTAAACTTTTGTGTGTTATGATTAAAAAAATATTTATAAAGAATTTCTTGTTTAATCCATGTATTTCTCATTTTTTCGTCAATAGGTTTATGTTGTCCTGCTACAATATAATTATGCATATCAAATAATAAATTACCTATTACTTTAACAAGAAAATTAACAGTTACAGCGTTATCGGCATAATCAGGGTCTGCAACATTTGTTAATCGTTTGTTATCACAATTCCACCATTTTTTTCCAGTTGGCTCTAATTGCATTATCTGTTCATAAGTAACAGCATCACCAGGCTTTTCACCAATACCTAAATTTGTCAATAACTTTCCTTTACCATCCCAAACATAATTGTTTTCTTCAAGTAAAGTAAACTTTTTATTTCCTTGTACAAATACATCTCCTTGACGTGTTACTACTTGGTTTTGTTTCACAAAACCGGAGGTTTCTTGTTTTAAAGTTTCCTTCATTTGACGCACCGTTGCACCATCTGATGGTGCAAAACCATCTTTTACATTCGCTAAACAATTACCAAGACAGTCAATAACTCCTACATCACGTGTAATACAATGATCTTTGATGTATTTTAAATTTACAGCATCATTTTCATTTTTTGGATAACCTATATCGTTAATAACAAATTTATAAAAAGAAAACCCATCTTTTGTCTTTTCAGGTATTATAGAATGTAAATAGCGTCTATTTATGCTGTCTTTTTCATCTACAGGGTCTGCTACGTTGGATATACGCCGATTTTCAGCATTATACGTTTTTCCATTAAATTTTAACGTATTCTTTAATTCCGATGATAAATAACCTCTGTTTATTGCATCAGCGTTTTGATTTGGCTTACCAACGTTGGAAATTCTATGATTACCCGCGTTATATGTGTTTTTGTCTAATTTCAGTGTTGGTAATATCTCTTTTTTTAATACTTTTAAATTTATTGCATCATTTTCATCTGTGGGATCATTAATGTTTTTTAACCGTTTATTACTAATATCATAATCTCCATCAGGTGTTTGTGGTAATCCAACACCTCTTTTTAAAGTATTAAAGTAATATAATCCATCCGATAAATACCGTCCGAACTTGTCAACACTCATGGTGCAACTGAATAACATTCTAGAGTGTAACCCATTTCTATAATATTAGTCCCGATTTCTAACCCATATCAGTTTTTATACAAATTCTTAGTCTTCATCAGTTACATTTGCATCATTCCCGGGACATTTAAAATATTTTAAATCTGCACTAATTAATGATCTGTCTGCTTCATTTCTAAATACATGATTTTTATGAATAAATTCCTCACCAGATAATTTTCTAAATCCGCTAAATGAATTTGGATCTGCAATTAATATATTTTGATAATCATTTACATCCAATAATTTAAATCTTTTGGTATTATAAATAAACTCTTGATTTGCACTATCATATTGTAATGTTTGTCCTACAGTTGCAGCATCCTTTGGATCTGTTCCTTGTGCCAAATTACCTATTTTCTTATTTTTCGCATTGAAAGTACTACCTCCTGGTTTGTCTAATATTAAAGATTGTTTTACTACAACACAATCGTAATCATCGATACCTGGAAATATGTTAATTATTCTTCTATTTGTACCCAACCAACTTCTATGATAATTGTTTGGATTAGTATGTAAAACTTGTGATAAAATCGGAACATCATGAGCATCTGTAGCTAATTGCGCATTTGATAATTTCATGTCTTTGCAATCCCAAACATTATTTTTTTGTTCAAGTAAAATAAACTTTTCATTTCCTTGTACAAACACATCACCCGACCGTGATACTACTTGATCCTGTTTTACAAATCCAGATGTTTCTTGCTTTAAAGTTTCCTTCATTTGACCCACTGTTGCACCATCTGATGGTGCCGAACCATCTTTAACATTCGCTAAACAATTACCTAGACAATCAATAACTCCTACATCACGTGTAATACAATGATCTTTTATATATTTTAAATTTACAGCATCATTTTCATTTTTCGGATAACCTATATCGTTAATAACAAATTTATAAAAAGAAAAACCATCTTTTGTCTTTTCAGGTATTAATGAATGTAAATAGCGTCTATTTACGCTGTCTTTTGCATCTTTAGGGTCATCTACGTTGGATATACGTTTATTTTCAGCAGTATACGTTTTTCCATTGAATTTTAACGTATTTTTTAATTCTGATGATAAATAACCTTTGTTTATTGCATCAGCGTTTTGATTTGGCTTACCAACATTGACAATTCTATGATTACCTGCGTCATATGTGTTTTTCTGTAGTCTTAATGTTGGTGATATCTTTTCTTTTAATACTTTTAAATTTATTGCATCGTTTTCATCTGTGGGATCTTTTATGTTTTTTAACCTTTTATTAGTTATATCATAATCCCCATCAGGTGTTTGTGGTAAACCAGCACCTCTTTTTAAATTATTTGCGTAATATAACCCATCCGAGGAGTAACGTCCGAACTTGTCGACACTCATGGTGCAACTGAATAGTAATCTAGGGAGTAACGCATTTTTATGAGATTACCCCACGGTTTCGGAGTTCATCCACTAAAGCCACCCATTCGTTTTCCAATCCAGTATGACCCGCTTCTTTAGCTTCATGTATTAGTTTCATTTTATCCACCAATTTATTGATATTATTGTAATAAATCACATTTGTGTTATATAGTTTCTTCATTAAACCTGTACCTGTAACAGATTTGTTTCTTTTTCTTGGTTCTGGAGCACTTATATCCAAAGTGGATGACACAAACCTTCGTTTTACAGGTTTTCTTGGCATTATCGGCATTGGTTGTCTTCTCGTTGTCGGTATTTACTTGGATACAAATTCTCTATATTTTAAAGACCTAGATCTAAAAACTGGTTGGTCAGCTAAATACTTCCTCCTGTATGCATTGGTGTGTTCCAAAATCTGTTTATATGCTTCCATGTCTTCCTCTTTAACTAACAATTCTAAAGGCTTTTTTTTCAAATAATAATTCAAATAATCCTCTTGTGCCCTTATATCTTTGATTACCAACAATAATATTATCATCTTCATCAATGTTTACCGGGCTATTACCAACCATTAAACCTTCTTCTGTTAATCTTACTCCATAACTATGGTAGTTTTTATTAGGATTTATTCCAGCTAACATTTTTATCATGTATTTCCTTCCTAAAGGTCCTTTGTTATGAATGTTTTCACCCAACAAGCTTATGTTTGACGGACCTTCCCTTGCTTCTTCTTCATTTTCCTCTTCACTAGCAGTTGATACATCTTCATGTCCTCTTTTAGCTTTTACTTCATATAATTCTCTTATACCACTATAGTCTGGTGATTCTAGCTCTCTTTCAGGTTCTCCACCGGTAAAACCACTATATGTAGAGGATTCCAGGTCTTCATCACTAAAATCTTCTGATTTTACATTTTCTCTTTCAAACTTTGTAATAGGTGCAATTGCATCTCCTTCCAAAACGGGTTTAGCAAATTTTTTGTTTAATTGTTTCAAGGGTTCAGTAATAGGTTTAAAAGTAGATTCAAGAAATTTCTCCCTTTCGCTAATACCTAATTTTAATGCTCTGTTTTTATCTCGAATAGAATCACTAAGTGATTTTATTTCCTTTATTAACTTTTCTTGGTTAACCATGTTTGTAGCAAGACGTGTTGTACAACAATGAATGTTTTACATCATGATCAGTGTATTAGTATAAATTTATCAAATCCTATCCTGTATCGACCATTGTTTAGCGGTTGTTCCTTCATAATTGTTAAAAACCCATACTTTTCAGCCCAAGCCTTTCCACACAACTCTTTAAATCGTTCAAATGGCATATCCGCACTTACATGGTCATAATATATGTGTTTTAGGTTGGTTTCATCCTGTTTAAATACAATTAACATGTTTGCATTGTCTCTAATGAGCTGTTTCGGTATTTTGCTGTAAGTTTGACCAATATAAATGCTATCTATGTTGTTATGTCGAACCATGGCGAAGTAATTTCTTATTGTATTTTGATTTTCACAAGATACATCGTCAAATATGAATACTGAGAATGGTTTAGCCTCTTGCGGTTGCATGACACTCTCGCTCGCGTTGAATTTAAAATATTTAACTTCAGGCACATTATTGAGTATTTGTTCCAATAACTGATATTTTGGTTGTTGTAGTGACTTTGAAAATACATATAAATTATTAAAACGTAATCCTTTAAGATTTGTAATCAAATTGAATACTACATTTGTTTTTCCACAATTGGAAGGACCGGTAACCAGACAACGCACCGTGTTTGGTAACAAAACACCGTGTTTCCCAGTATTGAATTGAGAACCATCCACTGTGAGTTCATCTATATTATTAATAGTAAAATTGTCTTTTTGCGGTATTATCTCCATCCTTTGTAATGGTTCAACCCAAAATGATGCTCTATCATTATATTAGATCCTTTTTAGGTATCCAAGAATCTTCCGTCTTATTAAATCCTAACCATCGTACTTTAACCTTATCCTTTTTTCGTTGCAACACCTTTTCGACTAAATATACATCACCTACTGTTGATTTTAACATTTCATGTCCATAAAACCCTCCTTTCAGCAATTGTCCTTTATTATCTTTTAAAATGTAAGTTTCTGGTATTGTAGGTTGCACCTTAAATACAGTAAATACCTCATTTGTCCAGTTTGGAAGATATCTTTTACTGAATACACCTTTGTATTTGCTTATTCGCACTTTATCACCAACATTAAACCTTTTAGGCTTTAGTTTTTCAACTCTTGGTTTAGTATTCATTTTTATACGTTTTAATACAAGTTTTTCATTTTTATTAGTCACCTGGCTTGGTTTCATACCGATAGTTCTATGAAACTTGGTATTGTAATCGCTTATAAGTTTTGGTAACATATCAATCCATACGTGCGATCCTCTGTTAGAAAACATCTTATACATCGCACCTTTTAAAGTTCTGTTGAATCTTTCAATTATTGATGCTTTTACCTCTGAATTGGTTGAGTAATGGTTAATGTTGTGTTTTTTCATTAAATTTGCAAATTCCTTATTAAAATATTCTTTTCCATCATCAGTTTGTAAATGTTTTATAGTATGTTTGTCTCTTTGTATAGCTGTTTCCATTGCTTTTGTAACACTTTTGCCACTTTTATCTTTTAGTGGTAAAGCATCTGCCATTTTTGAAAAACAATTAATAATAGTCAATATGTATTTAAATCCTCTATTTTGTTTACTATAAGGAATCATTTCGATTAAATCCGCTTGATATAAATCATTTATTCCTTTTATCACTGTATTTCTTCGTGGAAACTTTCTTCTTGCAGGTTTATGAAGCTCGTTGACAATTTCTTGCTTCGAGTTCTTCATATTGCAGGTTTGAATGTTTCATGTATCACATGTATAATCACAATGAATGTTGTCTTAAATATTCACATCATTTATATAGGTCAAGGTCATCCAAACTTGTGTAAAAAAATGGGGAACACGGCGTTGGACTTGCCGTGTTCCCCATTTTTTTACGGAAGGAGAAAGGAATAAGGTCAAAGTTGTAGAAGGACGAAGAATAGGTTACTAGTTGATAGGGTTTAGAGAGTAGTGGCCGAAAGGAAGAGTATGAATCTTATCCGGCATAATATGCCTTTTATCATCTTGAGCTGATAGTGCTCTTTTAACTTCAGTGACACTGTAGACCTCATGTTTAAAGCTTCTGATAGTGTTGAACGTTGCAGACATTGTAGAATCTTCAAACAAGCAGGTCTTGTAATGGTCAAATGTCACATGTTTCTTCAAGTACGATGTTTTGACTCCTTTAGCTTTCTTCACTGTCGGTATGTCATTTTCTATATACATCTTGAAGGAATATAATTTGGACATCAGCGCAACGATTTCCTCCAAAGGTATTCCATTTGCTTCATCTTTAAATTTTCCGATTACTTTTTTATTCTTTTCATTGTAATTTGGATGGTTCTTCGGATAGTCAGAGAAGTCAAAGTCGTCTTTGTATGGGAAACTCCTTAGATCTTCATACATGTCCAAAGTCTTTATCCAGTAGATAAACGCGTCGGTATCCATGTATGCAACTCCAATGTTGTCTCTTCCGTAGTGTTTAACCATTTTGTTGTAATGGAAATCATACATCAGAGTTTTACTTATATCCAAAATCGACATTCCAATGTATAACGGACGATCCATCACTATTGTTGTTTTATTCATACTGACAGCAACTAGATTTTCGTTTATAATCATTGATGTTCCGAAATTTGGTTTTTGCACTAATTTTTCCAATTTCCTAGGATCACTTACTAATTTTACAATTTTGTGTTTTCTCTTGTTCTCCAAGGTCTTCCCAAAGATGGCGTTGTTCATTAATTTGTAGAAGTCCTTTTCAAATGCTGTTGTCGCTGCAGCTCTTCTTGTCGTGTTGGAATCGATATATGGTTTCAACCAACAAGACTGGGTGAATTCAATTGCTCTGTGAATTTTCACTATACGTAGACCCAATTCAAGTGCTTGTTGAACTACCCAGTAGTGTGCCACATATCGACTCTTATTCTCCAAGGTCATCATCAGCTTGGGCCATCTTCCTGTCGGTGAAACTTCAGTCTTGGCTAGGAGAGACAGGTCGTAATGATGGTCGTAAAGGAGCTCCGGATATTCAAAATCACAGTCCAAAATATAGCCTGTTTGGCCATCTTTTGGAATCCGTGATATGTCACCGATGGTGGTCGGGTCAATCCACTTGAAGTCTGCGTAGGGAAGTGGATTTGACATCGCCCAACCATAGAGGTTGTTCGCATCAAAATATCCAAGGTAGAGTGATGGTTGTTGCTCGTCGAAGTTGGGGATATACTTGTTGTTGGCCTTAACATGTCTGGTCACAGCTTGAGTCAAACCACCTCGTACACCTGATTCGATCATGAGGACCATATCAATGTCTGTGAGAAGCTCCAATCGACAGTTAGTTGACTTGAGCATAGCTTGCCATGCTAATCCAGGGGATGTATACGAGTGTAAAGGATCCAATCCGTAGGCTGAGAAACAGGTGTTCCGAAATTCTTCCATCACATCGCACAGCAGAGTTACATCCAATTTTATATAAAAATCAGAATATTCCCCTAAAGTTTGAATGTTTAGTTGGTTCCAAACATTACAAGCATGATTGTAGTCTTCAACGGAGATTTCACTTTCATTTAATTTGCTATTGAAGGCTTCAATCGGTGGTAGACTGGTTTCTTCAAACTTTTCTGTGGAAGTTATATAATCATAGGGGAAAACTCCTTTTCGTAATACTAAGTCCAATTTATCTTCAGGTACAATTTTGCTGGTTTATTTTAGATCTTCTCTTCTTAGGTTCTCAGACAATTTGCTCAAACTAGATGACATAAATCTATAAGAGTCTACGAAGCGAAGTTTAATTTTACCTACTGTTTTTGAGAAACTGATGTACTTCTCCAATGTTTCAGCTAATACTTCGATTTTTCCATCATCTCGTCCTAACTCTGGGATAATAAAGTGGGAGTCATAGCCGCTAAGATTGTGTAACACGACAGGGATAAAGTTTGGCAGTTTGTAATTTATATTGCATGAATTACAAGCAGGTCCTCTGTATAACCCTGTGAGGTAATCATGATCTCTTACTTTTTGATTTTCTTCACTAAAACTCTTCTTGCATAGATAACATCTTGTTGCCGAAATGTATTCTTCTTGTTGATTTTGGTTCAAAGGTTTCATGGGTAAAACATTACCGTATAGGCGTTCCACCTTTTCAGCAATGTCATACAACTGGTCTACAAAATACTTAGCAGCTTCTTCCCCACGGTAGAGTATCGGAGTGGATGTTAAGCCATAGTCTTGCAATTGTTCTTCAGGTAAAGTAGATTTCACCAATAAGCAAAAACTGTTAGGTTGATGCAATTGATATTTGGTTCTTCTAGTTACTTCACCATCCGAAAGTTCCTGCGGCACTAACGTGGATTCAAAGTCAGCGTAGATAACTAGTGGAATCCGGTATTGGTGAACTGTTTTATTGAACTGAACAAATGCTCTAGATGGTGGTGGCAGACTAATCTTCACTTCATAGTTGTCATTACAAAGACGTTGGTGTTCTGACAACCACTCTGATCCTCCACGTCTCAAGTCTTTATTTGTTAAACAAAAGCATCTCTTACACACTGTTACTCTAATTTTCTTTTTAGTCACTTGTCGTCCAATCAAAGTTTCAAAGTTCTTGATGTAAACATAATGTGATATTTCACCTTAGATCAATAGCAACAAATCTGTATGGTTTTGACGTTCAGTCTTTGTAACTCGTAACGGGTATACGTTATTTGATTCGTCTAAACCAAACACATTAACTGAAACTCCTGGGTTTTTTCTTTCAAATTTAGCAACATCATTAAGACTAACAGGATACGACATACCTTGGAAGTTATAGCGGTGTTGAACAGCTTCGTATGCTATGCTAGGTCTACAGGCCATAGGTTCCACATATTTTGCTAACATTGCATACCGGAAACATTCATCATCCTCATTTTTCACATTGATACATGATCTTGTATCTCGGATCACCTTTGGTAGAGGGATAAAGCTGCTTCCTCTCATACCATATCCATGCTTGTGAACCCTCACATCCATACCTTCAATTGATGATAGCGTCCAGCCGGATCCTCTTCCTTCATGTTCTTGAAGTTTCACTAGCAGTTCAACCAAACATTCTTCTAAAATTTCGTTGATATCAGATGTGGTTGTAAGGGTTTGGTTTTTAGCAATGAATGCTCTCGGTGAATTTTCACCATCGGTATTAGTAAACATAGCCTCCAACACCAATCCAAATTTAATAAAGTTCAATCTTGCCAATTCTTCCGTCAATGTTTTTACAACTAGCTTTTTAGCTTGACTTATAAAATTTTCCAATTCTAATTGCACGTTATTAATTTTGAAATGAATTACAACTGGTCCTGGCAAGGCTGTAGTGCGCAGTTGTCTTATATCTTCCATATCCTCTTCTTGGGTACGCAGTTGTCTTACATCTTCCACTTCTTCTTCCGTATCTTCTTCTTCCATTTTCTCTTCTTGAATAAATCCTCCAGCTGTAGATGGTCCAGCTCCGGCAAATTGAATAACACTTGGTCTTCTTCTTTGCATTAACTGTAAATAGCTAGCCCAGTCCTGCTTCTGAGGTTTTTCCAAAAACCGATCAATCGCATTCAAGTCTTCTTCACTTACTACAATCTCTTCTTTTCTGTCCTCTTCATGATGCAATTCTCGGTGTAAATGTAGATACCTATCCAATTCGTCCATCTGATTATGGTGGTTTTCCAAAAACCGATCAATCGCATCCAAGTCTTCTTCACTTACTACAATCTCTTCTTTTCTGTCCTCTTCATGATGCAATTCTCGATGTAAAACAAAGATATCTTCGTCTTGGAAAAACTCACCACAAATATCGCAAAGGGCCATTTTTTACAGTTTGGCTTTGAGTGTGCACTCGGTGAATGTCCACGCAATAATGAGCAGCGCGCTCAACCGGGTCCCTTTATACCCGAGGTTGAAGGGTGGGGGAAGGTGACGTCATATACATCCGGTTTATCAATCATGTAGTAGATTTGGCTTTTAAACACCCATTTTCAATATATTCTTCAACAGGCTTGATAAACCAATGATGTTTGATCTAAATCCACTACTTTGTACAAGTTTTTTTAAAGATGTCTGTTTGAGCAAGTTTATGTGGAACAAGGTCATTTGAAATTATTATTTTTCAGCGGGGGATAGAGCACTGCAATGGAGCCATGTTATAGAAGTAGTGTATCCATCCAATTGGTTTGCCCTTTTATATTTCCACAAACTATGCATTTATGTGGGTCAAGGTTGCGTAAAGATACCCTTTGAGCGGGGGATAAACCACTAAGCAGCATGCTAGTCCATTGCCGCAAAGTGATCTATCCCCCGCTCTGTTCTACAAAACCTCAATCAAGTCCAAGTTCAAGTCCTAGTTTAACACTTGGTTGGGAGAATTACATTAGTTTGATACTTATTTCTACCGTTACACTTGCTCCATTCTCAAAAAGATATAAATAATATAATCCTGGATACTGTCCTGTTTCACGTCCTGCATGTTCCTTAATAAAGTCAAAAGCCAATCTTTTTGAATATTCATTATGAAACACTTCTCTCACACAAACAAGAATTTTTTCTTCCACCAATTTCACTTGAATTGTTGTTAGTTTGCTTACATCATCCTTGTCTATCAGGGGTAGCTTGTAGGTGAAAGTATTTGGTGGTAGTTTTTGCGTTCTGTCAAGTAAACAACAAAATTTTTTATACAATTTCTTCTCATTGTCTGTAATACTATTAATACCAATCAGATTATAGTACGAAGGTTTATAAGGTATACGACGAGACATTTTTGGTCACCGGTCTTCTTAAGAGTCTTCATCACCTTTGGCAAAATATCCTTCGTACACTCTGATTTCCATTACAACTGTCCTAGTACAGTCAGGTGCTCCCAACTAGGGCGAGGGGTGAGGCGCGGGTACATTTCTAAAAACATCGGACTGCGACGTCCAACACACGCACGCGCAGACTCGCTACAATGAGAGTTCGGCTAGTCCGATGCTGCTGTAGCGTCGTCCTGTCTACATTTGAAGAGTATTTTAAATTATTATTAATACTAGGCTCAAACTTTTCCATTTCAATAAAGCCGATTAAAATTTTACAGCGATTACAATTAATTAATGGTTTTCAATTATTATATTAGTGGTAGCGTTTGAACGGAACCTCCGATTTAGATTTAATTTAGGTCAGGGGTGTAAGGCAGTATCTACTTGAATGAGACCAGAATGAACCAGAATGATCAGACAATACAGTAACGAAACAAAACAAAATAAATAATTTTAAAATGATGGGACTAAAGCAATTATTTTCTTTAGAATAATCTGACGCAACGTATAGAGGCAACCCTCGCACACCAAAAACAATTAGTTGACACCCACTAAAAAAGGACATAATCAACCTCTTGTAATGTATGCTAAATTGCGTATAGGGCCCATATTGATAATTTTATTCGAACTAACCGAATTATGAAAGAGTTAAACGAGTTACACTCGTATACTTATAACTAGTAATATATTTAATTAAATAGCCTAATTAAAATTACAATTTTGTTTACTAATTGCTTGGAACCATTAAGTTGTTTTCATTTATTTTTCTAGTCCCAGTGTTTGAAAGTCGAAACATCTAGCTGGGGTTTTCGGTGCCACTCTTTTACAATAGTACGTTAAATTTGTAAAGCATAGTGGCTTCACTGGATTTTACTTTTAAGTTTTTTCTGTAAAGCAGTATAAAATAATTGTAATTTGAATAATATGCGAACGTACCGCTTTTCTCTCAGACCATGGAAGGCTCTAATTAAATATTGGTCAATGAGACTATGGCCCAGAGTCTAAGAACAAAATACATAATTAAAGTAATTAAATATGATCAGCCGATCATAATAATTTTGAAAATTCAAACGCAAATTTTGGTATTTTTATTAGAACAACTATAACAAAATATTCGGATGATGATGAAATATGCCCAGATGAGATAATTTTTCCCTCCTAAAATTATTAACAGAACTGCCTAAGATTTATTTGCATTTTAATTGCTTCATCATCACGTTATCCTATTGAAAACTGAACAAATCAGTGTAGGCCCTACCAAATTTCAACTCTCTTGCGTAACGAAAAAATTGGAGGATTAGGCTAGTGATGAACTAGTGAGAGATTTGTCTTTTAAGGCGGCGACTCACTACCTGACTTTTCACCGGACCGAGCACCGCACAGAGCATTGTACCGAGCAAAAACAAACAGCAAGTCCGGAAGTGTGTCAGCAGGGGTCCGTACATCGGGCCGAGCACTCTGGAGGTGGTTTTCTGGCGAAACATCAAAGAAAAGATTGGACAGGTGTACGGTTCGATGTACGGTAGTGTGTCTAGGTAAATTTTGCTCCGCACCGAGCGTGGCCCCGAACGCCCGGGATGGAAAGCCCCTCCCTTCTCCACCCCATCATCTAGCGCCCTATGACTTACGCTCCCTATATCTCTCTAAACTTCCTTCACCTCGCTTGGTGGATTTGTCCGGTACGATGCTCGGTCCGATGTCTTGCTCGGCGAAATGTTCGGAGTAAATTTACATCCGTTTACGATGTAATGTACGGTACGATGCTCGGTCCGATGTCTTGCTCGGCGAAATGTTCGGAGTAAATTTACGTCCCTTTACGATGTAATGTTCGGTACGATGCTTGGTCCGATATACGGTCCGATGGAAAGTCCGGTAGTGTGTCGCCGGCCTTATAAAAAGGAATTTCCTTCACTTCAGGTGGTATCAAGCGGAATCGTATTTCGCGCACTTCCGGTGTTGCAGTATTTGTAAACACTGTCATTAGAAAAATTTATGAACGGTTTAGGCTTTGAATCTCATCTGTGATGGGTTGAAAATACACTTACACATTACTAGTTGTCTGTATTATGTACTGTAAAAACCATTATAGTGCAAATAATGTACTGCTCGTCTTGAGTACATAAAAAAAATAAAACTATCGCCAATGAACCATTGTGCTGGATGTATAAACACACGTGTTCTAAAATTGAATTGTACGAGTAATTTAGATGGATAAAGAAGCATTCAAATAAATACGAGGAATGTGTCCCACAACATCACTGAGTGATTTATAATGCGATAATATTTGTGTGTGTGTGCTTGTGTTAGTGAGAAAGACGACGTTTGCGAAAAGGCTAGTAGCGCCTCGAACGGGCAAATTCGCAGACCCCGTTTTTGCTCAAAACATGCGTTCGTAGTCCCCTGTTTCGGACGGCATTTTTTAACCGATTTGAATGAGAGTGGCCTTAAACTGTTCAGAAAGAGTGCCTGCGTGTCTCTTGTACCTCGTTAAATCGATATGGTTTCTTAAAATTACTTTAAAAAATTGTTGAAAATCAAGTAATTTTTCCCTTTTTTAACTGTATTTTTAGGTACCTCAATGTACGTTTATTATTATTATGATGTAATAGAGACACGCAGGCACTCTTTCTGAACAGTTTAAGACCACTGTCAATAAAATCGGTTCAAAAATGTCGTCCGAAACAGGGGACTACGAACGCATGTTTTCGACGTTTTTTGCAGGGGTGATGAAGACTCTTAAGAGTCAGCACTACCTGCGCCATCTCGGCAGTTTGTTCCATAAGAGCAATGTTAAATTTGAAACATCACTGTGAGTTTGTTTTTCGTCGGAAAATTTCAAACTTGATGTCATTTTAAATGTTACCATAGTATCTAGTGCTTGACGTGATAGAAAATTAATTAAAAAAAATTTCCACTCGAATAACGAATAAAATATAAACATATTTTACACCATTTTTAAACCCCTTTTAAACAACTTTTAGTAGGTTTATTGAAAATCTATCCACGTCATGCACTCCGCCATTCCCTTATGGTGAACATATTCAAGTTTCATGCAAATCCGATGTAAGATTATCGAGATATGGTGTTTCAAAGACAACTGTAATTTTTTGAATTTAACATTGTTCTTATGGGGCTAAAAATCCAAGATGGCGCAGGTAGTGCAGACTCTTAAGAATGAGCTCCTGGACAGCCACTTCCAACGAAAGCTGGAGCGTGAAAGAGAAGTGCGTGCAACCCCGGCCGCCTTATATCCCCCACCGGGTGACCACGCCCAAGGTACCGGGGGGGGGGGGGGGGGGGGGGCACTTCTCGTCCGGAGCAAAAAACTTTTTGGTCAAGGTCAAAAATTTTTCCAAAAAAGTTCGGAGGGGGGGCACTTCTCGTCCGGAGCAAAAAACTTTTTGGTCAAGGTCAAAAATTTTTCCAAAAAAAGTTCGGGGGGGGGCACTTCTCGTCCGGAGCAAAAAACTTTTGGTCAAGGTCAAAAATTTTTCCCAAAAAAAAGTTCGGGGGGGGCACTTCTCGTCCGGAGCAAAAAACTTTGGTCAAGGTCAAAAATTTTTCCCAAAAAATAGTTCGGGGGGGGGGGTTAAGGTGACGAAAAAACTTTAATAAAAAATTAAGCCCCACCTGGGGCACTTGGGCCTTGGGGCAAGTGCCTGCACTTGGCACTTGCCTTGGGATGGGGCACTTGTCATCGCTGTATCCTCCGAAGAGACCCAACTATGACAACAAGGCAACATCCAATGTCGTGTACCCTTCGCCACGCGAGACTTGTAAACATTTACTGCATTGTCTTTTCAATAGCTAACAAAGATTCGTTTACATAATTTTGAGTTTCCATGAGGAAACAAACTGAGGACACCCTAATGGCTTACGTCCTCGGTCCGAGTGCAGAGGCCGCCACAACCTTTTGCATGCCAGCGTACAAACGGACATACTCCCACAACCCCAGCCGCAACCTGTTGCATGCCTGAGAGGAGCCTAACAATACTTCAAACTGACTTTACACGGGGGCCTACTCCCGTAACCCTATCTTTAATATTTTTAATTTAGCAATGCAGTAAATTTTTACAAGTCCTTTGTGGTCAAGGCCACACGGACATTAAAAAATTTCGGCCCCCGTACATCCATGGCGAACCACGAATGTTCGGGGGGCCTTGGGGACTAAAAAACACAAATAGCTAACAAAGATCATTTACATAATTTTGAGTTTCCAGAAGGGAAACTAACTGAGGACACCCTAGTGGCTTACGTCCTCGGTCCGAGTGCAGAGGCCGCCACAACCTTTTGCTTGCCAGCGTACAAACGACATGCTCCCACAACCCCAGCCGCAACCTGTTGCATGCCTGAGAGGAGCCTAACAATTATGAAAAGTGGCTTTACACGGGGGCCTACTCCCGTTCCCTATCGTTACAATTTACTTTGAGCATTGAAAAAGCTCGAGGGGGATTGCTAAAACAAGCGTATACACTTTAGAAAACTATAACACACTTACAACACACAATTGAGCTCAACGTGGTCAATGCTGGAACAAGCACATACACATTAAACGCATATGACAAACAAGACACAAAGGATAAAAGACACACAGGAGATATAGGGTACAAGTAAAACACTCTCATATAAAACAATTCTGAATACCCAAACGCAAGCGCAATATCTTAGAACTAATACAAGTCTTAAAGTTAGAGTAGACTTCGCTAAACACTGAAGGCGCCATTCAGTGTTTAGTGAGGCCTATGGCGGTCCGTCCCGATCGTTCACGTTCAAACGCGCGGGAGCGGACTGCGAGCCGGCTGTGGCCGGCCGCCTTATATCCCCACCGGGGCTTCCACACCCAGGATATCAGGGGTGGGGGAGGTGGTGGGGGTGGGGGAGGGGGGGGCTCGCACTTTTTGTCGGGGGGGGGGAGAGGAGGAGGTACTTCTCGTCCGGAGCAAAAAACTTTTTGGTCAAGGTCAAAAATTTTTCCAAAAAAAAGTTCAGGGGGGGGGCACTTCTCGTCCGGAGCAAAAAACTTTTGGTCAAGGTCAAAAATTTTTCCCAAAAAAAAGTTCGGGGGGGGGGGGGCTCGCACTTTTTGTCGCGGGGGGGGGTGGGGGGGGGGGGGGGGGGGTCAAAGGTCACCCACTACACTTCTACTCTAAGTGTTGGCTATACCCCCACCACAACTGAGTCCCTAGGCTGCACAACACCGCTCCGCCAGTATGTCTCCAGCTTCCATGCGGTGCGTGTCGCTGTTCTCTAACTCTCTATATGTAAGTATTTTTACAAGTTTTGAATCTAGGTCAATACACTTTAACTCTGGGACGATATCGACTTGTACTATTTCTGTGTTTTGACTCAAGGTCATCACACTTTAACTCCGGGATGATTTCGACTTATAGTATTTCAGTGTTTTGACTCAAGGTCGTCACACTTTAACTCTGGGGCGGGATCGACTTGTAGTATTTCTGTGTTTTGACTCAAGGTCACCACACTTTAACTCTGGACGGGATCTACTTGTAGTATTTCTGTGTTTTCACTCAAGGTCATCACATTTTAACTCTGGGATGATTTCAACTTATAGTATTTCAGTGTTTTGACTCATTGTCACCGCACTTTAACTCTGGGACGGTATCAACTTGTAGTATTTCTATGTTTTTACTCAAGGTCATCACACTTTAACATGTAACTTTAAGGTAGCACCGAAACGGTGCTACCCGGCTTGACATTTTCAAGTTTCCCAGGTCATCGAAATTTCCCCCACCACTTCCCATATACCTAGAGTGCGCGGGGCCGAACAGTCAGTCGCTCGGTGTCTGTCGTAGGGTGCGCATCGCGGTTGCAGTAATGGTCGAATGGGGGCTTCTGGGCCAGTTCGAGGTCACCCGAGCGGTGTCACATGACGGTTTAGGCAGAGTAACGTTGCAAACTTCAAATTTCCTCGGCACTTTTGCTGTTTCTCATCGCAAATTCGCTCCAAGTCGTCAAGGTCATGGTAACTGTGACTGAAACTCGGAGCGTAGTGCGAAACAGCAAAAGTGCCGAAAAATTTTAGGTTTCAGCGTGACCTTGACCTTTGTGACATCGATGACGTCATCTTGGTGCGTAAGGGGTGATGACGTCATCAGCACGTCATTTCTGTGACGTCATGGGTGTGACGTCATGGATGTGACGTCACTGGTGATGACGTCATCGATGATGCAATCGATGACGTCATCGATGAGGTCATTGACCTCGATGACGTCATCGATGTCGTCATCCCTCAGGTGACCTTGAACTGTTCCAAAAGCCCCCATTCCCCACTACTCTCATCTGGGACGGAATTTCTATTACCTTAGATATCGGGGAAACAATCGTAATAGGTCTGTAACTCTCAGGAAAATCTTTGGCTCCTTTTTTGTAAATGGACATACACGTGAAATTCTTAATTCATCACGGAAACCCCCATTAAGCAGACAGCGGTTTACACTTTCAAATCAGCCAATAGATACTATGTGAGCCACCAAGAACTAGGTCCTTTTCAGAGCTTATTTCTTAATAATCGTTTCTACATATTGTTCAATGGTGGAAAGTAAGGCATTCATACCTTAAACCGCTTCCTCGCCCCAATCATTAGCCTGGCTCGGTTCCCACAAATGTCGCAAAGGTCGCCGGGCCGCCTCCACCAATCAGGAGGCTAATGATGATGATGATGATGACTGGTGCATTCCCTCCGCCTGTCCGTCGTCCGCACCTGCCGACGTCATCGCGATGACGGCTGCCTTATTGAGTCGTTAGTTTGAGTTTCACACCATTCCCCGACGACCACAATATACTGCTGACCGGTGGCAGTCGAGATGACGGAGAGCGAGTAGTCTCTCATGCCGTGCAGCTCTTGACGAGTAGTGGTCTAAATTAGCTGTAGAAGACTCATTGAGCAGCTAACTACTACAATAATAACGTTTATATGAAACAAAATCCAAATTTTTTTATTTAATGGTAGTGCTAAACAGAATAATTTTAAAATATTAACTACTATTTAGCTTATTCCCGCGGCCTCGCTCGCTCTACTTGCCGTCAGGTTTAGCTCGTTCGCTACGCTCATGCGCCGTCACGCTCGCCCTATGTATAAGAAATCGCTTAAATACCTAAAATTAAAATTGTCATTGAATTTGTTTCTTAGCAACCAATAAAAAAAGATAAAATCAAATTTCATTTAATGTATACAATTTTTATAAATCTTCGTAAAAAAATTATTCTTTTAAAATGAAAAGTATCCCATGTTACTTTTGATACCTCTCAGAATATGTGTACAAAGTTTCATGATGATTTGTCGAGTAGTTTTGCGTGAAATCGTAACAAACATCCACTATTTCACACTCATAATTTTAGTTAGGATACTAAAATTATAACATTATTTTTTTGTATTTTAATATTAACTATTTTTGTGTTACAAGCTGTTGCAAAACATAGTGATTTGAAAATCAGAAATCAAACAATCAAATATTCCGATATACGAGGACACTACTACTTACTACTAGGCCTACTCATATGTTTACAATCATATTTCATAGCTTATCAGATAATAACAGTCGATTAGCGATCTCGATTATCTCCCACTATCTATTTAACCATCTCGTTGCACCATAAGTCACACGGCCGTGAACCGCTGCCCCCAGTAACGCCAAGGCGTAGCAGCTGATCAGAAGTCTTCGTAGCTCAACAAACCACGCCTCGGCAGCGGCAACAATCAATCAGCTGATCGTGTATTCCCAGCTGTCATTTCCAACGTCCTCGCTACCGTTTCGCGCCTTCCCTCCTAATGGTTGTTTATGGCCTGTTGTGATCGCAAGCAATGTTATGTGTAATGTGTTGACCAAGGACGGCGCGGCGGCAGCAGTGTGCTGAATTACGGGATTGCTTGACGGTCTGAATAACTGGAATTATGTGAGGAGAATCTATGGATTGTCTACAGTGAAAATGATGGATTTTACAAAAGCTTACTGAGTAATTACAATATGCGAAAACCATACTCCGTTTTAAGATTGTTTGACTAATGCTAAATAATACCTTAAAAAGAGATTTTATCCTCTTATATCGTGTTTTCTTCCATCGGGATTATTAACTTCCATTAAAAAACAACTGTTAGCTTGAAATATATTTGTTTGTAAATTTTTAAGGAATTCGCAAAAGAAGAACAATATCAAAAACCTATCTTTGTGTGTAACAAAGATAGACACTGATGAGTTTTATGTTTGACGACTCCTCTAAAATTTAAGACCATTACTCAGAAGGTCATTTTTACAGTAATTGATTAGTAAAATATGAACATGAGCCAAATACCAAATTACCCAAAATCAAATAAATTCAAAAATAACCTCCTAACCCGAAGAATTTTATCGACAAATTTTAAACATTTAATATAGGTAGTTAATCAGAAAAACATTTTTAGTGAACTAATTATCATGTAACCTTAGTGCATGAACACTTGGCCAGTGCCGTAGTCGGCGATGTGATCACAAAGTAGGAACGCGGGTTGATCGCCAACTAGCAGCAGTGTGATCCTGCTGGTGTGAGAACGGAAGACTGACACAGAAGGCGTGCGCCCAACTTACAGGTGCCAGAAACTGCGTTTGGCCTCGCATAAAGTCCATCGACACGTCCTATCACTGCCATTTACAGTGTATGTCTTCCCCGCGGCAGGGCCATGTGGTGTTCTAGACTCGACTTTGTGGTGCTGTGCGTGTGGGTGTACGTAGGCTTCAGCTGTGCAGACAGAAGGGCGAAAATCGACCAAGATAAGTTCAAGATTCAAGGATCTTCAGGAGGAACGAAGAGCAGTCCTACACACTTCATCTATCCCCGAACTGGTCGACTCTTCCACGCCGATTTTGTGAGAGACAATGAGATTTTCAAGTCGTTGGAAAGAACTAATTTTATGAGAAGAGGACCCCTTGCTCAAACGGTTTTGAAGGAAAGACAGAGGAGGACACAAGAAGGTAACGAAGGTGTTAAGAAATATGTGTATGTTGGTGAGCGAAGAGTGCCTGTTGAATCAAAGAAAAGTATTTCGGCGAAAGAAAGAGACAATCCAATAAACGCTGTATTATTTAAGGTCAGCAAGGTTGTCGTGAAGGATCCCGTTTTGGAGAAGAGGGCTAAAAGAGATATTGAAGTTGAAGAAGCAGAACCCTCTAGTCTTGGAGATTCAATTCCTCCGGAAATGAACACAAACAGTTCTAAGAACGAAACCGACGGAAGTGAAAAAGAAGAGATCACCAGTGAAACAGAAAACAAAGTTGACTGTGACAACATTTCTTCGACGAAGAACAACGATACGGATAAAACCTTGTTCGTTCACGACTCCATCTCAAGAGATCCTGTTGACCAGTCACCATCAGATGAGACTCACGAGGTGGAGGTTGACGGAGGAGGTGTGATGAAGAAAACTGTGGTGGATGACAGCTTGAAACTTTATCCTGTGTACAGGGGCGTCAAATACTACTATCCTCAGACTGAACGTAAGTACGTATTTATAATTAAAACTTTTTAATTTTCTGTCACATAAATTAAATCAAATCTTTTTTGTTCTCGTTATCATGTCCATATAATGTTTAGGAAAACGTTTGCGCATGTTCTTTGGCCTCAAATTATAAATGAAAGTAAATTTTAAGATAGATAATATTTATAGCTATCCGTCATATGTTTCGAATGAAATTAATGTTATCTGATTTTTAATCATTTTATGCAATAAAAGTGAATTTTAAATGGTATAAGAATTTGAACTCATTAAACCAAAATATCAAATTATTATTGCGAAATTTTGTGGTGAATACGTTTTTATTAAATCAAAGACTAGGCCTACTATTTAATCATATATTGTTTATATTTGATTAATAGATGATTTTTATAATTTCACAGTAAATAAATACTAGTATACGTGTTGCTCGAAATCGAGCAATTTACTTTAATACAATACAAATGTTAGGACTTTTAGCTCAAAATCAACCACATCCGGCCAATCCACTATTGTGAATATCTTTAATCACCAAAACAACACGTATTTACAGCTGATTATTAAGAGATGTTTAAAATGCTTTATCCAATCCCAATGTTATTTAAATGGGAAATTTTGAGATTTTAATGGTGGATAGTCCTTTATTTTTAGTCCGATTCTCATCAGTTTTTGGCGGAAACAACTACAGACCAAGCCCTATCCAACGACACCAAAAACGTGAAAATCGGTTGAAAATTGTAGGAGGAGTTCTCAAGCCAAAAAATCCCTTAGCGTATTAAATAAGTATAGATTAGCCTTCTTGTTAAAGTTACGAACTTGGAATTGTTTTAGACTAACTAAACTATTATTCCAATATAAGAAAAATATCTTTAGAATATTGTTAAACGATTAACACAGCAAAATGGTTTATTCAATTTCTAGTTAAAAAAAAAATAATAAAAACTAAACGTAATTAAAACACCTTGTATATATCATAATAAACGAAAAATGAATCTCATAAATTATTAACTATACAATATTCAAATTTCTTTTCAGTTTTAAATGATTATTAGTAAGATGTATAATTTAAGAAACAATTTTTCGTTCATTGATAATATATCTTATTTAAGTAATAGGGATATAATAGTCTTAATATAAGACCCTAAAAACCCATTAATTCATTAAAAGTTAAGAGATTGGTAATCTCTATTATCTGTTTTCTGAAGTTACAGAAAGTTATTAATGCTGTTCTTGGTTAAGGCTTTTGTGCCAATAAAGTTAGGAAAAGTCAATATTCATGTCCCCAAAAACTTGTTTTATATATAATCTTATATATCATCGTATGAAAAGCAATTTACGTGCATTTATGTATTTTGAGAGATAACATTTACATTTTAATTCTCATGGTAGTATAATCAACAGAACTAGGTGGAAAAATTGTACATACTGTCAAACAAATAAAAAATATTTATTTTTTAAATAGCAGGACGAAATATGGCAAAACAAATGTTCGATCTGGCATGTCAATAAATTTTTATTTATTGAAGGCAGTCCCTAAATAAATGTCATATAGTTGTTATTTAAAGAGCGCCAAAGTATAACATTTTATTTAGAAAAGTTTACTTGGTTGCCAGGAGAATAGTACTTCGAATCCAACGCTTAGCCCATGTTTATGACCCTCCATGTTTATGTTAATGGTGAATTTCATAATTTGCTAAAGCAGATTTTCCTAAAATAAAGCACATGTAGCTTCTTGGAACTAAACCCTTAACCCAGTAACCTCTTTATCCTTCTAAACTTAAGGAAAAATCTGATGCTGTATGATAAATATTTAGGAAATGTTTTATTACTATTTTCCCATTAAAGTAGGCCTATAACCGGTAATAAAGTATGCCATAACATGTTGATTTATTTACATAGAATGTTTAAAAGTTCAACAAATGTGCATTTAAGTATTAAATTTTTATGTTTGGATAAATATTTCACTAGAATTGTTAAATTATACATGGAAAAAATATATTAGCATTTTTAAATTTCATGATCACTCAAAAGTACAGTATTGTTACTGTTACTTTACTACACTTCATAAACCAAAGAGGTAACTGTTTCATCAATACCATACTATGATTACTATTTATGGTAAATATTGCAAGATTTAGTCAACTGATAGTTTGGCTGTTAGTCTGAAAATCGGATCAGAGACGTCCATATTTGACAAAAAGATACTTTAATATGTTATACTACGTAATTTAAGTGTCTCTGTAAATCAATTTTCACTTTTACCCTTTATTTGAATGTAACGTGGCCCATTTGGGCCTTCGTTAGCATAACAAATTTGTTTTTACTTTAAGTAGGTTCATTATAAGGAGACCCTTTTTGCTGCATCAAATAGATGTTAAATGCCATTCTCTCTGCTCTCCTGTGTACTTTATGTTGTACGTGTTGCAGGCCGGCTGGTGTACTCTCCCCAGCTGACAGTCCACATGGACGTGCCGCTGGTGACGGAGGCTGAGACCGAGGAGGAGGCCAACTCTACCGCCGGCACCGGCGCCGAGCTGACAACAGAGGAGGAGGGTGAGTCTGAGACAACGGCAACAACAACCGTGTGCTGGCAGTTAACAATTGAGTAATTTATCGTGTCCATGCCTGAACTAAAACGAAATGCTCATAGGCATGTGCGAAAAAAATATAGTTATAGAGCGTGTAAGTTTGTTGTTTTAGTTACAATTGATAACTAATCATTATAACAAAGCGTACGTTCCTTCAGAAGAGGAACTAAATACTATTGCACTAACAATAAGTTTTTATTTATTAACATGACTTTTCCAAATTGTTTCAACAATTAACTGATTTAAGAGAAAAGATATACAAACTTTTGAATATCACATTATATCACCAGAATATAAGCATTTTGCTGCTTATACTCAGCCCGTCAATAAAAGTTACTAGTAAAAACAAAACAAAAAAGTTTAGACTTTTAAAGCCATTCTGTTTTATGAATCTCTGTGTTGTCTTTTTCAATTTTTAAAACTCTAATAATATATTTCGTTTACGAGGGCCGAAAATGGTGGCCCTAGACCACAAAAGTATGATTTTCGTTGTTAAAAGGAGGGTCGAAATCATGTGATATTGATTTAGTGTGATGAAATAGCTATTTGTGTAATAAGAGCGTTAAGTACGTCATGCCACTGTAGATGGCCGCACGAAGCGTCAGCTGAGTGCGCCCAAACAATTCCAGAGCGGCAATGACTATTTATTTGCGCTCGTAATACACACCAAGATTTTTCGTACCAACATAATTGTTACATATTACATGTTTTATTTTATACAAAATGTCATTTAGATAATTTTTTATTTGTTGCTGTTGGAACATAATGTTAACTATCAAACATAACCTCAAACTAAAAAAGAGGCAATTACTAAACGACAACAATGAATAACAGCTGTAGCATGTTTTGTAATAACAGCTGATTTAAAATTGCTGTTTGATCTAGCGTGCGGTAAAGAATCATTGCTGCTCTAGAGCGGGAAAGAAACGGAAACCGGAAATGAACTGTTCAGCAAAAGGGGTTACAGGTGTAGCAATGCAATTATTTCCATGCAGTGGTAGGAAATAGTTATTTATGCAACAAGTGCGGAAAGTGCCGATTTGCTGCACTCGAGAGAAATGTTTATGCACGAGCCGCAGGCGAGTGCGGAATAATTTCTCTCGAGTGCAGTGAAAGCACTTTTCGCACGAGTTGCATATTAAATTTTTCCTACGACTGCCAAATATTTCTTATATAAGTATAAACGTTTAATATTCACGTTAAAATACCCACTATGTGAGGTCCCTGTCTCAAGATAGTGATATTAATGATATCCTGTATTATGCACTTCCTACATTTAGTTAAAAATTTATTGGATTTTTCATGCAGAAGTTTTAATGCCACTGTTTTAGCAGTTTTAGCAAGATCGTCAGGGAATAAGTCACTTAAATCACTAAAGTCACTGTCATAGTTGATCATTACTCACCTAACTTACGTGCCGGTAGCTCACCCGTAGCTGGTTTGTAGGTTATGTTTATTTTGATTCAATAGAAAACGACCACATGGACAACAATAGATCAGATGTTATATCCAGTGTTGCCAACTAAATTCCTGACTAATCAACGTTTCCTTGCTGGCTAATGCAAATTGTTTTATGTTCTGATGTTTAAACACTGGAGTGCGCAAAGTAAATCTAGCGTGCGCAAAGTAAATCTAGCGTGCGCAAAGTAAATTGAATACGGCAATCACCTGTTTTGCGACGAGTATCGAGTGCGTAAACAACTGTTTTCACGGACAGTCGTAGGAAAAATTAATTTTCTCCCGTCAGAAAAGTTACAGCTGTTCATTTAGACAATGGCAAGTTAATACGGATCTCAACAGTCAACCAGTTGTAACGCCTGGCGCAGGTTCAAATCCGACAGAGGTGGGAATAACTTTTGGTCGTGTCAAAATTACTCAATGGTGGCAAATTTGTTGTATATTTATAACCTTTGATCATGTCGTCAATAAAGCTCATGAACAAACTAATTTTGAGACTTAAAAATATTTTTGTGCAATAAAATAGTTTAACAATAAATCGCCCAACATGTGTGATGACAATTTAAAATATGGGCTCCATGATGCAATATCTGTAGTTTGTTATGCACGTAAAATAACCTTTGTCGGATTAAAAATATACAATAACATCTGTTACAAAACTGTATCATACAATGATAACAGATTACATAACTGTAACATACAATAACAACTAGAGTAGCTGCCAAGTTCAAGACAACCGGCTGCTTGACAGTGATAGAAGATTGACAGCAATATTACTGTTATTGCGTCAGATTATACTCAACAGACTTGTTAAAAGTGAAACCTGCTGCTTAAGTAATTACTCATACAATTACCACAGTCAGGTGATCATGTTGTCAGCTGATGAGGTATTACCAACGTTATGTCCGTGTACTTATACATTATTCACCAGAGGTACCAACTGCGAACAGTGAAAGTACCCAAACTAGAGTTAACTGTAAATACAATCTGCATATCTTTAACATACGCCACCAAATGTTAACTGTATAAGAAGTTTTATTTAATAATAAATGTAGTCTATTATAGGGATTTCGTATTCTCCATTAGTTTATTGAATCCGATAGTATGTATTTCATTCCGTACAATAGCTTTCAGGTAATGTCATATGTATTAATTAGGTTTTTAAACAATCTAGATTCATCCGTATGATAATTTGTTTCAATGACAGTAAAACTATTCTCTTCTGTATGCTGAATCCAAGTATGCAAAAATTATAAAGCGTAAGATATACCCAAAGAAAATGTATTTATGTTATTTTTATATTCAAGTCCCGTTGTTTAAATACGATTTACTCCATTTAAATATGCTTGGCTTTAGATCCTACGGTAGTAATAGTAGGGTCTATGAATGTTATGGAAATTATAAATTCATTTGTTTATTAAGTTTTATAGTTTTTTTCTTTTTGCAAATAACAATTAAATCTATTTTAAATAAATTTCTTTAATCTAATAAAAATCACAGTGTGAGTTGTGTTACATCTGCAATAAGAATAGAGTGAACTCAGGATTTAGTTACGCCTTCACTTCTTGCAAGCTATTTGCAGTACACAACAGTTTATATTTTGCCGGCTAAAGGTTGCAGGACCTGCTATTTTTATATATGCCACACTGAAGTAGTACTCATACATAATTTATCATTTTAACTTAATTTCCTCACAAAAATTAAATGATTAACAAAATAAAAATATACAATGAACCATTTACATTTTTGTGATCTAATGCCAAATGTGAACAAACTTTTAACTTGTATAATTTTAAAAAAATCTAGTCTAAACTGTAGTAATTTTGTTCTGTGGAATGTGAATAATTGGAAGCAGTTTCAAAGTTTAAGTAAGAAACTATTTGTCTTATTTGTTTGGTTATAAAAATAAAATAAATGAAGATAAAAACAAAAAAATCGAATCCGGCTATATACACCCATAAACATATGTAATTTATGTACTTTTAGTTATAGCCTACACTCATACCAATATTCTTTATGTTAAACAGTTATCTTAAAAACACACACAATAAGCTATAAACTTTTTTAAAAGATGATCTACCATTACTAATGTCTTTTTATCCTGACCCTAGTATCCTAAAACATTTGCGACTGATGATGATATATATTTTTGGATACTACTACAAAATTTAAAAGGTATAATATGCGTTACAATAATCATAAAATAAGTATTCTCTTTAACAAAACTTAATAATTAAATAGAAAATTTTAAATAGTATAATTTGGTAATACTTTACATATTTACTGTTATAAAACTCCATAAAAAATAATAAAAAAATAAAAAAAAATATTTAAAAACACGTTAAATTAATGCGTCATGTGAGTCACACCTCATTTTATTGTCCAGCTTTTGTTAAATTGCAATTGTGTTAGTAAAAACTTTACTAACACAGAATTTATGGAGTAAAAGGATTCAGTAATGGCAAATGTATTTGAGACTTATATACAATTAATTAATATGTACAAATATAAAAAAAATGTACTATATGGCATGCCGTGGCAACATGTTCAATCTCGGTCTTGAGTGAAGAAATCCAACGTACACGTTATTCCAAATTAAGACAACAATTACAACTTAATAATTAAGTACCAGGTTGACCGAACCTTGCTCGTTTTTTTTAAATTCAGTTTTTGATATAGTGTCACGGTAATAGAGCTATCAAATTTCTCCCAACAACTATACCTCTTCACAGTTAACAACTGTTTCAAAAAAATCTGCTTAACATTAATGTTCCTTTAATTGTGTATAGTTGTTATTTCGTTACCAAAATAGTAACCCATAGGACCAATGTTAGAAATTACGATTTTTAAACTTAAATTTAGACAAAGTTAGATTTTTCCTGTGATTGAGGCTTTTTCCAAACTTATTTTTGGGCCAAAACTCTCTTAAATGCAACGTTTAAGCAAAATATATCCGCTAGATTTCGAGATCGGGAACACACATTCCTTCAGACATTGCTCTTATTATAATATATTATTATGTTTCAATGTTTTATACTGTTTCTATTCCAAAATTTGCTGTGAGTGTTATTAATGTATACTCATATTTAAAAATTAAAAATAAAGCTTTTGGTGAAGCTGTTTAACTTATTGTCATATGCCTAAAAGTAAAACTGTAGCATTATTCACTTACACTTACACTAATTATTTTGTGAGGAAATGAAAGAGCTTTATTTGGAAAAACTCCCAATAATGCTGTTTTTTACCATGAAAACAAGAATATTTTTCAATAGGGCGTCAGTATTGTAGTTTCCTTGTGTGTTTTTCATAGC
Source organism: Neoaliturus tenellus (assembly GCA_030545055.2). Taxonomy (NCBI): domain Eukaryota; kingdom Metazoa; phylum Arthropoda; class Insecta; order Hemiptera; family Cicadellidae; genus Neoaliturus; species Neoaliturus tenellus. Next base: position 82,622,842 of record CM061534.1, on the reverse strand, counting down.
TTAGAATAATAGAGAATCATCAGATTTGACTGCGTCTGACTTCTTTCTTTGGTATTGGATCTAATGTAGAGTTGTACAGAACGATATCTGTATCGAGGAACAATAGAAGATCTGAAGAAGCAAATTTGAGAATATTCATGAGAGTTAAAAGCTAAAGTGTCATTTCTGTGGCGTCCTTGGTTTTGCACACACTGAGAAAAATCCATACCCTAGATTGCATGTAATTACTGATTTAAGGCTGCGGTCTACCCCAACCAAAACAACAACAATGTAGAATGCCGCCTCGCGGCCGTAGCGCTAGGCGCTGCAGAGGTTTACGGGGATCGTGTTTCAGAATTAACCGATTAAGATAGAAATTAGCTGTTAACTTTTTCTAAAAGTAGAAAAAAGGATCTAGTCGGCTATGTTTTTAGAATTTTAAAATAAAATTTCTAACTTCAGTAATAACTGTCTAAATTCATCTGTTTTTTAGTTTTGTAAATGCAGAGGTTTACGGGGATCGTGTTTTAAAAATAACCTCTTAAGATAGAGATTGGCTGTTAACTTTTTTTTAACGTAGAAAAAAAGATCTAGTCGGCTATCTTTTTAGAATTTTAAAATAAAATTTCTTAATATAGCTATAACTGTCTAAAATCATCTGTTTTTTATCGATTTTTAACTGAAGTTTTCTATTGGTTTTAATGAACTAATTACAAAAGTGTAACAGAGGGAAATTAGTACCGTTATTCTTCTTTAATATGACACCTTATTTATAGCTCTAGGCTTCATTTAGCCGAAGATAACACGATTCTAAGAAACCCTTGCATTTGGGTGGCGCGCCAGGGGTGGTCCCGGGCTCCGGTCTACCCCTGGCGCGCACCCAAATGCAAGGGTTTTTTAGAATCGTGTTATCTTCGGCTAAATGAAGCCTAGAGCTATAAATAAGGTGTCATATTAAAGAAGAATAACGGTACTAATTTCCCTCTGTTACACTTTTGTAATTAGTTCATTAAAACCAATAGAAAACTTCAGTTAAAAATCGATAAAAAACAGATGATTTTAGACAGTTATAGCTATATTAAGAAATTTTATTTTAAAATTCTAAAAAGATAGCCGACTAGATCTTTTTTTCTACGTTAAAAAAAGTTAACAGCCAATCTCTATCTTAAGAGGTTATTTTTAAAACACGATCCCCGTAAACCTCTGCATTTACAAAACTAAAAAACAGATGAATTTAGACAGTTATTACTGAAGTTAGAAATTTTATTTTAAAATTCTAAAAACATAGCCGACTAGATCCTTTTTTCTACTTTTAGAAAAAGTTAACAGCTAATTTCTATCTTAATCGGTTAATTCTGAAACACGATCCCCGTAAACCTCTGCAGCGCCTAGCGCTACGGCCGCGAGGCGGCAATCGGCATTGTTGTTGTTTTGGTTGGGGTAGACCGCAGCCTTAACAGGATTCTAGTTGCAGCTACATGCCGTCTGGGGCTAACACCAGAAACGCACATTCTGGCTTGCGTCCAACTCTAGTGGTATAATGTAAAAACTGTTAAAACTTGATTCCAGGCGTTACCCATACTATACATGTTGGCACCACAAGCCAAGCTGGTGTATGCAAATCAATGACGTAATAGTTAACCCTAGATCATATTAGTGACATTTGTTTACCCTAGAAATCTAGAGCTTTCAATTACACTAGTTTTCTTGTAACGCCCCCAGTTAATAAAGCGTAGCGCAAACAAACTTTAAAGACCGAACACCCAGCCAATGCTAGGATGTGCAACGAACTCCAGCCGTACCCGTGGTGGGCTCAAGATTCCTGCGTTTGACAAATAACCGCGCTTGCGCAGTTGAATCATTCTCCGTCTGATCCTCTCCATTCCGTTTTAGTTCCAAATTTACAGACCTGGGATCAGGACCTATTCCTAAGTTATAAAGTGAGTTTCTAAGTGTCTATGGTCGTTAAGGACGAAGAAACTTAGAAGCTACTCGATGAGTGGGTGCTCTCCTGTTTACAGGAGAATTTTAAAAGTGAGTTAACAGAATTGTTAAGTTTATTCGCTAAGTAAAATAAATCGCCCTACTCTCTTGTAAATGTTTCTATCAACACGTTTGGAATAAAGTACCGATATCCCTTGTAACAGTCGTGAATAGTTTAATGAATAGTTTAGTGAATAGTTGTATTATGTATTGATATTTATATTTTATTTAAATATCATACTATTGTAATATAAATATTTTATGTATAATTATAATTTAATCAGTGTTAAATATTTATTACAATGATATTAGTTTCATCATTGACTTTGTACACGTCAGTGTACATAGTCAATGGTTTCATAGTTTTTTTGTACGGTACTTATATAAAATAAGTATGGATAAGTTTTGTTTTGCTTTAAGGAAATTTTTCTCCTTGCTGAGCAATACGCTCAAGGGATCACCGTTCAGCTGTTCACCTGTTCAGCTTAACATGCCCTTACTGATTTATATTACAGAAAATATAAATACTATAGATATCTTTAGATTTTATTTTAAATGCTAATTGAAATATTTTCCGTAGTATAAATCGGTTAGCTCACATTAAACTGCAATAGTGGTTGATGAGCGTATTGCAAAGCGAGAAGAAATAATTTGCTGATGGTAAAAAATATAAATAAATAAATAAAAACTTATCAAAACTTATAAAACAAGGACATAGCCTATATTATTTTGGTGAATAGTTTTAACACTTCTAACACTTATTAAGTTAATTTGTATTAAAAATGATTAGGCCAGAATACATTTTTATTTACAAAGTTTGATGAAAAATTGATTATAAAAATCTTTAATTTTTCCTTGTATTTTTATTACATTTGAAATGTACTTGTTTTAGATAATGGCACCATTTACAGTAGTAAAGTGTATTTACAACAAAACTGAGTAGGAAAATAGTTATACTTGTCATAAAGATTGTTTTTACTAATTTACGAAGTTTTAACATAAAAAATGAATGTTCAAACCACAACAGAAGTGGAATAATATGGTAGCCGTTTTTTCACACTAATCAAAAGATAAAATATATTAACGGATGACGTCTTTTAGTTTTAATGGAAGTTGTATACTTGTAGCCTACTTGTATAGCTGCAGTAGTCTAAGGCGAGCTACCCAGTGAGCATATATATCCCTGCCATTTGGTAATGTGTACATAGTCAATGGTAATAAGTACAATATTTTAAGAGAAGTAATGATAAATTGGGGACAGTAAAAATATTTTTCCTATAGTGTATTGTATTTATTTGGTGTTGTCATTTAGGTTGTGAATGGACATAGCCTACTTGAGTAGAGAGAATGTGCTGGCAGGGGTTTGGCACTAGACAGTACTGTGGTCGCAACTAGAAAGGGTGGAACGCAAACTAGACGCGGAAAGAGGTGGCTGCTAGCTGGCTGGGGTCTAGCACTGGACAATACTGTGGTCGCAACTAGAAAGGGTGGAACGCAAACTAGACGCGGAAAGAGGTGGCTGCTAGCTGGCTGGGGTCTAGCACTGGACAATACTGTGGTCGCAACTAGAAAGGGTGGAACGCAAACTAGACGCGGAAAGAGGTGGCTGCTAGCTGGCTGGGGTCTAGCACTGGACAATACTGTGGTCGCAACTAGAAAGGGTGGAACGCAAACTAGACGCGGAAAGGGGTGGCTGCTAGCTGGCTGGGGTCTAGCACTAGACAATACTGAGGTCGGAACTAGAAAGGGTGGAACGCCAACTAGACGCGGAAAGAGGTGGCTGCTAGCTGGCTGGGGTCTAGCACTGGACAATACTGTGGTCGCAACTAGAAAGGGTGGAACGCAAACTAGACGCGGAAAGGGGTGGCTGCTAGCTGGCTGGGGTCTAGCACTAGACAATACTGAGGTCGGAACTAGAAAGGGTGGAACGCCAACTAGACGCGGAGAGAGGTGACTGCTAGCTGGCTGGGTTCTGGCACAGACAGTACTGTGGTTCCAACTAGGCAGAGTGTAATGCACACCAGAGCTGTATGTTTGTTACCTCAAGAATTAAAGAGATAGTTATTACGTCATCAGGTTGTGACGTCACATGTATAGCCTAGAATATCCTGTGGAGCACGCTAGCCGTGTCTGGAGTCATGACACTAGACCTGTCTAGTGGTATCCTCAAGATTGCTTTTCGGTCTGCAAATAACAGTTTTTAATGTGACGGCCTCATTTTTTTTTTGTGGACACCACAAGGCATTTTTCTCAGTGCACCTTTTCGACCTCTGAGACATGATCTTCAAAACCATCTGGAACAAAATAATATTATTTTGTTCTCAACCTAATTGACTCATTTATACTTTCTTTTGTTCTGTTCACATTTCTCTGAGACATGATCTTCAAAACCATCTGGAACAAAATAATATTATTTTGTTCTCAACCTAATTGACTCATTTATACTTTCTTTTGTTCTGTTCATATTTTCATAGAAGACTTGGCTTCAAAGAAAGAGGTCAGAAGCTTTCGAATCTTATGCACAATGCACATAATTCAAAGGGATATCTTCATTTACTGTTAAACATAAACCAAAAACGCTACCTCAACAAAACAACATAAAAAGATTCTTTTGTTAAGCCATTAATTTCCATGTACTTAGTTTTAAAATTACCATCCTTTTTTTCTAAGTAAATTATTGGGGGTCTTTTGATAACATGCTGTTTCTTCTCCTTATCCTGTAAAAGTTTTCACAGAATTGGCTGAGTGATTTACTTTCCTTTAATATATTATTTATTAAAAACCATGTTATACTGATGAAAATGTACTGATTTGTCTCAGGAAGACTAACATCAAGAGATAGGGAACACAAATGTCAAAACAAATATCTTATTTTATTCTTTAATTTTTTTCATCGTACCTTTGCGATAAACGTAATTTTCTAAGTAGTCAGCTGTGATCGAAACTAGTTTATTCCCGACGCGTTTGTATAAACGTGTTTCTAAACAGTAGTTTTCGGGACTAGGCCGAAAAACAGTGGTTTTCGTGACTAGGGAAAAGAAATTCTAAAATTTTACACCAAGAGCGCTGCTATTCGACTTACAGTAACTCAATGTATCTAGAACAAACCAAGGTAGGTGACACCAACAGCTGATTGAAGCTTTCCTGCAGCTTTCCTGCAACTTTTCTGCACCTTTGACGTCATGTTGTTTATCTTGACAGAAGCGTGCTTTGCTTAGAGTATTTAAAGATCTGCACCTTTGACGTCATTGATTTTATTATTATGTTTATGTTGATGTCACCTACCTCCTTCAGATTCTATTGCAGTAACTTATTCCATTGTACAATTTTCAAAAATCTGATTATTGTGCTTGTTGAAGCAAATAAAACAATAACAAACCTCTGATAATATTTTGTCGATGTAATTTTTTTTTATATTAAACAGTTGAAATCAGTAAAAATACAACATAAACAACAACAACATAAGTTTGGTATATAGGTCAAAATTTAAACTTTTATCCAAGCTGTATATTTATTCATGGTGGTATGATGAAAAGTACTGTTCGTAACTCGTCCAAAACCGGAGCTCGATCTAATTCACGGATTCGCATCGTAATTGCAACTCGATCTTGCACCCATAACAACCACTTTCCTGACTAGTGACAAAATATACTATTTATTGTCATGGGTTGTTACAAATTGCTGTCTTTTTTGTGTGTTTTTTTTTTTTTTTGTGGATCAAAATTTTTTCACAAACATAATCAATCATACACTTAGCTGCCAAAAAATAGTAAAATACGTGTAATCTAAGCAGAAGGAGAGGGGAAAGCATGGAAAATTTGAGGCTATACTAAGCTGATCTAACATAAAATTATTTCACTAACGAAATTTATATGTGAATGCTTACGCTCTTCATTTTGCTACCGTGTTTTTTATTATTTTTTATTACTTGTTAATATCACTACTTCTTTTAAGGTGAAACACCAATACACTATAAATAAATAGAGGGAAATCGTAATTGAAGATATAGGTAATTCACAATACAGTTCCTACACGTTGTACGTAATTTAATCTTTTTTTCCTGTTCTTGGTAAAATTGTGTTAAAACGTTCACTTTTAAAATCATGAACGAAATGACAATTTCCGAAAAACCAATGAAGTTTGATTTAGACTTATTTTAAAACCTCCATTAAAGGAAGTGTTGAAATTAAATTCATCGGATTGTATTATTATACATGATTTTAAAGGTAATTGCCACATTTATTTTTGGCAAGCCTAACATCCCGAGGTCAAATATGTAGGAAGTCATTGCACTTTGATATTAATCTCATGTGATTTTGATGTGAAGTCAATGTCATCATTTTTTACTTGGTTTTCCATCAGAGGTCGTATCTACGATTGTACACTTGTAAGTGAAATCTTCAACCTGATGTATATACCATATTTATGTTTACATTTCATATTTCATTCTGATTCCTAGTGAGCTACTTCCTAATAAACCCCTACTTGATCCCATTGGGACTAATATGTTATAATGCGTCCAAAATTGTAGTACTTAGCACACAATATGAAAAGGTTTCATCCTTCTGAGCATTACTGTATAAGTATACAAACTATGCTATATATTTGAAATTCCCATATATATTTTTGGAGTTAATTTGCAATTTTTGTCGTATTTAGGAGAAAATTTTAATTGAGGATAGAAATAATTATACCATAAAGATTTGAGTAAAATTTTGGAGACTTAGAGATTTCAATAAAAGGTAAAAGATTTTTTACTTCCTTGATATTATTGCCATTTTTGTTATAGGAGTAATAAAAACTATTTTTTAATGTATTAACATTCAAGTACATCTTTAAAGAGCGTAGTAGATACCTCTCCAATATTTATCAATAATTAATATTGATACTGTACCCCCGAAAATTGCTTTCAAACATCAAAATATTTTACTCAATAATAGTAATCTGTTTTATTATTTACTACAAAAATAGTGTAACTTGATTTTTTACAGAATTCGTAATGGAAATCTCTATAAAACCCGACACACAGGGTCAATTTTTTAATATTACTAGATTACAAGCACAACTGATGCAACTTCAACAGACATTTCAGTTGAGATGTTGACTGACGAATACTGTTGTTGACTGACCGATGGTTCAACATAGTGCTGTTAAGGCCAATTTTTTTTTTAATGTGACAGCTGGGTAACGTATATTTCATAGTTATCTAATTTTAAATCAATAATCACATTTATTTAAATAGAGTTTATATAGGACATAACGTGAAAGCATAAGAGCCATAAAATAAATTTTATATTGCACCTACTAGATTAATTGACTACAAGAAGCATTGACTAGCCTATACTGTGTACACCGTTTTCCTTTTTTGATTGTGATTCTTTGTTTAAGCTGGGTTAGCTCATATTTTGTCCTAAAACCTTACAACTTGTCTTTTTATGAGGGATTATATTAAGGAACAAATTCACTGCAATAAATAGTTATGATAAAGAAAACTACTTTTCTAGAAAATAGTGAACGTTCGTGTGTTAATTGTGCACCTATGCTATGAAATAATTTTTCCCAATGGTCATAATTATGTATTTTGAATATATTAATACATTAATTAAAACACTGTTGTCACAAATGATAATATTTAAAAACTGCCAGGTTTACTAGGACTGTACTCCGATTTATTAATTAAAATAATTTTATTTGATTCATCATAGATGTACGATTTCAGTCATATACACACAATATTAGTCCTATTTATACTATAACACGAGCATTTTCTGAAGCGATATTTTTTTCCACGATCTCGAAACCTAGCGGATAGATTTCGTTTAAACTTTGCATTTGAGAGTGTTTTGGTCCAAAAATAGGCTTAGAAACAGCCTCAACCTCAAAATATGTTTTAATCTAAAACTAGGTTTAAATATTGTAATTTTTATGGGTTGCAATCAAGGCAACGGAATGACAACGAAAGAGTGATTCTTTCAAGCATTGGTTTTAAACAGCTGTCACCTGTGAAAGGCATAGTTGGTGTAAACTTCATGGCCTGATTATAATGATACTATAACAATCGTGAATTGAACCTAACGAGCAAGTCTCGGTTGATCCTTTAATATTAATGCTATTGGGAGATTTTAATCCGAAATTCATTTTTTAATAACATAATTTATACTGAATAATAAAATGATCAAGTATACTCTCACTTAAACGTAAACCCTGAGGAGAAGAACAAACGTGTGACCCAAGGGCGTTCATTAAACCGCGGATAAGATTAAGTTTGCTAAAAAAGTGAGCAATTCAGTCAGTGATAAAAAAGTGGCAAAGAGGACACATGTTATGTTATAAAAGGCAATTGTGTACATTCTATCTTCATCTGAATTAGTTGATTTATACTATGACATCAAACAGCATCAAATACATTTTAAGGAGAATATTAAAATTAGTCATTTCAAACTTTGACATAACAAATAAAGAGTTTTGGCATCAGAAACTAATGTTAAATTTCAACTCAACACGTTATTTTGCAAAGTATTACCAACTAATTTATTATTAACCATCACTTTAGTTCGTAATTCAAACAAATTGTAAAGGAAAAATATTAGTTAGTTGTAAAAGGCTTAAAAGTGGTCATATAAGCACTCTTCTAAGTTCCGTCAGTAAAATTTGTATCAATATTCCATTAATCATAAATTTTAACATAAAAAAAATAAACCCATAACTACAAAAATTTAGATTTTAGATGGAAGGACCTTTCCGACATAAGAAGACTATATTTTTAAGTGACAATTCGTTTATTAACTAACCAGCAGAACAGTAATAATAGTGTTAACAACAAGTTAAGAGTGTTTAAGCCGAATTATTAATCTATAGTTTATTTACATTTTATTTGGTTTTATAGTTTATAAGGAAAATGTGTTAATCTCTCAAATTTGAAAATAGAAAACAAGTATAATTTGTGTTAATAGTTTCTTAATATCTTCCGAAAACATTTTAAAGTTCACCGTTGATTAATATCTCATATTGGCTTTGATTTTCTGTTACTATTTTTTAAATTATTTTATCTAAATACTTAGTATTTTAAAATCGATTTAGAATGGTTTGAAATGTTCCTACATCAACAATATGAAAAATATTTTTATTCAAATTTTTCGCCGAATGGTAAATGAATTTATTATTACTACCGGTAATGATAAAAGAGTCCCTCGAGTCCCTTCAACCGGTCTGTTCAGTTTAACTTTAATAAATGTTAATTTGACAAAAAAACAGATTTTCCAAAGAATTGCGCATCGAGTAAGATGGGCAGGCGCGGTGCAGCCCAGTTTGGGAGAGGGCCGCAATGCGCTGCGCCGAGGAGATGCGCAGAGGAGGTTATATAGAACAGGTGAGCGTGCACGGGACCAAGGACCAATGGCGCGCAAGTAGGGCTGAGTACCGTTACCGCGCTAGCCGCCGCGCCTGCGCCGTAACAGGACCTGCGCACACTCACTCTCTCACACACACACTCGCACACACACACACACACACACACACACACACACACACACACACACACACACACACACACACACACACACACACACACACACACACACACACACACACACACACACACACACACACACACTCGCACCGCTGGCTCTAGACGATTATGGGAGCTTTTTAGATTGTTATAAATATTATTTTGATTAAGAGCTTAAAAATCTATACCATCGTCTTTTTATACAATGACTTTTTATGTTTTCAATTCTGGAGTGACATGTTTTGCAACCCTAATTGACTGAAAGGTAAAGATTAAACACATTTTTATATTAATTTTTACAAACATTAATGAATTCATAAACCATAATGGAAAACTAATGCTGTTGTAGACAATATTTCTTGCAATGCCAGTAAAAGATAATGTTTTGAATTCAACTAACTTGGATATTATTGGAACTTGAAACAATTCTAAAGGGGTTTCAGGCCCCTTTTAAAGGACGTCCCCAAAAAAGGTCTAGGAAAACTTGATTTTTCTACGTCATATCCAACCGACCACGATCCCGAGCTTGAAAGGTCAAATACGTATGAAGTGATTGTTTATTTTATTTTATTTGCAAAATAATTTCAAAGCAAATTTTGATCGAAAAGCCATTTGAGGTCGAGGTAGTCATTCTATTCTTATTATGAGACAATATTACCTTGTGTACTGACTTTCATTTAAGAATTTCCGTCCACTCTTGTTAAAAGGATCCTATAAGAGCATTATTACTATTTTAGGGTTTTAATTATAGCTTAAAAATCATAATATGGCCTTAAATGTTTTTTAAAGTTAATACTGATTAGGAAAGTTTTTTGACATTTTTCAGTTCATGTAGGCCTATATTAAACGAATAGGAAAGCGAGGTGTAGCCTAATTAAAAGACCATAGAACCTTGTTTGTATGTGTATTTGAGATAAACCGCCCTAAATTTGAACATTTCAGGAAATTCCAAATAAAAGGAACATTAGTATAGTAAATGCCAAAATTAGAGAGACTGGAGGCAGGTAGTCCCGACCCGTCCTAATCCTTTGTTGACAAAACACCCCCTATTGTAGCGCGGCTGGCCGGTTCGGCACCGGAAGGCCGCCCGGGTCTCGGGGGATTCTGAGAATTTTGGCCACTGCCTCAATTATCCAATAATCGAACCAATGCACGTACAATAAAAATTCATGGACTATGTGTTGCGTGTTGATTAGACGATTATGACAAAATTTGAATCATAGTTCTACGATGTTTAATAACCATTTTAAAAAGGGATAATCCTCAGACAAAATAGGAGTTACACCTTAGGCAGTGGCCAAAATTCTGAGAATTCCCTGAGACCCGGGCGGCATTCCGGTGCCGAACCGGCCGGCCGCCCTACAATAGGGGATGTTTTGACAACAAAGGATTAGGACGGGCCAGGACTACCTGCCTCCAGTCTCTCTAATTTTGGCATCTACTATAAATTAGAGTCTTCTACATTATGGTAATAATCATTATCAAATAAATAACTTCTTGATTAGCATTATACGTGTTGGTACTGATATTCAGGTTGAAATAATAAAACGTCTTCCAACACTACACGATATATTTACACTTATACTGTAATTGTTTACAAGACGGTAAATATATATATAAGATCTTTTATATATATTTACCGTCTTGTAAACAATTACAGTGTAAGTGTAAATATATCGTGTAGTGTTGGAAGACGTTTTATTATTTCAACCTGAATAATCATTATGTACTGAAGTCCTACTTTCACTTGAAGTATAATAAATTAAATGATCTTATGAATTAATTATATACATATACATCTACTGTACCCCTACTATATAGTCTTAACTTTTACCAAAAGGTTTTTTTATATTAAAATCATAATTTTATTGCAAATATAAATGTCCGTTCTTGTTATAAAACTTGTCTAAAAATTGCCTTGCATTTGTAATTTTGACTTCTTCCTTAAAGTAGCTTGAACAAACTAAATCCGAAATACTTTTGCAAAGGCCTCGCACACCAGAAGTTACCTCTCCGTCACTATAACACTAAACACAAAATGATAATGTATCACATTAACCTTTTTTCAATGTGGATTATTAGACAACGACATTAACACTTTCATTTTGAGGAGCTGATTAACATCCAAGATATTAATTCGTGCTATTTCCAACGAGAAATTTATTTGAAATATACTCTGCTTCTAAGTAATATTTGTTATTCCATAAGATGTCAATAGATATTTTGGCTTTTCTATAAAATTAACATAGTTTATTTTTATTCATACAGTATTTTGTTTTATGTATTTATGATTATATTTTTCTCTTAAAGTGGTCTTTAAACTCTATCGGAATTTGACTTTTTCCAATGTTATTCATGTGTTTAATCATATTTGATTAAAGTGCAGAAACGAGACCATTCATTGCAACCACTCCCTGTGATTTGCTTTTACAAGTTTTAGTTCTTGGACACCATAGTTCTTTAGACTTGCTATATATTAATGCCAAGTTTATGCTGACACTATAGTGTGACATTTACAGGCTAAAATAAAGAGTTTCTTTTCTTGCGTACGACAAATGTATTTACTTATTTTAATGATTATCTAAAGTTGACGAGTTTTTAGGGATTTTTTACGTTTTAACTTAAAACAAAAGCCGACATGTGGTAGCATTACGCAACCGTGGATCCTTGTCCGTGGCCGTGGATATGTAGGGCAGGTGGAGGAAAGCGGCGGAGAGAGTGAGAGAGTGTCCGGGAGAGAGGAAAGAGGCTGGAGCGGTCACTGGGTCGTCTCCCTCTCCCTGCATCTCCCTCCTCCGGCACCACTTTCTCCCGCGGAGGAGAGAGGGAGGGGGACATTCCTCGACCCACATCCTCCTGGGGACCATCTGCTGCCGGACTGATACAGCGAGATGACCAAGACAGAGGAGGAAACTTGCGAAAAAAATCAAAGATAAAAAAGTATAGGCCTTATAGGCTACTTAAATTTTCTTTTGTGCATAACGTATTTTCTATATCATGATTTTAACCATTCATCAGAACTTTTTAGACTAGAAAATATTTGAATGGACAGTAATAATTAAAGATAAAATAATAGATTCGGCGACATTTAAAACCGCAAACTAAAGTAAAACAGCACTAATAGCAAAATTTAAACTGTAGTTTTTCCACAAATGATTAGTAAAATCGTAATAATGAACTTAACAGTTACTTACCCACATTTGGCGTTTTCGCCACGTTGATTGTATCTTGTATTTTCTGATGTATAGTTATATTTACCATTATTGTTGGGTTTGGTAAAATAATAATAATCGTATGACTTTTAGTGGAGGGAGATCAGCAATTAACTGATAGTTCTCCTCGCCTGAAAGGCCTGTACTTTTTTGTTTTCTATGCAGGTGGACCAACGACTTAGCATGACTTCCGAACCATGGGATTGGGTTTGGTTATAACCGTCAACATTATCGACTAAAATGAAAAACAATTATTTGTGACGAAGATGAAGAATAACGCGAATCGTTGCTATAGATTAAACCCTTATATTTATTGACTCAAGAATGTCATATTTACAGAATATATCACAGACAACAATCATCTTACAGGAATTTTTCTATATCATTTCCCATCATAATGATTCACCAACCAACGATACATGACCGTTTAGAAGAGTATCTCCCAAAATATTGGAGTGGACAAAATGTTCTTTCTAACATTTCCTTGAAAGCTGTATAAAACTCCTATAAATCACTCTCTCTCGGCTGATTTACAGAATGTAGTCTAGTTTAGTACAAAGTTATATATTTTTTAACGATTTACTACTAATTTCTCCAAAAAATCACAATAATCAAGAGTACAAAAAATAAAAAGAAGACAAATAAAACCATAATTTTTTACGATAAAAGTAGCTCACTGCAACTATAATATCTTAATCTTAATCATTTTATCTTAACTCAATTTGAACATAAGAACAGTAAAAAGTTACATTACTTTCTATAGAGTTTTAAATACTAAACAGAAATAAATTTAGGGCCCCACCCGGTTAATGGGTCACCACTCAACATATTTTACCTGAAACTATCAAGGTGATCCAAACACTGCTCTTAACAAACGCCAAATGCTGCACATAACTTACGTGCACGAATAGGATGGTGGCGTCGTCCTGTAATCCAGCTACTTGGAGGTCACGAATTGTGGATAGTTATAAGCAATGTCTTGTGGATGCGATATTCCCTAGTGGGGATTAACGTCCGCACTAGTGAATACTAGTTCATCCATAAAAACCATCCTCATAACTAAACCAATTCGTATATATGAGGTCTAAATTGTGGTTCGGATCCCACGTTAAACTGTAGGTTCCTAGATACCATTGGCTGTTAGGCTATGAATTAACAGTCCTGTCTAAGGAGAATATCGGGTTTAGTCAGTAACAAGATTACATGATATCTTATAGATCTGCAACATTTAAAAGCCAGTTTCTATATCTACCCATAAATATGTATATTCATTTCGCTAATAGTACTGTATGTCAATTAATCAATTTTAATATTAACTAATGGCCCTATCACAAGAATCAGCTGGTCTTGGCCAGTAACAAAGCTAACTAATGCATCACTCATATTCTACCATTCATTCTTCATTCATATTCATGTTAAAATACGCCCTGGTCTTAAAAGTATTTAAGGGAATTATAGTTTTAAGTTTTGGAGCAATGAAGCTGTGAGTATTTTTTTTAAAAAGTGGGTTGCATTAATTAATTATGTACCTTGAAATTTCTAGCAGTTCTTGGTTTGTGTCTATAGTGGTCCAAAATGCCACTTATGAATCCCCACAACAATAAATCATGAGGGGTGGTAATGTGAGAATGAAACAGTCATTGTTGTCAACCGTCTTTAAAAGACTTCTGTCCATCCAGACGTTAAAGTTTACAATAATTTCACTTTTAATCTTTCAATCTTCAAGTACATTTATTAAATAACATTTCAATTGTCTTTTAATCAGGATTGATTAAGTGTTAAATATAACTAAAGATCTACTTGGGTATTGAATTGTATGATCAATATTATAAGATCCAAGTTATGGGGGAAAAATTGTTTTGAGCTGTCGCATACAAAACTTAACTCCAAACAGACATTTATTTCAAGGCATAATATTATTCTTGGAACACCTATAATTTGATAAATAAAAAAACTATGATCATGGCGGCATAATATTTTTTTATTAACTGCTCACCATTATATCAATATTACAATTGATAAACTCATATAGAAACATCGTATATTGAATGAAATAATTTTCCTCCATACCCCCTTTAATACACCATTTTTCGACATGAGATCTGATCAACTCTAATTCAGTTTCCATGAGAAACGATCAGAACTGAACTTAATCAGATTTGCACAGTCCTGAAGTTAGACATTTTGCTACTGAATCAGACTGAATGTGGTCTGACTTCAGACTGTAATTCTGATTTCAGGTCTGATCAGACCTGAACTTCCAGAATAAGATTTTACCGTTTCTAAAGTCAGAGTTTTTGTGTCTTAATCAGATCTGACTTCAGACTCTAACGGTCTGAACAGAACTGAACTTCTTGAATCAGATTTATCAACAGGACTCAATTAAAGATTTTAGTTAGATCAAAACTAATTAGTCCTGAATTCAAAGGGTTTTTAGGACTAAACTTCCCGATCAGATGTGATCCGTTCTGAAGTCAAAGGATTTGTGCCTGAATCAGCCTGAATCAGGTCAGACGTCACTCTGATAAGGAATGAATTTTCTGAATCAGATTTAATCAGTCCTAAAGTCAAAAGTTTTGCGTCTGATTTTTTTTCGTATGAATTTATATAATTTTTTTATAAAACGATTTAGATACATGGCGTGAAAAATTGTTTTACAGTATATTAGTTTAAAATCATGTTGGAAACTTAACTTACAATAACTTAGTTAAATACTCGTACTTCAAAATTTTTCAAAATATTTACGATACAATTATTTAAATAACTGTGATATAAAAATTTAAAGTATATGAATGACAACTTTTAAATACGTGTAATTTACATAAAACATTGATAAAAATACCTCACAAAAAATTATTCTATTTAAAAAAATTTCAAAAATAACAATTAAACTGCTATAAAATAAAATTGAACATTTTGAGCTTTTTAAACATTATCCCCTATTGAAGATTAGGCTACCTTTAGGTGGTCTGCTTAGCAACTTATTAATCGAAACAAAGTGGCCATGATGTTAAAGGGGCGGTTCTGTAAAAGGCAATAGGCTGTAAAGCTTGAAAGGTTCGCAGATTCGTGTCCCGATCCGGTAATTCATTTATTTATTTTTTTTACGGTAATTAAACTTTTTAGTATTATTGTTAGACTTCTTGTAATTTTAGTCTACTAAACGAGGAAAAAAATCATTAGAGAAACTAAATGGAAATAATCTATTTCCTGAATTCAGTGCAGTTCTGATTCAGCTCTGAACATATTTTGATCAGAGCCCTGAAGTCTGGATTGAACCGAAGATGTTCCATTTCCTAATGTCAGGTCTGAACCTTTTTTAGCGAATTCCCCTATAGGGAATACGCTATTACGGTAGTAGCCATGGTAAGACCTAAGCCCGGGTCCCCAGACCCCCCCCAGAGGTCCCCAGAAGCCAAAAACACCGTTCGTTCATTTTCATATATATCTATATAAATATATATCTATATAAATATATATATATATATATATATATATATATATATTTATATATATATATATATATATATATGTGTGTGTGTGTGTGTGTGTGTGTGTGTGTGTGTGTGTGTGTGTCCGTGGTACTGATAACTTTTGAAGGGGACCTCCGATTTTGATGAAATTTGTTATGAAGGTGTAAGACCAGGTCTATTTTCATGAGTTTGCGAACCAGCATGATCGGGTTACGGGAACGGGGTTTTATGGGGTTTCAAAAGGGTAAAAATGGGGTTTTTGCATTTTTTGAGCATAATTTTCAAAATTCAACAATTTTAACTGAAACCATTTAAAAGAGCTTAAAAAACAAACAATTTAGTATTTTGAATTTTTAACTTGGCTTAACAGGTTACGGAGAAAAGCCAAAAATAGGTTTTCCATGTTAATCTTATGGGAAATCAACGAAACCCTGTATCTCGCTTATTTATTGGAATAAATTGATAAAATTTGGTATGTACATTCACTAGGTAGGGTTCAACTGATATTTGCTTACAGCACCCACATGGCGGCAAACCTACGTACTCACCCTTATGGGGTTTATGGGGAAAATGGAAAGAACACCATAACTTGATAATATTTGGTATGTACATTCACTAGGTAGGATTTAACTGATATTTGCTTATAACACCCATATGGTGGCAAACCTACATACTCACCCCCATGGGGTTTATGGGGAAAATTAAAAAGTGCCGAAATTGTTACAGTTTGACATTTATCTAAGGAAACTATTACATTTCCTAACAAAACTAATATTTTCTGACAACATCCCAAGGCAGCAAACCTACATACCCATTCCTATGGTGTTTATGTGGAAAATATAATATCTCAAGATCGCTTGGAAATTCGCTGAGTACGCAGGTCTGCTGCGACGGGGGTATTTTCATTTAGTCTTGAACTAAAATTTTAATGTGAGTTTGGAGCCATTGCATATCATTAAGCTATCAAACCCGTTATAAGCAGATATTTCAACATGTCCCATTAAAAATGGCTTTAAAATATTCCTACCTCTCGTTAGTTACATTGATAAGTTTTACAACATGCATAGTTTTCATAGAATACCTAACAAAAATGAAAAAGTTAGTGAGTTTCCAAGCACCCTGATTTAATGAAAGCTGTTTTAAGAACTGCTGTAGGAGCTTATTATAAATTGGGATCCAAGAAAGAGGTATTCACTATTCCACGTTAATTGTTATTCAGTTGCTGCACAAAAATTACCTTATCTTAAAACTAAACGATCTAGATGGTTTTTTATCTATATATTTAAAACACAAAGGTAAAAAACCTTTGGACACTTCGTCTGTGACTTCTACTGGACCGATTTACATGCGGGTTGTACCAAAATAAACGTTTTCGGTTCTATATTAGCAGGTTTTATTCGTATTTCAAAAATATTTGCGTTAAATCGGTCAAAACTGAAAAATAAACTCTTCTTATGGAGATTTAACATGGGGAAAAAAGCCAACATTTACAATCCTTTGGACAGTTTGTCTGAGACTTCCACTGGACTAATTTACTTGCGGGTTGTACCAAAATAAACGTGTTCGGTTCTATATTAGCAGGTTTTATTCGTATTTCAAAAATATTTACGTTAAATCGGTCAAAAATGAAAAATAAACTTTTCTTATGAAGATTTAACATGGGGAAAAAGCCAACATTTCCAATCCTTTGGACAGTTCCTCTAAGACTTCCACTGGACCAATTTACACGCAGTTTGTACCAAATAAAACGTAAACCTTTGTATATTAGCAGACTTTATTTACTTTAACGTTATCTTACTTCCTTAAATTAAAAATATCGACATTTTCAAAACTTTACAATTTATTTATTTTACACGATTTTAATCAGCTGATTGTAAACACACGAGGTATTTTGTCTAAACACAGAATAGATGAACAAAAGCTCATGAAGGATTTGGTTTATTATGGCCAGTACCTAAAAACTTTTACAATTGTTATGATGTATTGTCATTTATGAAAAGAAAGTTGCTTAATCATATAATTAACGATATCTTACTCCCTTAAATTAAAAATGTCGACATTTTCAAACCTTAACAATTTATTTATTTTACACGATTTCAATCAGCTGATTGTAAACACACGAGGTATTTTGTCTAAATACATCGTGAATGAACAAAAGCTCATGAAGGATTTCGTTTATACCTAAAAACGGACAGTACCTAAAAACGTTTACAATTATTATGATGTATTATCCTTTCAATGGAAAGAAAGTTGCTTAATTATGTAAAATAGCTGATTGCTATGAAATTAAGACTGAATTGTAAAGGTTCAGTTAAAATAAATTGTTTACATTTGTATTAAAAGAAACGGATGTATCGGAAATTCGTTGTGCAATCAATTTGTCGGTTGCCAGGTTGTAATTCTTAACATTTCTCCCACTTACCAATGGAATTTGTGGCACAGTCGGTAGCGTAACTTTATACAAACCAGAAGGCCCGGGTTCCAAAACGATCACCTCACGTATACTTTTTGTAATGTGTCTAACAACGGTGTCACTAATAAATGTTTTACTGATGGTACCGATATTTATTTTAAGCAAAATAGAAACATTAAAATATTTATAGGCCTTTTCAAATGCTCAAGAAACTTATTTATTAAATTTAAAAAATTAATAAATACAACTTGATAGTTTAGGTTTGCTTATTTCTTATGTATTGATTAATCTACTAAGGTTTAGGCCCAAGTAAACAATGGATTTGTCATGTTTATAAAATACTAAAGAGTGTCTGTGTTACATAGTAAGGGTGCAGCATTATTGTTTTTAAGTAATATGCCTATAGGTCTACTTTGACAGACACTCCAACAAAAATTATGTAATTTTCTGTGAAATAAATTTGTATTCTTTAAATTTGGATAGTTATTGAAACTTGCACACTACAGCATAAATATTGCTATATGAAAGTGGTTATAAATGGTTTCTCTACGTTCTATCCTACCCTAATATCAATATTTGTTAAAGCCATCCATCATAAGTTACAACACTGTAGGCCTTTCCTAATTCTTGAAAAAAACTGTTAAGAACAATTTATCCAATAGGCCTACAATTGGATATTGGTATACTTATTTCTGATGTTGTTGAACCTAATTGAACGGTTTCTTTAGGTTAATTAGGTTTGCGCCTACCTAAACAATCAAATTGACATGTTTATAAAATACTAAAGAGTAGGACCTATAAATACAATGATGCAACATTATTATGGTTTTAAGGAATAGGCCTATCTTTTCAACGCTCCAACTAAAATCGTAGTATTTTCTGTAAAATATATTATTGTTCTTAGTTGGCAGTTCAAAGAAGTACATTTTATAGACTACCTTACATGTTTGCACTATTATAGCGTTTCATTTACCACTAATGGAGCTATATCCGTCGAGTATCGACGGGCAACAACTAGTCATTGTTTATTATATACAGTACTACCATTGTTTAGCATGTTTGCCCAAAATCTTTTGAACAATGATGTTTGTATGATTTCCTTTTTGCACCACCCACTAGTTTTATTTCTCATCACCTTCTTTCGTTTACAGGCCGTAGCCGCCGCCCCTTCAAGAAGCTGGCGTTCCCCTTGCTGCTCGCTCTGAAGCTCAAGACTGCCATCATGGTGCCGCTGATCCTGGGACTGATCGGCCTCATCTCCTTCAAGGGCCTCTGGTCGGGGCTGACCGCCCTCGCCATCGCCGCCGCCCTCGGACTCAAGGCGCTGGTGGCCGGGGGCGGCGCCAAGGTGCTGGTCCACGCGCTGCCGCCCCCGCCGCCCCCGGCCCACATCCACCACCTGCCGCCCCCCGCCGTCGAGTACGCCGAGTACTGGAGTCGCCGCAACGACGACCACCACAACACATACTCCTACTCCAACTACAGGCCCTCCTCTTGGTCCTAAGTGTAACCTACAGTTTGTGAAATATGTGTTTGTTGTGTATTTATTTATTTATTTTCATAATTATTGTAACTTTTGTTGTGCTTGAGATTGTTTGATGAATACCATTTGATTTTAAACGGAAAACTTACAAGTTTGCATTCAAGTTTTTTGAGAGGAAGTCGTTTAAGAAAAAACCCAAAATATGTATTGATGTTGTGTTTTTGTTGTTATTTTTAAGTGTTTATTTGAAGTATACGTTTTGTTCAGTGTAAATAGGATATTAAAAAAATAAAACTATAAAATATGCCAAATTTGGTAAAAATACTTTTTCTTGAATTTTATGGGTAACATCCACCACAATGACAGCCAAGCGGAGACCGAAACTGCAAGGAAGGACGTTCCGAACAAGGCCGGGCCGAGGCCACATGTGAAAGCTCATCTGTGAAGAGGACCTCATTTCCTCTTTTCTCCATTTAGGATACTCATCCTGCCAAACTCAGTGTAGCCACCCAACCCGTCGTCGTATGGCTACAAAACATATTTTGAGTGCATCATCAGAGTGATCTTATATACAGCATAATAAAACGAATTTTTATTCAGATCTTATAGACTATGTACCAATCGTATCTAGTAACACTGATCTACATACTACAATATAAACCAACTTCACATGTGCTTCAGGTACACTACTACGGTTTTATATGTTAACAAAAAATTATTGCCTAACATCGTATGAATTTTCGACTTAAAACAAATTAAACAGCTTCAATTATGGCAAATGGGCTCATTCAAATAATTTGTGGTTCCATATGTTAAATGTATCATTCTGATATTTGGTACAACATACAAATAGTCTCCAAACGGCGTCATTCACTGCGGCACTTTTATAGTTATAAAAATTATTTCTCGAATAATTATGAAGTGAATTTAAGCTCAAGACAATTGGCATGTATATACATTAAACTCTATTTAAAAACTTGAATATCTCTTGCAGTTTCAATGAAAGTTTTAAACCAAATTTCAATTACGATTATTTTGACGTCTTAGTTTTTAATTACATATTTGACGAAAATGAGAGGTTTTCCGGGGAAGAGCATGTTCATTTTATCTTGTGTTACTATTTTATGTTCAATGGCATAGCACTTATGGCCCTTATACAACAGAGAGTATCTTTCTTTGCTTAATAGGAAATGATAAAAATATAAATTATTAGGAAGAATGAAGGATTTACTTGAAGAAATCAATTATAATAAAGTAAATAATATAGAAAGCTTAAATGCTGTCAAGAGTTACATCAAAAAGTTGGCGCATATGTTGAAATATATTTCATTTTATATCTAGATCTTGTAATATTGGCATTTGAAATTAATTCTGTGTAAACAGCATTCTCATAGTTTAATACTCTAATTACTTTAAAACTAAAAATGTAAAGCGAGATAAAATTTAATATTCTTAAATTATTTCACCACAAATTTGTTGTTAGTTTCTTATGTAATTCAAACAAGAAATAATTTCCTATTACAATATCTCATTTACAGAAGGACCTGAACTCTCTATCACTGTCCCTTTCAAACATTACTAGTGACCTAAAGACAAGCCAAAATATCATATTTAAAATTCCAAATCTCCATAATGAACCCAGCAGTCATTTTGTATTTTTAATGAATAATTTTTAGTTTAAGAACGGTTTGATGTTATAAGTTGAAACTTGATATCCAACCTTTTGAGGTGAAGATCTAATTCAAGAAAAATAATCACTTTATTACAGTGTAATCTTTCAATATGGAGACAGTTTAAATCCTTTAACCTTTAATTGCATAATAACTACAATGGGTAGACCAAATAAAATTCATATTATTATGTGGTTTAAAATATTCAATATCAAACCTTAGGATATGCTAACAAAGGAAATCGGTTCATATGTAAGCGAGATAGAGCGATTTAAACACAAATAGTGCCGGATCTGAGTGGGTTGCCGCTCAACAATGGGCGTCATTAAAACTGCTCCCGGAGAAGTGATAAGGCCGTGACTATCCACCTTTGAATTGCTCAATCTTGCTTCCTTATGAACAGATTTCCATAAATTTTATTCATTGGCTTATGCCTCCAAAATCATATTAATAAAAAAAATTAACAGGTTACTAACCGTAACGATTCCATTCGAACACTTCCTAGTGACCCGAGTTCCGACCTTAAAAGGACATTTGCAAACCTGGTTGTCAAACAATTACTTCATTGAAGGTCATCAAAATAAAAATATTTGCCACGAACGCATCGAATAATTTATACTCGCACAAACACTTATAGACAGTTCCGGCCGGCCTAATTATCGAATAAAATCAACTTTGTTACCTTATGTAGTTTTTATGCAACAAGGGTACTTGTTGCTCGAAATTATTTTCAAATAGTTTTTACTGTTTACGCTCTTTTAAGGTAGTTCGTTAAACAGTATTTTCTCCGGTGTAACGTGCTCTTCTTAGTATGTATAAATGTATGCTTCCGTTGTATACTGTGTTTACTTGTTATAAATTTAAGGTTAAGGATGCTTGACAGCCGGCATTTTAAAAATATGAATTGCAAAAATCTATCATTTTTCTTTAATTAAACCTATTTTGTATAACAAGCTATAACTGACTACGACAAACCATCCTTAAATTAAAAATTATTCTTTAAAAATACAAATTAGTGGCTGTATCGTTTTGGAAATTTTATATGTGATATATTGGCATTTCTTCAGGTCAGGAATAATACTTTAGAGGTCGGTAGAGTGTTCAGAGAAAGCCTTTATAGTAATATACTCAAATGGTATACAGTAATGTCAACGGTTCGCTATAACAATCGTATTAAATATTGACAGGGTAGTAAAATCAAACTAGTAAAAGTGTCGCTCGAAATCGAGCAGTTTAATCTGAACTATCCCATATAATTGCTACAATTGTTAAACTTAGTTTTAATTCAATTACACCCTACTATCCAATATTGTGATTATCACGACCTATAATCGCCAAAAATACACTTACTTACAATTGTATATTAACATATGATTAAAAAAACTTAACCAAACCCAAAACTATTGGAACGGAAATTTTCAAATTATAATATTGGATAGCGCCTTTATTTTAAGATCGATTATCATGTTTTTCGGCTGAAACAACTACAGTAGGTCCTATCCAACAACACCAGAAACATAGAAATCGGTTGAAAATTTTAGGAGGAGATCTCTTTAAAAAAACCTTAGCATATTAAATATACATTATATATATATATATATATATATATATATATATATATATATATATATATATATATATAATGATTTATATATACAGTTCTGCAATGACTCATAAAACTCCATTAAGTACCATTAATACATGTAGCGACTTTTTGGGACTGCTGAGGATTTTGTATTTAACACAAATAGTAAATTGCATACTTTTATACTAATAGTAAAAATACTAATACTAATATTAATTGCATACTAATGTTACATTGCTATAAAAAATGTTATTGATTTAAAAATGTTTTATTACGAAATATATAATATCGGCTCTAATATGTTCTAACTTTCATAAGACTAGGTAGATGCAAGATTTTGATATAAGAGTATACCGGTTTTGAAACCTTTGTAAAAATTAGTATAAGAAAACTGTAAGACAGCTTTACATGAATATGAAAGGATTGTTAGGAAAATAATGAGGACGATAATCTGAACTGCCAAGTGAGACGAGCTAAGCTGATGGTCTATTTATATCTTAAACTATAGGGGTGAGGCAGAAAAGAAAAAGGGACCTGTTCGCGGCAAAGTAAAAATTTCAGTACAGGCAGTTTTATCGTTTGAGCAAAAAATATCGATTTCTGTTGTTTGCATTTTAATATGCTTCATTTCGTGCTTTACCGGCTGAAATAGATTACAAAACACTTGTAATGGAATCAAACATTCGAAATAATGATTAAAGTAGTCGATGTCTAGAGAAGGTACCTCTTCGCGCTTATGGATAAATAACATTGCCGCGAACAGGTCCCTTTTCATAACCAATCAAAAGGTTATGCTACACTTTGAAAACTGAACTCGTGACGAATTCTATCGGTGACGAGGGTAAACTACTACAAGTTTATTGTCAATGTAGAACGTCTTTTACGCATTTTCAGAAATAATAACAAGATTTCTAATGGTCCTTAATTTGTGTTAAAAGTCTTCATAATATTCTGTTATAATGTTTACTGTCTTAAGCTCCACAATAAATTAATTAAGTGGCTGAAATTTACTTCTTATCAGTCATGGTCACAGTAAAAACACTTTCTTTACTGCCGCCAGCGATAAGGATTTATAGTATACTGGGTACTACTGAAATAAATGATGTATTATTGATGAAAACACTTAATTACTGCGATGTTTTGTTTTAGTCAATAAATTTCTTTTGCTTTTGGATTGCTAAGAGTCGCTACTTTTGATGCAACTACGTTAGAAAAATTATTATGATAGGCCTACATTGTTGACAACTCGAGCAGCAAGAGCAGGCCACGCTACCTATGAGCGACTGGTCGAACTACAATCAACAGTTCCACCGTTGGCCGCTAACCTGCACAGCGCCAGTAATCAGAGAGTTATTTTGCACAGGAAATCGCTACAATTTTTCAATGTTAAATTTTGATAACTACTCTAATGGAATAACTAATCTAAACTGGAAAATATTTTGTTTTAGTATTGTAAGTAATAGGCTACTTTAAGTCGTTACTTAACAATACAATAATAATAATTTTATCCGTAAAGAAATAATACTATTTATTAATTTATTTTTCATCTTTTTATAACTTTATAAATTATTTTTACGATAAAAGTAGTCTGAAGTATGTAACTCAGAACTTTAAATAAGTGTAGCACTTTTTAGTAAATCAGCCGAGTTCTACAAATCCGAAGGTTAGATTTTATACAGTTACTTGAATCTTGAATTTGACAATAATCTTTATACAATACTATGACATTTTTGTGATGTAAAATTGTTTCTTCTTTTATTTATGGAATTGATACGAATTTGGAATTTGGGTTAAGATCACTGGAACTTTAGTCTTTCCGCCAACGCCATTGGCATTTTTAACGTTTTGACGGGGAACGGTCCAAACCCCAGTCTTGGACCTTGTATTTGGACAGTAATGTGGTAAGCCAGTAGACCTATAACTCTAATGTTTGTGTATATGTATATATGGTTTCCTTATATAGTAGTATCGGGATGTGTACGAAGTACAAATAAATACACCATTGTGTATATACTAGCAGGTAGCCCGTCAAAATGACGGGTAATTTTTTATTATTGTATAAATAAAATGTTATTTTTTTTTTTGTTTGAATAGTCACAAAATTTATGAAACCCCTGACAACCTAATATTAAATCTTGACATTAATTTAGCAATGTGAACAATTAATGGCACGGTAGTTCATTCTTTGATTCGGTTTTGCAATACAAAACCAACAATAATGTTAGCTGATTTGTACATTATTTCCATTCATTCCATTATCGCGCAACCCGTTTAACATTGTTTCTCGTGGAAATAAATCCAATATGCGGCACTCCAAGATGTCTTGCCAATTGGTATAAGGAGTTTTTACCGTCACTAAATCCCTATCAAAAATTGTTTGTCTTCACCTATCTCTTTTTTTTTTTTTTAATTTATTTATACCTCCTTTCTACAGTCCTCAGACAACTTGTTCCAGTATAATCATGTGGTTTTGCATTGCAGCCAGTTACCAAATTATTATACGGCACTAAGCTATAGTAAAATAATTTATCATTTTTAAATCGTATTTTATAATGCTGGTTATGATTGTTTAGTTAGTTAAATGTTATGTAAAAGTTTAAAAAAACTAATCAATTTTTAAATTACAATGGAATTTAAAACAGAAGAATTAGTAACAATTATGAAATCAGCTGCTAACCAAATAATTAGAATCCACGTGTCACAGATTCCAGACTTTGACAACACGCTGGACCAAGACCAGACTTTGACCATTTGTCAACACGCAGTTCAACAAATATACACTAGAGTGCAGGACCTGTGGAAATAAAACAACGAGGTTAAACTATAGAATGCTATAAAAATAGGGAAATTTGTCCCCTGTTGATTGGCGCCATTTTACCCACGATTCCCACAGATTCCTCGGTAACCAGTTTACACTTTCCCATCTGTTATTTGTCATTAAAAAAACACCTGTTTCGATGGTAACCAATCTCAATAGCCTGTTAACAGACAGTCAAATTGAAGTGGTTTTAAAAAACAAAACAACAAATTATCAGATGTTTTAAAAGGATAATCTGTAATTTTTGAATCTTGTTGCCAAAATTTAGAATAGTTAAAAGTGGTAACCAAGGTAACGAAGGTGAAGTGTGGAATTTTTGCCAAGGAAACGGCGGGTATTGTAGGAAAATGGCGCAAATCAACAGGGGAAAAATTAACATGTGTCTCACTCTATATAGGTATAGTTTGACCTCGTTGATCTACACTAAAACAGTCTGAAAGGCGAATGAGCGAATCAAACGAGCTCGCCTTGAACAAGAAACAAGCATTTATGCATTTTGCAATTTAGCATACCGCCTGTAACTATTACTATAAGGAATTTTAGTTTGCTGAGTAAATCCTTGGCCCCCAAGTACTCATCTAAAATAAGTAAACTCTTTTTATATCACAACCAATATTTTATCAAAGCATCAGCTGTTAAATATTTATTTTACTGCTACCAAAATAACTTCATTATTAGTGACCTTGTTTTCATTTTTCTGTCATCTATATCTATAAAAGAGTAATTATGTATGTGTATACCGCTCGACAGATTGTAATAAAACTTTCAGGCATTATTAAGAATTATTCAAGGATCTTGTTTATGGAGTTTGGTACAAATCTGTCCAAACGGCTCTGGCACAAAGGGCATACACAATAGTTTGAAAAAAAAAGGAAAACACTTTATCTATTTTGATTGGTTGCTAAGTAACAAGTTCAATGAAAAATTCGAATTTTAGGTATTACAGCGATTTTTTATACAGGGTGTCCAGCTTCCACCTTTACAAACTTTTCCAGGTTATTAAGCATTCCAAAACAAACAGAAAAATCATGTAAACATATGTCCGGAAATGCTTCGTTAAGCCGCTAGCCTCCATTTGTTTTTTACACTTAAGAAATTTTATTTCCGTAACGGGTTGTTGTATGGAGTTCATATTTGGCATGTACCTTAATCACACCAATGCGCATTTTTAGAAAAAATATTATTTTCTTCCGATCTATATTTTCAAAATGGCGGCCATTTTAAGTTTTTAAACTCAAATATCTCAAAAACCGTAAATTTTATAAAAATTTTACTTGACACAAAAAAGTTGACAAATTAAATTATCTAAACAGTGATACCAAGTTTGTAAGGATCGGCAACAAATAACGGAGTTATGGTGGTTTTACTGTAGAAAAACACTGATTTTTCAATAACTCCGTTATTTGTTGTCGGATCCTTACAAACTTGGTATCAATGTTTAGATAATTTAATTTGTCAACTTTTTTGTGTCAAGTAAAATTTTTATAAAATTTACGATTTTTTATATATTTGAGTTTAAAAACTTTAAAATGGCCGCCATTTTGAAAATATTGATCGGAAAAAATAATATTTTTTCTAAAAGTGATCATTGGTGTGATTAAGGTATATGCCAAATATGAACTCCATACAACAACCCGTTACGGAAATAAAAATTCTTAAGTGTAAAAAACAAAATGGCGGCTAGCGGCTTAACGAAGCATTTCCGGACATATGTTTATATGATTTTTCTGTTTGTTTTGGCATGCTTAATAACCTGGAAAGTAGTGTGGTTTGGTCACACCTAGACCGGAAGTCGTGCCATCCGCCCGAGCAGCTGCTCGGGAGCAGTTGACCGGGCAGCTGGCGCCAGCTGCCATGTCATATAGCTTCCGGTGGGGGGTATAGAGGGCTATATATGAGATGCTATAGTTATATGTTATGCCATATAGGTTGGGGTGGAGATGGCGATAGTGTTGGCGTTAGGGTGAAGTGAATTTGCGCATAAAGTGGGGTTGAACTAAAAGTGAGCATAAATTAAAAGTTAGTTTAAATTGAAATTTGTCGGTGTTAACGAAACTCTAACAGTTGAACGAAAATTAATAGTTAGTTCAAAATTGAAATTCAAACTTATAACTGGGATCTGGAAAATATGCCAAGGTCATCCAGAGTAAGTTTTTAAAAATTCCATCCAACTATCACCAGAAATAGTTTTAAGTTGAAGTAGTTGGTGATAGCGGGATAATTCATTCGTGCCATGGGAGAG
Organism: Neoaliturus tenellus; assembly: GCA_030545055.2. Taxonomy (NCBI): domain Eukaryota; kingdom Metazoa; phylum Arthropoda; class Insecta; order Hemiptera; family Cicadellidae; genus Neoaliturus; species Neoaliturus tenellus. The sequence goes on along the minus strand of CM061534.1, from coordinate 82,594,477 downwards.
GTGTTTATCGTTTGAAAGTTGGCGATCGAATGAGAAGCGCCGCCTAGGAGAGGGCTTATAAAACGGCAACCTTCCCCCCACCACCCCTTCCCCCACTCCTTTAGACCAATAACCGGTCGCCAACTCTATGTGGTGAAACTGAACTAGACATGGCGGCCGCCATGGATAATTCTAACCTCAAACCTTAGTTTTGCATTGGTGAGCATGCGCCACCCCCACTCCTTTACCTTTCTTTTATATTTTTAAAACCGAACAGATGTCCGGGCAGCTGCCCCTACGGGCAGGTGTTGGGGGCAGAGATGTTAAAATATTGGGGTGGAGATGGCGGTAGTAGTGTGGTTTGGTCACACCTAGACCGGAAGTCGTGCCATCCGCCCGAGCAGCTGCTCGGGAGCAGTTGACCGGGCAGCTGGCGCCAGCTGCCATGTCATAGGCCTATAGCTTCCGGTGGGGGGTAGAGGGTATATATGAGATGCTGTAGTTATATGTTATGCCATATAGGTTGGGGTGGAGATGGCGATAGTGTTGGCGTTAGGGTGAAGTGAATTTGCGCATAAAGTGGGGTTGAACTAAAAGTGAGCATAAATTAAAAGTTAGTTTAAAATTGAAATTTGTCGGTGTTAACGAAACTCTAACAGTTGAACAAAAATTAAGAGTTAGTTCAAAATTGAAATTTAAACTTATAACTGGGATCTGGAAAATATGCCAAGGTCATCCAGAGTAAGTTTTTAAAAATTCCATCCAACTATCACCAGAAATAGTTTTAAGTTGAAGTAGTTGGTGATAGCGGGATAATTCATTCGTGCCATGGGAGAGGTGTTTATCGTTTGAAAGTTGGCGATCGAATGAGAAGCGCCGCCTAGGGAGAGGGCTTATAAAACGGCAACCTTCCCCCCACCACCCCTTCCCCCACTCCTTTAGACCAATAACCGGTCGCCAACTCTATGTGGTGAAACTGAACTAGACATGGCGGCCGCCATGGATAATTCTAACCTCAACCTTAATTTTGCATTGGTGAGCATGCGCCACCCCACTCCTTTACCTTTCTTTTATATTTTTTAAAACCGAACAGATGTCCGGCAGCTGCCCCTACGGGCAGGTGTTGGGGGCAGAGATGTTAAAATATTGGGGTGGAGATGGCGGTAGTAGTGTGGTTTGGTCACACCTAGACCGGAAGTCGTGCCATCCGCCCGAGCAGCTGCTCGGGAGCAGTTGACCGGGCAGCTGGCGCCAGCTGCCATGTCATAGGCCTATAGCTTCCGGTGGGGGGTAGAGGGTAAATATGAGATGCTGTAGTTATATGTTATGCCATATAGGTTGGGGTGGAGATGGCGATAGTGTTGGCGTTAGGGTGAAGTGAATTTGCGCATAAAGTGGGGTTGAACTAAAAGTGAGCATAAATTAAAAGTTAGTTTAAAATTGAAAGTTTGTCGGGTGTTAACGAAACTCTAACAGTTGAACAAAAATTAAGAGTTAGTTCAAAATTGAAATTCAAACTTATAACCTGGGATCTGGAAAATATGCCAAGGTCATCCAGAGTAAGTTTTTAAAAATTCCATCCAACTATCACCAGAAATAGTTTTAAGTTGAAGTAGTTGGTGATAGCGGGATAATTCATTCGTGCCATGGGAGAGGTGTTTATCGTTTGAAAGTTGGCGATCGAATGAGAAGCGCCGCCTAGGGAGAGGGCTTATAAAACGGCAACCTTCCCCCACCACCCCTTCCCCCACTCCTTTAGACCAATAACCGGTCGCCAACTCTATGTGGTGAAACTGAACTAGACATGGCGGCCGCCATGGATAATTCTAACCTCAAACCTTAGTTTTGCATTGGTGAGCATGCGCCACCCCCACTCCTTTACCTTTCTTTTATATTTTTAAAACCGAACAGATGTCCGGGCAGCTGCCCCTACGGGCAGGTGTTGGGGGCAGAGATGTTAAAATATTGGGGTGGAGATGGCGGTAGTAGTGTGGTTTGGTCACACCTAGACCGGAAGTCGTGCCATCCGCCCGAGCAGCTGCTCGGGAGCAGTTGACCGGGCAGCTGGCGCCAGCTGCCATGTCATAGGCCTATAGCTTCCGGTGGGGGGTAGAGGGTATATATGAGATGCTGTAGTTATATGTTATGCCATATAGGTTGGGGTGGAGATGGCGATAGTGTTGGCGTTAGGGTGAAGTGAATTTGCGCATAAAGTGGGGTTGAACTAAAAGTGAGCATAAATTAAAAGTTAGTTTAAAATTGAAATTTGTCGGTGTTAACGAAACTCTAACAGTTGAACAAAAATTAAGAGTTAGTTCAAAATTGAAATTCAAACTTATAACTGGGATCTGGAAAATATGCCAAGGTCATCCAGAGTAAGTTTTTAAAAATTCCATCCAACTATCACCAGAAATAGTTTTAAGTTGAAGTAGTTGGTGATAGCGGGATAATTCATTCGTGCCATGGGAGAGGTGTTTATCGTTTGAAAGTTGGCGATCGAATGAGAAGCGCCGCCTAGGGAGAGGGCTTATAAAACGGCAACCTTCCCCCCACCACCCCTTCCCCCACTCCTTTAGACCAATAACCGGTCGCCGACTCTATGTGGTGAAACTGAACTAGACATGGCGGCCGCCATGGATAATTCTAACCTCAAACCCTAGCTTAGCTGAAGAGAATAGAGGATAATGAAGTAGGAATTGCGGTGAGCGCATTTATATAAGGAATGGTGGGAGTAAAATAGGAAAACCTGTTGAACACAGTCGATAGGAGTAATAAGTTCAAAGTTGTGGAAGCATAACATAGAACGTAAAATGTCGTAAATAACACTATCATCAACGTTAACCTGCGAAGTTGCAGAAGAATATAACGGGTTAAAACTGTATTTCTTCCTAACTCTATTTAAATTAGTTCTACACTTTGACATTGAAGATTTAGAAGTACTTCGTAATATATGTTGTGTTCGCAAAAGTTTTAACCTTAAACATTGTGCAACCATTATAGCTAATGTGTTACATTCAGAAGTTAAAAGAAGACTGAGGTATAAAATGAAGTGTAAAGGATATTGAAACAGAACACTATAGTAGTAATATTTGAGGTTAGAATTAACTAGACTCATTTAATGAAGTGGCTAGGAAGCCACATGCTGATGAATGCTAAATTGCATGTTAGAAGTAACGAAGTAGTCATAAAATAAAAACTAATGAGAGGTGATCACTGCGAGGATGCAAGGTAATGAATGTTTGTGACGCGATAAAATATCCGCTTTTATAGAGGCAGTAATAACCCTAGCCAAATGCCGGCAGATGCCGACCAACTACCTGGTTTTATAGCGCCAATTACTCCGGGCAGCTGCCGGACAGATGGTAAGAGAAGTAGGTGGCTTTGGGGCAATGACCGGAAAGGTCAATGACCCCCCCTCCCCCCCCTCCCACCCGGCCGAAAAAATGGAGCACCCCCCCGCCCCTTCCCCTACCACCCCTTCCCCCACTCCTTCCCCCACTCCTTCAGGCCAATGACCGGTCACCTGGTCATCGTCGGTCGCCGACGATAATTCTAACCTCAAACCTATGCACATGCAACAAGTACTTTGGATCGGAAGAGTGACTATGCTATTGCGCATGCGCCTAGTCCTGTATTACTCACTTTAGCGCTACTTCGCATGGATAATTCTAACCTCAAACCTTGGTTTTGCGTCGCTGCCCATGCGCCGCTCCCCACTCCTTCGCCTTCCTTTTATACTGCTGCGAACTGGACTGGATTGAACACTGTACTGGAGTGAAACAACTTCCCCCACTACTCGAGAATCCGAGGAGCAATACGAGCCTGATCTTAGCGTCAGTCGTCAACAAACTTTCATAGCGAAAGGTTGTTGGCGACTCAGCAAGAGGTTTCAAATATATAGTAGGCCTATATATATTTGAACTTCTTATACTACGTTGCGTTTTTTAATGCAATGTGGTATGTGTGTGTGTGTGTGTGTTAGTTGTAAGTTGTATTTAATTTAAGAAATAATTTGCGCATTGCGATGTTAGTTATAAGTTGGGCTTAGCATTAAGGTGTATTAATTTGAAGAATAATGATGGTATTTGGTTGTGTTGAATTATTTTGGTTTTTAATAATGATGTGTTGTTAGTTTTAAGTGTTGGTACTAATAATTAATGTTGTTTTGCCTTACAGCTAGATGTTAGGGGGTAGATTAACTGTAAATTCAGAAGTTCAGTTGAACTTCACTTAGAAGGGGTGGGACATCAGCAAATTGTAGGTAGCGGACTAGGTTTTTTGCATTTTGTTTAGGAATATGATGGGTGGGTTTAGTTTGGGTGGGGTTAGAGTTGCGTTTCTGCATTAGCTGTTCCAGTTTCCCTATTTAGCGTTACGCTTTGATGCGGACAGGGACGTTACGCTTTGATGCGGACGGACCAGGGCCTCCCTTGCAGAACGTAACTAGTGGGTTGGGAGTGGGAACCCGTTAGGCAAACAGGGTGGTGGGAACAGTATTACTGTTTCCATCACCTTGGTTTTTTATAAGTCTTGAGTGACCTTGACCTACTTTTGGAAAGGTCAATGACCCCCCCTCCCCCCCTCCCTCGGCGACCTCCCCCTCCCCCCCTCCCCCCTCCCCCCTCCCCCCTCCCCCCTCCCCCCTCCCCCTCCCCCCTCCCCCCTCCCCCTCCCCCCCTCCCCCCCCCGAAAAAATGGAGCCCCCCCCTTCCCCCACTCCTACCCCCACTCCTTCCCCCACTACTCCGGGTGAATGACCGGTCATGACCTGAAAAATTAAAATGGCTATAACTTGATAACGGATTGACGGATTTGGACAAGCGATATATCATTGAAAAGGTCTATGTAAGACAAACGTTTTGGTAAAAGAAGAATTTGGTTATCTTATTTTAGTCAAAAGTTATGCGAATTATTTGAAATAAATACCTTCTCTTTCCCCTTTTCCCCCACCTCCCAGGTCAATAATCAGTCTCGGCCAGCTGCTACCCCTCTCATTTGCATATTGTTATAAAAGACGCACCGACTGCGGCTAACATTTCATTCTGATTCCAGACGTTACGCTGCGAACTTGGAGCCACAACCATGTCATCTCTGCTAACTACAACTTCTACTTCAACTTCTACTTCTACTTCAACTTCTACTACGCCTGTTACTGCACCTAAGAAAACTCTTCATCTGAAAAATCCTCCTGACTGGTACAAGAAGCAACTTGGATCCCAACCTTCAACTTCTGGCACTATTCTTCCGCCTACCAAGACTTCTAAACTTCGAAGCATTTTTTCACCGCCTTCGCCTTCTACTTCGCTTTCAAACGACTCCACACCACCATCAACCATCATGCCGCCACCACAGAAGCCAGCTCCCCGTTCTAATACCCCTTCATTTGAAACTTTGCTTCATCGTCTTAGTACACCTGTCATTCCACTGTCACCATTGCCTCCTACCCCACCACTTACTATGCCTGAAGACCACACCTATCATAAAACTAAATCCACTAAGCCTACTCCCAAACCTGCTCCTAAGCCTGCTCCTTCAGAGCAATTTCAATTATTACAAGAAGAGCGTCGTAGGGCATTTAGCCGTCCCACTACTTGCCCTGAAGTGCTCACTAGGAGAATTAAGAAAGGATCAGCTTGTGGGAGGAAATGTGTTAAAAACGAAAGTTTTTGCCGTGTACATGTCGTGAAACACCTTTCTGAACCACAACTGACAGAAACCCCCACTATTGAATACCAATCCAAAATTATTGGTGTGAAAGGAAATACTCTTAAGAGAGGTTGTATTTATTTTTTTGAAAGTGTTATTGACAACGAACACATTTTGGCAAGTTGTAACGGCGAAAAATATAATATTAAAGTAATTGAATCCTTGCGCAAAGAGAAATCCGTTTATGAGTTAGACTCTAAAGACTATCTCCTCAGACACAAAGTGGATGGTATTACAAGGTGGGGGCGTAGAAAGTAAATTCACATAGTTTTTTTCCAAATTGTTACTTAAAAAATAATGGGGGAGAAACACAATGCGTTATAGCGTTGTGTTTCTCCCCCATTATTTTTTAACACTCTAAGTCTTGTGACCTACTAACCTACTTCAATCCGAGTAGTAAGAAAAGTACTTCCCCCCACTCCTTTGGGTCGATGACTGGTCACGGTCATCTCCTACCCCTCATTTGCATACTATTATAAAAGCGGAGCAAGCGTTGGTCACTCCTTCATTTTTCTTCTACACGCCGCTCTTGTCGTTTCGTCTCTCCTGTTTACAATATTTCTTGCTTCAAAATGCCTCCTCATCTGAATGAAAATTTCAATTCTTCCGAAATTTCTGATGTTTTTGAACAATCTGAAGACACTTTAAGTAACAACAGTGAAAGTGAAGATGATGAGGACGATGATGATTATACTGTTGAACTTAGTGAAGAACGTAAAGTCATAGCAATTGATCCACAATTTCCATTTGATACAATAGAAAAGTTTATGGCTGAAGCTAATAAATGGTTGGACTCAGGATGTTATGTACGAATTGACTCTTTTATATTGTATGGTGATAGCCATTCTTTCCTTGTCACACCAAATGACAGAGACCGCATGTTGCAGTGGGCACAATCTATGATGGAGTGCTATGAACAAGGTGTGGACACTGGCGGCTATTTTCTTGCGCAATTAGTGTAATAACAAAATTACCCTTCCCCCACCCTACACCCTATCCCTTTCAAATCCTATAAAGAAGGGGGAAAGGAGTGGGGATTATAAAATGGTGGGGGAATGTGTATAAATGCAGGTTGTTTGAAGAGACTTTTATTATTGTGGCTTTAGCAGAAACAACATGGAGTTTAAATCTTCAGCAAAAATAAGGAACAACATAATAAAGAGAGAAATTCGCAAGAAAGAAAAGATCGAACTTATAAAATTACAACTTATAATACCTTCTATTGAAATTGGATGTAGCAAAATAAAGACTTTGGTGAAAACTAACGAATATTTGTTACAATTGCTAAAAACAATCAAAGAGTTGAAGAGGAAGAATGGACATTCTACATAGTAAAATTTGAACATTTTAATATAAATAAGTAAACCCAAAAAAGTAGATGTAGAATAGAGAGTGAGGAATAGATCACTTTGTGGTAATGGACTAACATGCCACTTAGTGCTCTATTCCTCGTTCTCGCGATAAATTGGATTACCTTGACCTATTTGTTCGACTGTTAGAATTTGGTTAACATTGCTGAATTTCAGTTTTGAACTAACGTTTATTTTTTTCAACTGTTAGAGTTTTTTTAATACTGTCGAATTTTAGTTTTGAACTAACTTTTAATTTATGCGAAGTTTTAGTTCAACTCTAGTTAATTTATGCACAAATTTAGTTTAACCAAGTGTCTGTGCTCTAGCCATTTCCACCTAAAAGTAACTAGAATTAGTTGGGTGGGGGAAAGTTCGTTAAAGCTCGAATATAAAGAAGTATATACTAAAACTCCAATGGGAATAAAGAACACGAATGAACAATTAGTTTGTAGAAGGTTAATATTTTTGTTCAAAACGTTTGATTTCCTTGGATAGTGAAGAAGATGAAATAGTGGTGGGGGAACCGTTATAAAAGGAGGAACATGAGAGCCCATTTCATTTCTTGGCGAAATTTCGAAGAGTAAACATCTCAACATGTATCGTTGCGATAAATGTTCGGAATCGTTTCACGATGAAATTCTATTAGACTGTCATAAAGAACTAATTCACAACAACCCAAAAGAAAAACAAGAACAAGAACAAGAACAAGAACAAGAACAAGAACAACAAGAACAACAAGAACAACAAGAACAACAAGAACAACAAGATGAACAAGATGAAATAACTGCAACATCTTCAACTACTTTACCGAATCTACAAGTATTTGCATTACCCGGTAAAGTAGTAATGCATCATAAGATTCAAAATGAAAACTTGAAGCTAGAAGAATTTATTAGAGAAGCAAAACCAATCGTAAGTAAAACTTTAAAAGAAGAATTGAAAAGATTGAACTTTCTTAAATTTGGTTTACTACTAGAAGCTATGTTTATAAATGTACAAGAAGAATTATCACCAAGAGGATTCATAACAAAAAACCGAACCATTATGGAAAGTTCAAACATTGATTCAATAGTAGAAAACTGTATAGAAGAAATATTAACAAAAATTCAGGAACACGAAGGAAGAGGATCCGGATGGAGTCTTACAAGTATTGAAGTATTAGATATAAGAGTTCATAAACATGGATATGGACTAATGGGATCTAGTTACATTCCTTTACCAAAAATAATTGAAAATACAAAATCTTGTGTTAATGTTAAAAATGAAGACAATGAATGTTTTCGTTATGCAATGACAGCTAAATTTGTACCACATCATGCGAATAGACCTGACCAAGAATATGAAAATCAAAGATTTAGATACAATTTTCAAGGAATCACTTATCCTGTATCACTGAAAGATATATCAAAATTTGAGAAGAAAAATCCCGGTACGTCTATCAATGTTTTTGCATTAGATAGTTCAAACAAAGTGTATCCTTTACGTATTGCGAAAGAAGAGCTACCAGATCATACGGATTTACTACTACTTACGCGAGGAGATGTGTCTCACTATGTGTACATAAAGAAATTCGACTCTCTTGTTAACAAGCAGCTTTCTAAAGCTCGACACAGAAAGATAATTTGCAAGAGATGTTTTAATTTTCAACGAGAAGGAAGACAAGGAAGAGAATGGTTACAAGAGCACAAAAGACTATGTAACAATAATTATGAAGCAAAGATTAATTTACCTTCGGAAAACAGAGCATTTGTTACATTTCAAAAGGTTCATCATCAATACCGTATCCCTATAGTTGTATATGCGGACTTTGAATCAACACTAATTCCTATAGAAGATGAAAATTGTGAAGCTAGAAAAAGTGTCAAATATCAAATGCACTAACCAAATAGTTTTTGTTTAATGGTTAAATCAACATTATCAGAAGAACATTTAAACCAATATGGATTAACTTCAGAACCTTTAGTATATCGTGGTGAAAATGTGGAAACAATATTTCTTGACCATTTATATTTAATAGCTGAAAATGTACAAAGATTATATACGAATATCGTACCAATGAAACCGATGGAGGAAGAAGAGGAAATTCAACATGAAAATGCAACTCACTGTTTCTTATGTAAAAATGAATTTACCATTGACAATTATAAAGTTAAAGATCATGACCACCTTACAGGTTATTACAGGGGTGCTGCTTGTAATAAATGCAATTTGAGCTATCGTTTACCACTATTTATTCCTGTGGTTCTGCATAACCTCAGTGGGTATGATGCTCATTTTATAATACCTGAATTAGGAAAAGACAATGGTTCAATAGATGTGTTGGCTGAAACTTCAGAAAAATTTATAAGTTTCTCTAAAACAGTTGGAAATGTCAAATTAAGATTCTTAGACTCCTACCGATTTATGCCATCGAGTTTGTCTAAACTTTCTGAAAATTTAAGGAAGAAAGATTTTATTGAAACAAAGAAGATTGTAAGTAACGACAAACTGGATCTCGTACTTCGGAAAGGTGTTTTCCCATATGATTATATAGACAGTTTAGAAAAATTTAATGAAACATCACTTCCGCCAAAAGAAGAATTCAAAAGTAAACTATACGACATGGACATATCTCAAGAGGATTATGATCATGCATGTAAAGTATGGAATGAATTAGGATTTACAACATTGGGAGAATATTCAGATTTTTATGTTAAATTAGATGTAACTTTATTATGTGATATAATGGAAGAATTTAGAAATACATGTTTTGCAGTATATGGATTGGACCCTCTTCATTCGTACACTTCACCTGGATTAGCATGGCAAGCTATGTTAAAAGAAACAAATTGTAAAATTCAACTTCTTACTGATATAGATATGGTTATGATGTTAGAGTCAGGAGTTAGAGGGGGATTGACGCAAAGTGTTACACGACACTTCAAGGCGAACAACAAGTATCTGCCCGATTATGATGCATCAAAACCAACAACATTCCTGGGTTATTTCGATGCAAATAACTTATACGGATGGGCAATGTCGAATCAACTTCCATATGATAATTTCAAATGGATAGACCCAGAATCAATTGGAAACATAATGGATATACCGAAGCATGGTGAAACTGGTTACATTTTTGACGTCGATTTTGAATATCCTGAACATCTTCACGATCATCATTATGATTTACCACTTCTTCCAAAGACTGAAATTTTCCCTACTGGAAGATGGCCAAAATTATTGATGACTTTAACCAACAAGTCTCGGTATGTCGGACACTACTGGATGATACAACAGGCTTTAGACTTAGGATTGAGAATTACAAAAATTAATCGAGTACTACAATTTTCTCAATCTTGTTGGTTAAAACCGTACATCGACAACAACACAAGAAGAAGAGCTGCCGCTACATCAAGTTTTCAAAAAGATTTTTTTAAACTAATGAACAACGCAATATTTGGCAAGACTTTGGAAAACAAAAGGAAACATAAGGATATCAAATTGGTAACTGATCCAGTAAAATTACAGAAATTAGTGCAACAACCAAACTTTGGTTCATCTGTAATTATTAATGAAAATCTAGTCGTTATTTCCATGAACAAGAAGTCAGTTGAAATGGATCGTCCTTTGTATCTTGGAATGTCAATCTTGGATATTTCAAAAACACATATGTACGAGTTTCATTATAAGAAGATGGTTAACTATTATGGAAGAGAGAACATTGGTATTGCATATGTGGATACGGATGCACTAATTTACTGGATTAAAACAAATGACATGTATGAAGATCTACGCACCTTTATATATAAAGATGATTTCGACTTTTCCGATTGTCCTAAGGATCATCCAAATTACGACTATGACAGAAACAAGAAAGTATTAGGAAAATTTAAAGATGAAACAAATGGTGTGCCGATGATGAAAATTGTAGCATTAATGTCCAAACTGTATTCGTTTCAACTGTACATAAACGAGAAGAACGAACATCAAGTCACGAAGAAGGCCAAAGGAATAAAAACTTCTTTTCTGAAGAAGAACGTACAGTTTGAACATTATAAAAGATGTTTGTTTGAAAATGTTGAAACAACTGCAACGTTCAACACTATTAGAAGTTATAATCATCAACTTTTTAGTGTCAAACAAAACAAAGTGGGCATTAAGCTACAAAGATGACAAGCGCCATATTTTAGAAGATAAAATTAATACTTTACCATTCGGCCACTACTCCCTGAACCCTATCGACCAGTAAACCTATTCTTCGTCCTCTCCTTCTTCCTTTTTTCCTTTCCGTAAAGAAGAGGGGACATGGCAAGCCCAATGCCATGTTCCCTCTTTTTTACACTAATATGAAATGGCCTTGACCTATATTCAAACTATACAAATGAGATTAAACTATTCTATGCATCAGTATTTTTACAAGCGGTGTACAAGCAACATCTGAAGATGGAAAGTGTGAAGGACAAGATTGTAAATGAACTACATAAACCAGCAAGAAGAAGATTTCAAAGAAGAAGTACAATCATTAAAGGAATGAATGATCTTTATCAAGCTGATCTCATTGAAATGATACCGCACAGTAAATTAAACAAAGGATTTAAATATATTTTAACAATTATAGACTGTTTTACTAAAATAGCTGATGCTTTACCATTGAAGGATAAGACTGGTAAAAGTGTTACAAAAGCTATGGAAACCACAATACAAAGAAATAAATTTAAAATTAAACATCTACAGACCGATGATGGAAAAGAATATTTTAATAAAGACTTTAGAGCTTTGATGAAGAAATATCAAATAAATCATTATTCTACAAATTCTGAAGTTAAAGCTTCAATAATTGAAAGATTCAATAGAACATTGAAAGGTGCGATGTATAAACAATTTTCAAAACGAGGATCATACGTGTGGTATGACATATTACCACAACTTATAAAACAGTATAACAACAAATATCATCGTACCATTGGAATGAAACCTATCCAGGTAAACAGTGCTAATGCGAAAATTGTATTACAATGCATTAAAAATAATACAACACCGAAATTGGAAAAATTGCAACCAAAGAAGTTCAAGGTCAACGATAAAGTTCGTATAAGCAAATACAAAGGTGTATTTAGTAAAAGATATCTACCAAATTGGACTAATGAAGTATTTACAATTTATAAAATGCAACCAACTATACCTGAAACCTATTTATTAAAGGATAACAAGGGTGAATTACTTCAAGGTGGATTCTACGGACACGAATTGTTGAAATCAACAGTAGGTGATGTATATCTTGTCGAGAAGATTTTACAAAGGAAAAAGGATATGGTTAAAGTCCGGTGGTTAGGGTTTGATAAAAGTGAAGACTCTTGGATTCCTTCAAAAGACTTAGTATAGTTGTTTAATAGCTCATTGTGTGTTTAACCTTTATACAAGATGGAGATTGTACAACAAAAAGACCGATTTAATATCAATAACATTGATGAATTGACAGTTGACAATGATAAGTTAAATCATGGAAAACATGGTGAATTACTACCAAATACGATAAGATGTCTAATAACTGGTCCTTATAATTGTGGAAAAACTAATGTTGTTTTTAACCTTATAACTAATCCTAAAGGATTGCGTTTTAATAATATATACATTTTTTCAAAATCATTGCAACAACCAAAATATCAATTATTGGATAAAGTACTTGCAAGTGTACCTGAAGTGAATTTTTACAAGTTTAATGCCAGTGAAACAATTATGCAACCAAATGAAGCAAAACCATTTTCTATTTTTATATTTGACGATGTTTCTTGTGAAAATCATGACACAATAAGGAATTATTTTGCTATGGGAAGACATCATAATATTGATAGCATTTATATTGGTCAAACATACAGTAAAATTCCAAAACAACTTATAAGAGACAATGCAAATATGTTGATCATCTTCAAGCAAGATGAAACAAATTTAAAGCATATATATAATGATCATGTAAATGCGGATATGCCATTTGAAAAATTTAAAGAGATGTGTGGCAAAGCATGGAATGAGAAATATAGCTTTCTCGTTATTATGAAGGAAGAAGATATTAAAAATGGTAGATATCGTATAGGGTTGGATAAATTTGTATTTATGCGTTAAACTACCGATGCTACATCTAGTTACACGTTGAACTTCACAGTGTAAACATGGTGAATCAAGAAAAACTATTAAAAGAAATAAAATCACTCAGTGATTCTATTAGGATGAAGAATCGTGCATTGAGGATGGGTTTAAGTGAAAGAGAAGAATTTCTAGAGACTACATTTAAACCTATTACGGAACCTTTAAAACAGATAGCAGAAACTATTGGTAAACCTCGTTATGAAGGAGATGTTTTACTACCAGTTTCTAAACAAGAAGTACAAGCATTAAAAAAAGAAGAAGATGATGATTCATATACAAGTGCTAGTGAGCAAGAAGAAACAAAAGAAGAAGAAGAACCAATTGTTGAAAAGGAAGAAGAACAGCCAATACCTGAAGCTGAACAATCTATTCCAAATTTAACTCAATTGAGTAGCGATATATTACAACATGGACCTCTTGGAAGAAAATATATAATGAAAATGCTACATGACATGAAATCAAACCCAAATTTGAGTAGATCACACGTATACGGAGCAAGAATTGATGGGAATGAATTGAAGATTGGCGATTCAAAGGTTGAAATAACACAAGACGATTACATCATTATTGGTGAGCATAGATATAAAGGAACAAAAGGATTATATGAATTAATTTTTAAAAACATACCACTAAGATATTCATCCAAAGATTTAAGTGTTTTTAAGGAGATTCTACAAAATACTAATGCTCATAAAAGAAACTACTTAAAGGATGCAATGATTAATCGTTCACGTGCAACAAAATATAACATCGTTATAAAAAAGTTGTTTCCTCCACGAAAATTGCCAACATTACGTACTGCACCAGCGGTGAGACAACCACTGAAAAGAAAATCTTTATCACTTATGGATTTATCACTTCTTGAACAACATGGTAAAAAGAGCAAAGGAGATACTTCAACATCTGGTAAAGGATTGACGAAAAATCTATACAATACAAATGTGATTTACTACAACGACATCAATAAATTGGTTGATAGAATGAGACTATTGCATGAAGCAATGGAAGCCGGTCATACAGGTTTAAATAATGAATGGGTAGCTCTAATTGACGAACTCAGGAATCGCGGCATAACCGTATAATTGTCCGCGGATATATAAGAGTTGCAGGCGTATAATGTGTCAGTTCTAACATGAGCGTCGACAAGTTCGGACGATACTCCGCGTTAGGAGTGCAAGTTGGAGAAAACAGAAAAAGAAGTGGATTACCGCAAACACCCGAAGGTGACTATAACATAAATAATAAACGTTTAAAGTTTGTTAAAGATCCAGAAGAAGATGGAGATGCAACAAATTTAAAAACAGTAAAGGAGGAAACATCTACAAGTTTAAAACTCGACAACAACCAACTGTATGATGCAAAATCTCACAGGGTTATTAATGTTGCAAAACCAGTCAACAATGGAGATGTTGTTAATAAAGGCTATTTTCTATCTGCGATGGATTACGCTTTACTGTTGCAAAAGACTAAAAGTGGAAAAATGTACAATGCTTTAAATTATAAAATAATTAATGTCGCAGATCCAACCGATGATACAGATACAATCAATAAGCGTTATTTGCACTCTGTAATACCGGAAAAGAAAAAGGATGGATTTTCCTTTTATAAATATAATATAAACGATATTGGATATCCTAAAGAAGAAAGTGATGGTGTTAATATAATATATATTAAAGATAATTGTATTATATATAATGGTGCTATTATTGATTGTCATGGAAAAGTGTTGTCCAATCTGAAAGATGGTTCAACTCCATCGGATGCTGCTACCGTGAGACAAATGAATGAAAGCTTGAAGAAAGGAACATCGGCTTTTGTTAAACAAAATCAAGTGGTGTCAAAGAAAGGTGATGAGTTTATGCAAGGAAGTGAAAAGTTTACCTTACTACAACTACAAAATGACAAGTGGGATGGAAAAAATAAAAGATTGTCAAATATAAGTTTAGGCACGGAAGAACATGATGCTGTTATTTTAACACAAGTACCACAACTATCAGCTACTGGTATTAATTTTATATGTAAAGGTAAACGATTAACCCAAGTTAAATCTGGTAAAGATGATCAGGATTGTGTTGTTGTAAAACAAGATATAGTTTTAGATAAAATAAATAACGTATATGATGGAAAAAATAAAAGAATATCTAACATAATAGCTCCGAATGATGTTGCTACTATTAATCAAGTTATAGCAACCTCTAAAAACGATCCATCTGTGTATACATGTAATGGTAAACGTATCACAAATCTTGATAATCCTACACATGACAAAGATGCTACTAATATAGAGTATGTAATGAATCTTGTAGGTAATGTAGTTATTGATATGCATAATCATTTAATTAAAACATCGATGAAACACAATAAAATCGAAGATTCTCAGAGAAACCAATGGATTAAAGATGAAATCATTGATAGATACTAGTAAAACTTATGAATATTTAAGTATGGAATATACAAAAAAGGATTCATTATCATAAAGTATTTCATAGAGTGAAGACGTTGGTTACATAAAACAGCATAATGAAGACCGTATCGCTCAGTCGTCGTCAAGACAGCGGCAAGAGAGGACGTGGTTTAACATCAGCTGCATTATCCCTGCTCAGACGGATTCCAATTGGTGCTGTTGTGAATCGAGCGATAGACGCTTTACCATACGAATTGCATCTGCCCGGAGGTTATCAATATTGTGGACCTGGAACTAAGTTGGCAAAACGTTTAGCAAGAGGAGATCCTGGAATTAACAAATTAGACCAAGCTTGCAAAGAACACGATATAGCATATTCAAAGTATAAAGATTCAACAAATAGATCAATAGCAGATAAAATTCTAGCGGAAAAAGCTTGGCAAAGAGTAAAATTAAGTGACGCAAGTATTGCAGAAAAAGCATCGGCTTGGGCAGTAACTACAGCCATGAAGACGAAAGCAAAGTTAGGTGGTGGAAAACGTCGCAGAGGAAGACCTGCAAAGAGAGGCACTCCCAAAAGAGGTGGAAACATTAAAACTCATCGTAGAACTCATAAAGCAAGTGTAAAGAAGACTTCTGTTTGGCAAATGGTAAAAAACGGAGCAGGTTTATACCTAAGACCATACCGTGTGTACTAAATAAGAAGAATCAATTGATAATTCCAAATAAAGCCTTAACAAATCATCAGTTAAATGATTATGTAAAATGTTTGAAAATACCATTCTTTCGAGGAGTTTTTATGAAAGATGCATTACCAACTAAAATATGGAAAAATGAAACTGGAATAGTAAATTTGGATTCCACCTATGGTCCAGGCACTCATTGGGTATGCTATAAAAAGCTCGGACAAACCGTTTACTACTTTGACAGTTTTGGCAATCTACCACCGCCAAAAGAACTTCAACATTATTTTCGAAACTCAAAAAACATTTTTTACAATTACAAAAGAGAACAACCTAACAATACTGAAATATGTGGGCATTTATGTTTGGAGTTTCTAGCGAAAAGTGTCAGTCAGCTTTAAGATGTCATCGTATACAGTGTCATTGAGTGGAAATTCATCCACATTGAAAAGTACGCTGTTCCCAGCATTGCGTCTATCCAAGGAACGATTATGGGAAGCGGCATTACTTGATTTGACTACCTACAACTCAATTCCCAATGTTACGGAAGGGAAGAACAATTTACTACATTATTATGAAACTAAGGATGCTGCAGGAAAATACTCAGAATTGAAAATAATTACATTTCCTACTGGAGCTTATGAAATTGATGATATAAACCAATTATTACAGAAACAACTCGGAGAAGACAATATCACCGTTAAAGGAAACAATAATACTTTAAAAGCAGAAATAACTTCAAAATATTATATTGATGTCAGCTTGGAACAGTCGATTGGCAGTTTACTTGGATTTACAGATACAAAAAAGAAAATCTTAACTCCTGGAACTACTCATTCAGGTGATTCAACTGTAACAATATTGAAAGTAAATAGTATCGATGTCACGTGCAACATTATACACGGATCGTATAGAGATGGAGTTACTCAACATATTTTACATACATTTTATCCAACAGTGGCTCCCGGTTTTAAAATTGTTGAGAAGCCACAAAACTTGATATACCTACCGTTAAACACCAGTTTCATTTCAGACATCGTACTGAACATATTGGATCAAGACGGTCATAGTGTTGACTTTAGAACAGAAACAATTACTATACGGATACACATCAGAGCAGCAACATAAAAGTCAACATGGGATTATCATTTAAACCGCAACGGAAGAGTCGGGAGCTCAGTAGCTCCTCAACATTGGAAGAGTTAACATCGGACAACATTCGTTTTCTACAGAAGATTGGATTGAAATTTAACAGCGATGGATATCCTGGATATATCTCAAGGACCAACGTTCGACGAAACACTATGGGAGAAGGAATATCACACGCACAACCCTTACACTTCATCAAAATTAAACAATAACGATGAAATAAGGATCCCCATTCAACAACAAGATATTTACACTTTACCGTGTGAAAGTTACTTGTACATCGAAGGACGGGTATTAAAATTGGATGGAAAAACTGCTTCAACAGTTCCTTTTATAAATAACCCGATGGCATATCTTTTTGATGAAATAAGATATGAAATATCAGGGGTGACGGTTGATTCAACAAAAAAGGTTGGTTTAACAACGACATTGAAAGGATTAACATCATTAACACCGCATGAGAAGAATTCAATAGTCACCGCCGGATGGGTTGCCCCCGATAAAGACACTATAACACCAGCTTCCAACGGTCACTTTGATTTTCATGTACCTTTACGATTGCTTTTGGGATTCGCTGAAGATTACAAACGGGTAATAATAAATGTCAAACAAGATTTAGTATTACTCAGATCTTCAACTAATAAGGACTTGATACTTGCAGACCCTGCAACTACGGAAGATAAACTGGAATGGCAACTACAGTTGGATAAAGTTGTTTGGAGAGTACCTCATGTAATATTGGCTGATGAACATAGAATCCTATTATTGAGAAAGTTGAAATCTGACCGTGATATTGTGATGCCATTCCGAAGTTGGGAATTTCATGAATACCCTACACTACCTCAGACAGAACGACAAACATGGACCGTCAAGACATCAACTTACTTGGAACGAGCAAGGTACATAATACCCGGTTTTCAAACTAAGCGAAAAGATGTTATCACTGCAAATGCTGGTCAATTTGATCACTGTAAAATAAAGAATTGTAAAGTTTTCCTAAACTCTCAATTCTTTCCCTATGACAATTTGAATGTCATGTTCAGCAAAAAACGTTTTTCCATTTTATACGATATGTATGCAAAATTTCAATCGTCATATTATGGAAAAACTAATACACCACTATTATCACCTGACCAGTATTATTCCAAGGCTCCAATAATTGTAATCGATTGTTCAAAACAAAATGAATCGGTAAAATCATCAAGTGTGGATATAAAAATTGAAATGGAATTTGAAGAACCAGTAGCGGATGGAACTTCGGCATACTGTCTAATTCTACATGATAAAATAGTTACTTACACACCGCTGACCGGAATTGTGAAGAACGTACTTTAAGAAGAATTGTACAACGACTGCAAATTTTTGAGGTTAGAATTATCTGCTTCAATTTTTGAGGTTAGAATTTCATTTGTGAAAGACAAGTTGAAAACAAACAATTATGTAATTGTATAAATTTCAAGGATTTTACGAAAAATATAAAAGCGAGAAAATAATTAGTGGAAACTTCATTCTATCTTCAACCGTCGTATGGGAAACATCATTCGCAAGATGAATTCTACTAACGGAGAAGAAAATACACCTCTAATGGATGATAATAGTTCAGATATAGAAAAACAAGTTGAACGAGAAATGGACGAGTTCCTAAAGTTTAACAAACATAAGAAGAGAGAAGAAGAAGAAGCTGAAAAAGAAGTAAAAAGGAAGAAGGTTGAAGTTAACATTACAACCAATATTTTAACAGAAGTATTTCTTCGGATTATCTACCCAATTTCTTCATGCATGACAAAAAGTATATCAGTTGGAATTTTAAAATCAATGGATTATTCACCAATTGTTATTTTAAATCATGGAAACAAAATGGTTACTTTCAGTGAAACTACTTGGGAATCTCTCATGAAACATTTACATCTTTTGGAGTGCTATTTAAGTAACAACACATTTGGAAGAAGAACAAGATTAAGTTTATTGGAATCAAATATTGAAGTTGATATAGTAAAACATCGTGGAGGACAAATTGTTCGCTTCAGAGATTTAACTACCCACAATGTTAAATTATATTTTACTAAAGAAGAATTTTACACTTTAAGTTGTACTACCGGTCCCGTCACCAGATATTTGAAACAACTAATATTTTCAAGTGCAATAATTAAAGACTATCTAATTGATACATTGGACAAACAACCTTTTGTTCCAATTTTATACGGTCCCGTGGATACTTCAATCTTTAATAGAATACCTCAAGAAGTTGAAATGTGGAGACAATTAAACAACTATCACACCAATTTTAATATCGATGAAGTGGCACAAGAAGTGCAAGAAGAAGAACAATCCTGTCTGTTATAAACGTCGGCTCATTCAATTTTTAAGTCAGTTGTTAATAAGACTTCATCATGAATAAACGGGTTTCGTTTTCTAATGCACCACACATAATGGAAGTTAAAAGAGGTATAATTGAATTTCAAGCTTTCCGAGGAAATGATGGTAATTTTATTATTAAAGAATTAGTAATCTTGGACATGAACACATCAGTAGTTTATCATTATTTGTTCAAACCTCCAGTACCATTTAATAGACTAACAACTAAAGCGAAAGTTACAAACAAATGGTTGAACAAACATTTTCACAACTTAAGATGGGATGAAGGTTTCATTAATTATAATATGATGCCGCACATTATGAATCATTATTGCAAAGAGTTTAAAATTATCTACACAAGAGGATTGGAAAAAGCAAATTGGATACAAACATTTACAAGCAACGAAGTGATTAATGCAATAATTGATAAAGATTTCCAATGCTACTTCAACGAACTTTGTATTTCATCAAAAAGTTTTAAACATCGAAGGTCGCAGTGCGCTTTAAAGAATGCCTACCGCTTGAATAGTTTCCTTCAAAAAAGTGGTGGGGGTAGTGTCGATTATAAAAGTGAGAGCGCTACCATGACGCAGCATGAGTATTTCTCGAACCTCCGAAGAGACAACATCTCCAACGGACATTCTTATTTACAAGAAAATTAACAATAACATCAAGATGGCATCGCAGAACTTACTTAAAAATTTGGTCGATCAGTTCAACGCTCATTCTAAATCATCAATTCTACCTACGAAGAAATGTTCTGAACTAAAAGAAGAAAAACATTACATCATTCATACGATCAAGAAAATGGAAACTTCAGTAGGTGATGCTATTAATTGCACATTGAGCGAGGCACCGTATACAGTTGGTGACGAACCGAAGTTTCAAATCTTCCTACCTACACGTTTTGTACAACTTCTTCAAAATGAAGATCTTCGTGTAGTTCAACCCGGCGCACTCTATTTGGTTTCGCACGGACCAAGTGGAAATAACTCTACTGAACTTACAATTCATGTAACACCTACTATTGATTAGTTTGTACATAACATTGTAAATATTTGTTTGTAATTGTTTCTCAATAAATATGATATAAAACAAAAAAAAATAAAAAGAAACATATTGTAATGTCTTTGTACATTACAATATGTTGCTTTTTTAAAAATTCCACGGAATGACCTTGACCCAATTTTGTGTGATGATAAAAGCAGAAATCTACTTGTGAAGTTCATCAGTCTACGACTACCTTTCGTACCGTACACATCTCGCTCACTCTATTGCTTAATATAAAAAACTAAATATGTCTCTCAAAGTCAAGTGTGCATCTTAGATACCAACACCATTACAACTTTTGAACAACTCGAAGATTTAACCAACGAAATGCGAGTTTTACTTACCGGTGGTTATCACTTAACTGTTGATGTTAGTGCTACTAATACAAGGATGTTCACTAAAACAAAATATTGCGATGATGAAATATTTATTTCTACACAACCTACAACTTCTTCATCGCCTACTGGTCAACATAACATCAAGTTCCAAAAATATTACCAATGTTGAATAACTTTTGACAAACAAAACTACAACTAAAGAATCACGTGTTGAATGTGAGTTAATAAAAAGGATGTGATACTTGAATAAATAATCATTTGCTTCTCAGCTCTCACCACGACAAGACCTATTTAAGAAAATGTTGTACAGAATGATGATTCAACTTGATGGAAAAATCTATGGAAAAGATTACAACACTGTTGAACAAATGACTAAAGATATAGATGTATTAGCTAAAGAAGGATACCAAGCTAAATTAATTTTGAAATTTCCTGAAGTACATCCGCTATCAATAGAAGAACTAGTTGCTATGGCTAAAGCTGAGAAAGATAAAAAGTCTGAAGAAAACAAAGAGAAACAAACTTCTTAAGTATCAACATTCCTTACATTAGTAAGGTATAATTTTTTAAAACTCCATTTGGATGACATTGAAATTACCCCCACCACTTTTCACAGAACATAAAACTCGCTATTCGACACTATACACTCTTATTCTTTCACTGGACTCCGCAGCATCAACACGGAAGAGCAAAAATACAAGTACAAACCTCGTTACTGTTGTGAACAACAATGTACAGATTTAGGACCAATGATGGTGGATGGGTTAGCTTGTACTAAATGTGAATTCTTCGGATCTTGTTATTGCAAATGCAAAACAAAACAACTACCGCCACCGGAATTGCGAACTTTCAAATTTTACAAATCATGATATTTTCATACATGTTGTCCTCAAAGATGTTTCAAATTTCACCCTCTAGATCTTGCTCATTGTCAATGCACCAAGTCTCATCAAGATGATGTTTGTACACATATGATAAAAAGATGTAAATACAGATCAGATTGGTATTCCGATCCTGTAGAACCATCAAATGTGTAATTTCAGTTTTACATTCTTTTTTAAAACTTTAATTGGATGACCTTGAGATTTCCCCCACTACCGGTTGTAATTTTTATATAATATTAAATTCAACTTTAAATCATTTCACTTCCAACATTCTAACTAACAACATGGAAGCAAAATTATCAAGTTTGAACATATAATAACTGAGAGGGAGGAGATGGAAGAATTGTTTCAAAACTTACTTTCTGTCATTGACGAATATCCTATAAGATGGTTCAGAATTGTAGTTCAATATTTAAATCCTGGTGAATTGTTTTCTTCATCAAGTGAAGAAGATGAAACAACAACTTCGGTTCAAATAATTGAATTAAAAGACGGAGAAGAAGAACTAAACGTTTTATTCAATCATAAGCTCAAGGTTCCCTATATAAAAGCCCCCTCCCTAGACAGCCCCCCTCCCTAGACGCCTGCTCAAGGTCACCATTATATAAGCCCCCTCCCTATGCGCCGATCCTCATTCCATCACCGACTCTCCAACAATGAACAACTCTCCATTGGCCCGAATGAATTCTAGTTTTGAAATAAACTCTAAAGAAGAGTTACAAGACATTTTTAATATTTTACAAGAACTTGTAGATAATTTTACAACCATCAAAATGAATTTGGAAATAACATACGATTGTCCTATTTGTGATAAGGTTGAAAGTTCGGACGAAGACAGTTTACTAAATCTAACTCCTGCACCATCTGACACTACTGATGGTAATAATCAAGAGCAACGTCTTTCCCCCACCACTTCTTTATTAAACTAACATTTCTCCCTTTCACTTCTCATTCCGTCTTCGACTTCTGAACTATCAACATCATTTGTTTTAAAATTTCAAACACTAACACAATCATGATGGATGAAGTTCCCTTCGTAAATAGAATGGAAGAGGATAAATTGAAATTGGAAATTAAACGATTGGAAATGGAACGGGAAAACCAACTCGAAATGTTACATTTGTTCAAGCTTTTCAAATACATCATCTGGGGACTCTGCATTTACCTTCTCATCGTCGTCGGTGTTTGCATTTACAACTCTGTAATTCATCACAAAAGTTCAACTTGTTTAAACTCTGCTGTTGCACATTAATTGTATGTTCACTAATAAAATTCAAAAGTTACTTCAACCTATCCTACTATCACCAACTAGTTGAACTTAGAACTATTTCTGGTGGTAGTTGGGTAGGCTTTTTTAAAACTTACTCTGGATGACCTTGACATACTTTCCAGATCCCATTTATAAATTTGAATTTCAGTTTTAAACTAACTTTTAGTTTTGTTTAACTATTAAGAGTTTTGTTAACACCGTCAAATTTCAGTTTTCAACTAACTTTTAATTTATGTGCACTTTTAGTTCAACCCTAGTTACTTTATTCGCAAATTCAGTTCAACCGACCGCCAACGCTATCGCCATCTCCACCCCAATATTTTAACATCTCTGCCCCCAACACCTGCCCGTAGGGGCAGCTGCCCGGACATCTGTTCGGTTTTAAAAATATAAAAGAAAGGTAAAGGAGTGGGGGTGGCACATGCTCACCAATGCAATACTAAGGTTTGAGGTTAGAATTATCCATGGCGGCCGCCATGTCTAGTTCAGTTTCACCACATAGAGTCGGCGACCGGTTATTGGTCTAAAGGAGTGGGGGAAGGGGTGGTGGGGGGAAGGTTGCCGTTTTATAAGCCCTCTCCCTAGGCGGCGCTTCTCATTCGATCGCCAACTTTCAAACGATAAACACCTCTCCCATGGCACGAATGAATTATCCCGCTATCACCAACTACTTCAACTTAAAACTATTTCTGGTGATAGTTGGAAGGAATTTTTAAAAACTTACTCTGGATGACCTTGGCATATTTTCCAGATCACAGTTATAAGTTTGAATTTCAATTTTGAACTAACTCTTAATTTTTGTTCAACTGTTAGAGTTTCGTTAACACCGACAAATTTCAATTTTAAACTAACTTTTAATTTATGCTCACTTTTAGTTCAACCCCACTTTATGCGCAAATTCACTTCACCCTAACGCCAACACTATCGCCATCTCCACCCCAACCTATATGGCATAACATATAACTACAGCATCTCATATATACCCTCTAACCCCCACCGGAAGCTATATGGCATGGCAGCTGGCGCCAGCTGCCCGGTTCACTGCTCCCGAGCAGCTGCTCGGGCGGATGGCACGACTTCCGGTCTAGGTGTGACCAAACCACACTACTCTGGAAAAGTTTGTAAAGGTGGAAGCTGGACACCCTGTATATAAGGTGAGCGTGCATGACAGCCAATGAGTGTAGCGAACGAGCTTAATTACTTATAAAATAAAGTCAATCTCGGGCGAAGCCCGTCACAGTTTATAACTATGACACAATTATAACTCTGTCTCATCTCAGCATACCTGCAACTGATGTGGAGAAGAAGTTAAGAGACTTTAATGGATCTAAGGGACATGGTCCTGATGAGATACCGGCGAGTGTCCTCAAATTCTGTAGTGACATTTTGGCTCCTCACATATCAATATATTTCAACTCCCTACTACGCCATGGTATATTTCTTGATATACTGAAGTCTGGGTACCTGGTCCCCATCCCCAAATCAGGAGATGTTTCTAACATACAAAACTACAGGCCAGTCGTTATCAAGCCTGCCCTTGCAAAGATCTTCGAAGGTCTCATCCCGGATAGATTGAGTTTCACTTTCAGAAATTTAATAATCCCTGAGCAACACGGCTTTCATCGGGGACGTTCTACAGTAACAAACTTAGTGGTTCTTTTCAATCAGATTATGTCAGCTTTCTCACATGGCTCACAACTAGACTGCCTTTATCAGGATTATGCAAAGTTTTCCGACAGGATCATCCACTCTCATTTGTTGAAAAAGCTGGAGGCGATGCGAATTACCGAATCTCTTCTGAAATGGTTTTGTAGTTACCTGTCAAACCACTCACTCCAAGCTAAATATTCTGGTGTCCTCTCAAAACCATTTGATTCAACATCAGGAGTTCTCCAGGGATCGCACCTGGGCCCCTTCTTGTTCAGCCTCTACATTAATGATACTAAGCAACATGTTAAACGTCCTTTTCTGCTGTTTGCTGACGACGTAAAGGTGTTCAGGGCACTCAATTCGATGCAGGATTTCCTTGAGCTTCACTGTCATCTGAAAGGAATTGAAGGCTGGTGTGTAAAGAACGAAATGGATCTCAATCCTACTAAGTGTGATATCACCTTCACCTGAGTAGCATCTCCAGTACATTACATCTACACACTGAATGGTGAGAATATCACAAGAGTGGACATGGTGCGGGACCTCGGTGTGATTCTCACAAGAAATTTGGATCCTATAGAACATATTAACACCATCGGTGCCAAGGCAACAAAAATACTGGGGCTTATTCGCCGGACATGTCGCCTTCCTTTCTCTGTGCAATTGGAACGATTTTAGATGCTACAAACGTTCGTCAAAAAGACTCTGCCTCATAGTAAAAGAAATATTCAATGTTAGTTTTATTACGTTTTCATCTATGCTTTTTCATCGGCTAGAAACAGTTTGTCATGTTCACGACAGATTGCAGCAAGTAATTACAATCTTAAATACTAACCCATATCTAACCATTTAATTTTTCGCTACCCAAAATACACCGATTGTCAGTAAGAATAATTTTGATTTTATTACAATATTTTATTATATGATATTGATATTATAAAATGGCTAACATAATATTAACCAATTAATAGTATATATAAGGACAATTTGAAGCTAATCATGTATTCATCACTTAAACATAGTTTTGTACAATATTTATTGGTTTAATTAGAATGTCCTTTTAATGGCTGTAAGCTGCATTAAAAGCCTCGAGATGATGTTCTCTGGCGGCCTCGACCTCGTGAGTGTCTGCCAGGTATCCGGAATTGAGCACCACGGGCTTGGCGAGGGGTCCGTGGTAAGGCACCACATGATGGGAGTGTCCATGGTCGGCGCCGTAGCCTGAGGCGTATCTGCCACTGTAGTGGTCACCGTAGCCTCCGTAAGCCTTGGCCTTGGCTACGGCGGCGAAATGCTCAGCCTTAGCAGCGGCCACCTCGTGAGTGTCTGCGATGTGTCCGTCATGCAGGACGTGTAGGATGGCGGTGGGTCCGTGGTACCTGATGTCGCCATGGTGTTCTCCGTATGAACCGCTGGACTCTTGTCCATTTTGGTATTTGTAGTTTCCACCATAATGTCCTCCATAACTGGATTCCCTAGCCAGAACGGCGAGATGAGCGCTCTTGGCTGCTGCTACCTCATGGGTGTCTGCCAGGTAGCCGTTGTGGAGGACGACAGGCTTGGCGATGGGTCCGTGGTAGTAGCTGCAGTACACGCTGTTGGTGTACAGTGCAGCAAAGAAGAGAACAGCCTGGAAAACAATTTAAATTAAGAACTTTGTTCAGTTATGCTGGATAAAAGTAACTTATTAATAAGTAAATAATAATAATAATAATAATAATAATAATAATAATAATAATAATAATAATATAAGGCAAATTCGTAAAGCTCTAACAACAAGTAGAAAGCTCCACCCCCGATCTGCAATCCAACGTGTTGTTTTGCCTCGATCACAGGGTGGTAAAGGAATATTGGACTTACGAGGACTGCATGACTCACAAGTTAAGCAATTAAGAACTTATTTCTACAGTCAAGATTCAACATTAATGAAAGCAGTAGTCCACTCCGACTTCAAATACACACCATTGAATTTAGTCGATAACAACAAAGAATTAGAAGATCAAAATTCAAGACTGACAAAATCTAGTGCAGATTGGAGAGCAAAACCACTTCACGGACAATATCCAGCACTATTGGACTTAGAAACGGTAGATAAAACAGCATCGTTAGCATGGCTTCAGGAGGGTAAACTTTATCCTGAAACTGAAGGTTTTATCATGGCTATACAAGATCAAGTAATACCCACAAAATACTATTTAAGAAGAATCGTGGGAGACATCTCTATTGAGGATGATATGTGTAGGGCTTGTAAAACGCATTTAGAAACAATTCATCACTTAACATCTGCCTGCCCAGCCCTTGCTCAGCGAGATTACCTTAAAAGGCACGATGATGTTGCAAAAATAATTCACTGTGAATTAGCTGTTAGACTACACCTATCAGAAAAAAGTGAACCATACTACTCGTACAAACCTCTCCCAGTATTGAGAAATGAACAAAATAAATTATATTGGAACAGGACCATATTAACAGATCGGAGGATTGTTCATAACCGCCCAGATATTATTTGGCACAACATCAATGAGGCTACTGTATTTATGATTGACATAGCTGTTCCTGACACACATAATCTCACAACATCGTATAATGAGAAAAAAGCTAAATACAGGGAACTTGCTGATGAAGTAAAACGAATGTGGAAAGATGTGAATAAAGTTGAAATAATACCAATAATGATTTCTTCCATTGGTATTGTTCCACAGACTTTAAAGCAA
Source organism: Neoaliturus tenellus (assembly GCA_030545055.2). NCBI lineage: Eukaryota > Metazoa > Arthropoda > Insecta > Hemiptera > Cicadellidae > Neoaliturus > Neoaliturus tenellus. The sequence continues at coordinate 82,566,820 of CM061534.1, read as the reverse complement.
GAATTGAAAAAAGTAAACCTTAACAACACTATCATCAAGCAAATGCAACAGTCAGTTATACTTAACACCTGCCATACCATCCGGCTGGTAATGGGAGACAACGGCTACAACTGAAGAAAATGCACCCAACCAGTGAAAATGAACCCTCTTGCTTTGGCCGCGGGTATCATAATACTACTGTACCAGAATTACTCTGTGTTTTTTGTAAATAATAATATCAATTCAAATTGTTTAAAGATTATTTTTCTGCATGGATTATTTTCAACGTTTAAATATTACCCATTACTATAATCTTCATTATGCTTTCAATATATACTTAAAAGTACAGAAGTAAAGTAAAATTAAATAAATGGTTGAAAAAAATATAGTAATGTAATAAGAAAACTGAATAATGCATTGATATATAACACTCATACACAATCTAAAGGTGCAAAAAAGGTAAATAAAAATCAGCCTAATTTAAAGTTTTACATTAGAATCGTACACTTAATATTAGATGTTTCAGATAAAAATATTATATCAATCATATTTTAAAAATTCTATAATTTTCATGTTATATTATTATAACTATTTTAAAAGTATTTTTCAATATTCTATTTTCTTAAATATCTTGTATAGTCGACGTTATGATAAACCTCTTACCTGGACTTTCATGTTGAACGTATGAATTGTTCTGACTTATTCGTCGATCCTTACAGTATATATACTGCCACTCTGTACCAACATCCTTTTGCGGTGACATAAAGAATCCAAGGAATGTACCTAATTGGTGCTAGAAGACCGATCGGTTAACCATTAGTGATGTTTCAACAGTTTGAGTGGAACTACGTTGAACTGTAGCAAATTACTACTTAGTTAATTATTAAATGTACAATAACTTTTTGTTAATTAAGTCCTCATAATTATATGCTAACTATTAAGATTTGCCCAAATTTAAGGTTGGATTTTTATTTTGTTTTAATAAAAAGTCTCAGAATAACTAATTTATGTTTTAAGAAAATTCATCATTATCAATGTCACATTTGTCAACAAGCTAATGGTTTCGTTAAATTCATCCATGAAAGGGTTTTCAAATAATGTTTGTAAGTTATCAGTTTACTTATTACGTAAGATTGATTACAGTTTTTAAATAATTTTATCTAATAATCATCAGAATTTCAGAATAATCATCAGAAGAGTTATGTACTACTATCCACTAGCTGTAATCAGTGCGTCATCATTTCTCAAGTAGAAATAAATTGAAATTTTTTTAGAGTAATAGTAGTTTAAGCTAGGTCGATTCGCTCACTCGTATTCGCTTAGTTCACCTAAAGGATTAGTTCGTTCGTGTCGCTTATACCTGACACTGCAATTAACTCTGTCATTTCGCTCTAATACGACTCTTAGTACATATGTACTCTTAGTAGGGAACAATACTTGATACTTACTTTATGGGACTACTTACTTGATACTTGATGGGAAGTATCGCTTCCTCTTCTTCTTGAGTTTGATGGGAATCGCTTCCTCGACGTGGTCGTCAGGTTTGGTATTTGGATCAGCTCCTAGTAACATTTCCTCCACTTCATTTTAACTTCATTTTAAACCTAGACACTAATAAACTTGTAAATAAAATCACATACTACCATAGATATGTTGATGATAAATTGTGCCTATTCCAAGGTAATCAGAGACAACTTGACCTCCTCACAAAACATTTCAACCAAATCCATTCCAACCTCATGTTCACGACTTAAGTAGAGAAAGACAACCAAATTAATTACCTGGACAACGATTTATAGAAAAGAAGAGAAACATGCCTTTAAGATCCACCGGAAACCAACAGCAACAGAGCTAATACCTCTAATCATCCTACAGCCCACAAACACGCTGCGTTCCACAGCATGATCCACTGACTCCTCAACACCTCGTTATCTAAAGAAGATTATTTTACAGAACTGAATACTTTTAAACAAATCTGCGTCAACAATGGCTACAGCGCCCACCTCATCAGCAAATTATTCTGGCAACATAAAAATAAACCCCAAAAGGAAAACCATTCAGACAAAAAAAAAAAAAAAAAAAAAAAAAAAAAAAAAAAAAAACTAATGACCTACTATGGTACAGTCAATAACTAACTCCTTTCACAACGTTGTCAGAAATAAAGGTTATACGCACACGCACACGACATTTAACAAAAACACGAAAATTTACATTTAGTTTACGATCACACATCCTGCGGTATCAACTGGCCCCTAACCTCACTTTTCACGAACGCGTACCGGCCGGCACGCGATGTATTTTATCGTTGACAAGAACTTAACGTTTGCAATGTTTTAACCTCGTGGCAGTACTGCACTGATGATGCCCCTAGGACAGAGGGACGAAACAATTGTTCGCATCTGAACTAAAAGAATTGCTGTATAGACTAATTTTATTAGCAATTCCTGGTTGCCAATCACTACAATATACTTAAAACTGTTTTGTTTTTACTTACTTTTATTTTTCCATTTATTATAACTGTAATACTAACAACAGTGTCATGACAGAATCGCCCTTTTGTGTTTTTTTTTTTTTTTTGTGTTTTTTCATGCTTTAGACTGGATATATGTCATCGGAGAAACAAACCCGAACAAGTTCAAATATTTATTGAAGGATCACTTGATTAAAATGGCTTACTATGAGGTTGAGGAAATGTTACTCCTAGCATAATCGAAATATCAAGCCTGACGACCATGTCGCGAAAGCGATTCCAGTAAGATTACTTCAAGTATCAAGTTAGTAAGTAAGTATCAAGTATTGTGCACTACTATGAGAATATTGCATAGAGTTTTTGTTATATTGATTTTAATTGAAAGTTTGATTTCCTGCCATTTCTGAATCGGTCAACTATTTTAAGGGTGGTTTGCGTCATTAAACTCTGCCAAACAAGGCTTTAATTTGATGTACATATCAACCTATGCTTACATTTAAGATTTTGGACTGACTCCTAGTGGGCCGCCTCTCAGAGTGGCCATCCTGACGGTTGTGGGACAGATAAGTCCGTTAGTATCATCAGTGATGATTCATGGAAATTCCTATTTTTATCCGTCGTGGTGTAAAAGTTAATAAATGAGTTCCAGATTTAATTGTCACCCTCCAACAATTATAATTATTTAATGAAAAATCGGTCAATAATAAATTATGTTTAAAGCCGATTGTCGCCCCTTAGGCAAATAGGAACTGCCACATTACATCATTTTGAAGCATAGAATGTGTGGAAGTTTTTGTGAAATTTGAGAGTTTGTAGCTTGAATCATAAAAAAATTTTCTTCAGTGAGTTATAGTGTCATTTTTTTCAATTTTCCAAAATTTTGTATTCAAGTATATTTTGCAAAGCTCTAAGAGTCTTTAATTGGAAAAAAGTGCACTTATCCTAATAGAAAATTTTGTGTAATTTCTAAAATTGTCATAGAAAGTGCAAATAAGTTTGGTAATAGGTGATAAAAATTAGAATTTATTGTTGAATGTCGAGAAATTTCAAAAAGTTGAAAAATGCTTGTTACTAGAAGGTGGAGTGAGATATAATTGTCTAAAATGCGTATTCTTAATGCATTTTACATGTACCATAGCCCCTTAAAAATTTTTATTCTGACTACCAAACACCCTTAAGAGTCGTATATGAGCGAAATGACAGAGTTTATTGCAGAGTCAGGTATGAGCAACACGAACGAACTAATTAGGTTAACTAAGCCAATACGAGTGAGCAAATCGACCTAGCTTAAACTACTATTACTCTTAGACGTTTCAATTTCTTTCTACATGAACTATGGTCACGCACTGATTACAGCTGGTGGAAAAGTTTTGTAACAATCAAAGCTATTGTAAACACGTCTTGATATGTAAACACTCTTTCAAAATTAATAAAAGTTGGTATTATATGGTTTTTGTGTTATTTTCACTTCATCTACAAACGTTAAATTAAAGAAATTGGCTAGTAATAAAATACCTATTACATTTTACGTTATTTATTTACCATATGCGCAAAAATCCTCTAGTCCTGTAACTATCTCAAATTGTGATGATTGTTAGATACAAGTATTGACTTATTGTACCAATCTTGTACTGTAACAATCTATTATAACGTACAAACATCGTTTAAAAAACTTGTGAAGGATGAATTTAACGAAACCATTAGCTTGTTGATCAATGTGACGTATATAATGATGCATTTTCTTAAACTATAAATTAGTTATTCTGAGACTTTTTGTTAAAACAAAATAAAAATATAACTTTAAATTCAAGTGAATCTTAATAGTTAGCATTTAATTATTAGGATTTAATTAAAATAAAGTTACTGTTAATTTAATAATTAATTACAGTAATTTGCTACAGTTCAACGTAGTTCCACTCAAACTGTTGACGCATCACCAATGGTTCGCCGATCGGTCTTCTAGCACCAATTAGGTACATTCCTTGGATTCTTTATGTCATCGCAAAAGGATATTGGTACAGAGTGGTAGTATATATACTGTAAGGATCGACAAATAAGTCAGAACAATTCATACGTTCAACATGAAAGTCCAGGTAAGAGGTTTAGCATAACGTCAACTATACAAGATAGGTCAGAAAATATATTATATTGCAAAATACTTTAAAAAAATAGTTATAATCAAATAACATGAAAATTGTTGGATTATTGAAAGATGATAGATAAAATATTTTTATCTGAAACATCTAATATTAAGTGTACGATTCTGATGTAAAACTTTAAATTAGCCTGATTTTTATTTACCTTTTTTGCACCTTTAGATTGTGTATGAGTGTTATATATCAATTTATTATTAAGGTTTCTTATTAAATTACTATATTTATTTCTAAAAACCATTTATTTCATTTTACCCTACTTCAGTACTTCAATGTATCTATTGAAAGCATAATTAACATAACTCGATAGTTATGAGTAATATTTCAACGTTAAAAATAATCCATTCGGAAAAATGATCTTAAATCAATTTGAATTGATATTATTTTCTTTTACTTATTACTTAGCTACTTTTATCCATCATAACGAAAAAAGTTCTTAATTTCAATTGTTTTCAGGCTGTTCTCCTCTTTGCTGCCCTGTACACCAACAGCGTGTACTGCAGCTACTACCACGGACCCATCGCCAAGCCTGTCGTCCTCCACAACGGCTACCTGGCAGACACCCATGAGGTAGCAGCAGCCAAGAACGCTCATATCGCCGCTCTGGCCAAGGAATCAAGTTCTGGAGGACATTACGGTGGTAACTACGAATACCAGAATGGCCAAGAGTCCAGCGGTTCATACGGAGAACACCATGGAGACATCAGGTACCACGGACCCACCGCCATCCCACACGTCCTGCATGACGGACACATCGCAGACACTCACGAGGTGGCCGCTGCTAAGGCTGAGCATTTCGCCGCCGTAGCCAAGGCCAAGGCTCACGGAGGCTACGGTGACCACTACAGTGGCAGATACGCCTCAGGCTACGGCGCCGAACATGGACACTCCCATCATGTGGTGCCTTACCACGGACCCCTCGCCAAGCCCGTGGTGCTCAAGTCCGGATACCTGGCAGACACTCACGAGGTCGCCGCCGCCAGAGAACATCATCTCGAAGCTTTTCATGCAGCTTACAGCCATTAAAAGAACATTCTAGTTGAACTAATAAATATTGTACAAAACTATTTTTAAGTGATGAATACATGATTAGCTTCAAATTGTTCTTATATATACTAGGAATTGATTAATATTATGTTAGCCATTTTATACGTAATAAAATCAATATCATTCTTACTTACATTCGGTGTTTTTTGGCTAGAAAAAATTAAAGGGTTGGACATGAATGAGTCCGTATTTAAGATTGTAAGTGCTGGAATCCGTGGTGAACATTGAAAACAGTCTAAAGCTGATTAAAAAGCATTGATGAAAAGGTAGAATTAAATATTAACACAACATTAACTTTGAATATTTCTTTTACTATAAGGGAGAGCCTTTTTGACGAACTTATGCTTAGAGCATCTAAAATCGTTCTAATTGCAAAATTTAATACTATAAACATTTTTGTATAATTTACTAAAGCCCTTATCGTGTCAAAAGAGGTCAAAAATAGCCATTTTAGCACAACCTGGCTATTTTGACGTAATATGGGACAAAGCCCTAAGGTAGGAAAGCAATTAAAGTTTTACCTTTACATTTTGAACCTTTACATCACTCCAGTCTATGTCAGGAAAACAATTCAGAACGTTAGGAAAAGCAGTTGCCTTTTGAAAAGAGGACAAAATAAGGTTTATGAGCGTTACATACACATTGAGAGACAGAGAGTAGGACAAAAAGAGGGAAAGAAATTTCAAGTTTCGAAAATTACAACAATTTTGGATTCTGCGATGCAAAAATTGAAAAATAACAAAAAATATCAAGATTTTAAGCAACTTACAGACAATATTCTAATTTCATTAATATAGATACAGATTAAGTACGTAAATAATACTCAGTAAGCTGAATATTTATAATTAATGATATTACCGTAGCAGAGCACGTGCGATTAGCTTGCATAAATTATTTTATCTATCTCTAAATGTAAAACAACCAAATTATGTAAATTGAGTACATAAAGTCAGTAGTTTACTTAATTCACTTGAAGCCATGCAAATATTTATGAAAACATAGTTTAACGAGGGGTAATGGAAATTTTTTATAAGGAATAGGTAGTTTGCTAGTGTAGGAGGTTGAAATACAATTGCAGGCTGTAATAGGAGAAACACAGCGTTTTGGTTTCTAGTAGTGTTCCACCGAAAGGCTGAGTCGAGAAAGAAGTTTACAAAGGTAAAGGCTATAAAAATCTCTCTCAGTAGGAACGTTTATGATATAAAGCTTTTTCGTGTGTTTTATTCTACATTAGTACTCATCGAAATACTATAAGTAGTTTATTAAATAAACTGCAATTAAAAACTCTTTATCAACAAAGGCTATGTCACGATCTTTAACCTTTTGAATTAATAGGCCTACCATTTCCTACATGCATCCAAGATTTATAATAAAATAGCATAATGTGAGTGAATGTTAAGAACAGCTTAAGTTTAAAACTCCAGTTATTGTTTACCATGCGCGTTTTAAGTTTAATGACTATCCTACTTAAAGTTTTTACTTGTATTCAAAAGATCACTAATTGCACCTATTTGTGGGATGGCGTCCTTTTTTCATAAGAACTGTTATATCCCTTGAGAAAAAAAAAAACTGTCTAGTGAAAATAAGAATCGAAAAATATCCCCGCATTAGTCTAGCATTCTACCAACATATAGCAGTACTAAATAATTGGCATATCAAAAAAAAAATAAATAAATAAATAAATAATAAAAAAAATAAAAAATAATAATAATAATAATAGTTTATTTCCATAATTCCATTACAATAAATAATACAATTAGATGATACCAATACAAAAGTGCATAGAAATACGCTTACATAAATAAATCATGATACCTTGAAATAGCTATTATAAGAATCTTATAATAGCTATTTCAAGGTATCATGATTTATTTATGTAAGCGTATTTCTATGCACTTTTGTATTGGTATCATCTGATTGTATTATTTATTGTAATGGAATTATGGAAATAAACTATTATTATTATTATTATATATTATTATTATATGTTGAACTAATATTGGTCAATTATTAATAAAACATAGCTTTGGAGATGTTATAACTTATTCCGATGCCTTAGCTGAGAATACTATCAATCTTATGATAGTATTCTCACTATCAATCTTGCTAATTCCGTAAAGAATTTCATGTGAGCAGCAAAACTCTTTTATTTATGAACCGATTTTGATGATTGAGGTGTCAAATTAAAGGGAATTCTCTGTAGACGTCATGGAAAAATTTTTCCATGTATTTTAAATATAAGACAAAATTTAGTAGGTTTGCCTATAACATATGATTCATTTCAAGGAAACAAACAGCTATCTTCATAAAAACAACCTGTCTCCCTTCTATCATTTTAATTTATTTAGTTTTTCTGTTTACTTATCAGTTAACTTTCAAATTAAAATATGAATGATGACTTACGAAACGGGATAGTGTTTATTAACATACAGTTTTTATTCAGAGTATTAGGGAGTGACAATTAGTTTATTTAATTATGTGATTGTATTTTATTTTCATTTGACACAAGTTTCACACCATCTGCCTAGCGCCCAGACTTTAGCTGTATTCGTCGAGTATCGACTGTCAACGACAAAAATGTTAATCTCTTTTTATGTGAACTTACTTTAACTTTTAAAAAATTAAGTAGTTTTTTTTTAAATTGCTTGTTAACTGTATTTTGTTCATTGTTATTACTAAATATTAAATTAAAACGTGCAAGTTTTTTTTTAACTTGATTGATTTCCAAATAAAAAATCTTTTATTCTTATCATTTTTATGTTAGTAACTGTGTCGATAGATTTCTTGTTGTTTGTATTGGAAAGCGTTTACACATTGAAGAAAGGGAAATTGTGGACGAGAATGGGGTCACTTCACGCATGCCCGCCTGGGGGCAGTTTTTCGCCAGCCATCCTTGTTATGTCTTCTCAGGTTTTTGCTGTTTCACGCTCATCCCAGCTTTAGCCTGTCCACCTACTCAACCTGCTGGCTTGTCCACCTTGTTGACTAGATGACACTTTTTATAAACTATTTTCTTTTTAGTAAGTGCATATAAGACATCTTGATAAAATAGTGTTATGATAATGATTTTTATATATCTCCTTAAAATAAAAGAACTTGAGTGAATACAATAAATAGTTTTATTCGATATAACATTTTTTATTTTACTTGCATTAAGAATTTACTTAATATGAAATTTTCAATCCTTCGAGATATTAGTAAAAAGTAATTGAATTATTTAACAGGATCAATGTATGTTAAATGTCACTCCAAGTCATTCAGAAACCAAGCTAACAACAAGGATAGTAGAGGAAGTACCTAATAGACAACATAGAATCAGCTGGTTTGAAATTCTTTGAATGAAATAATTGTTGGAATAATAAACGATTAATTTCTTTCGTTTATCCATCTATAGTTAGTAAAATTTTCCATTTTTAACTTTGAATGGATAAAGAGTAGGCTATCTTAAAATCATATTTTAATTCAACCATTTTTTTAAATACCACCATAAGGGTATTGTTCATTTTCAAAGTAGCATGCGCTAGCTAAATGTTGATTTAAATAGGAAAAGCGATTAACTTATTTTCAAAGATCTTGTATTGTGTATAAAATTTTAAATGAAAATATTGGTTCTTAAAATGGACTTACCAACTTGATTGGTAAAACTAATCTAATCTATTCAACTAGTTTATCCAGATTACATACATTCTGTGCTCTCGTACTACTCTATCTACATTCGTAAACGAGATAACTCATTGACATCATTTTTACATAGTTTGACTTACTACCATTATCAAGATTCTCGGTAAAGGCATTTTATGCCATGACTGGGCTAAGTAAACAGATAAAAATGGAAAAAGAATATTTTCAAAGTGCATCGTTGTATATAGTTTCCATTATATTCAATTAAGGGTTCTTACAATGGTGAATGAATGCTGATCTTTAATTGGTGCAATATTAAAAATTTCAATAAAGTTGGATTATGTTAGTTAGTTTAAATGAAAATGCTGATTTCAATTATACACTTATTGGTACAAGAGGCTTCTAAAAGATTTGAGGTTCCAAGAAAACTAATAATATCCTGTGACCATAGTAAGTACTCGCTGAATACCGAAATAACCTCTGGGCCACTGGTGGTACAGTCTCCACCAGCGCCTCTTTAGAGACCACGGGTAACCAATAAGACACGCCCTGGTTGAAGAAACTACATGCATTCAGTAGTTCGCATAGGCATGCAAGCGAGGCAATATCCTCGTGACAGTGTGACCGATCCCGAGGATAACACCCGGTGTATGGAGACTCCCACGCACATGAACACGCACGCGGCACGCATGAGCACGGGTTATGCGTCAAGGTGCCGCCAAGTGTGGCAGAGGTGTGATTAAACTGCAGGACCCACTACCGATGAGAAATTCCTAAGGTACAAGAAAAAGTCTCATTCAAATTTAAATAACCCACAACAATGATTGTGCTGCAAAACATTATTGAGTCCATATCAGACAGTTTAGTAATTTATTTGAAAATTATTTGGGATCTCCCCTTCTACGTAATTTGGAATGTATAAAAAAAATTTGTTGTAACTGTAAGGAGAATGGAAACCAACAAAAAACCTCCTACATTAGTGTTAAAAATTACTGTAATTCATCTACTAAAGTTGATGCTATTCACTCTCTCCTGGAGAGTCTATTTGAAATTAAGTGCGACCAGCGGAGAACGAACCAGGAGTCAAATGCTTATATAATAACAATGCCGAAGGGAACAGTTCAATTGGGAGGAATTGCCGAAGTTACGGTCAATTTCACATCGTCTGGACATCCATGACCGAGGAAAGTGATGTTCGTTTCACCCCAGGGACCCTCCTCAGCTGTACTGTGACCTGGGGAACATTATGGTGTTATACCATGTCATAGCTGGGGCAATCTCCGATCGATATAAATCAGATCATTCTTGTCTCTTCCTTTTCTATACATTGCTATATTACAATGTTTACATAGGTAAGACATAAAGTTACCCCCTTTAGATAAATTTGACATTAGTACATTATACAACTACAGTAAATCTCTTAGCAAAATGTTTAGTTTCTTATTTTAACCTTCAACGTGTAATACAAATTTTGATTACGTTTTGGTTGTGAAAACTGCGTTTACTCAATACTGTCTTCAATTGTGTTTTATTAATGTTTTTAAATTAAGAAAAAAGTTTCCAAAAAAACTTTGTCGATAAATTTTACTAGACATTACCTTTGACAGGACATAACAGTTCCAAACAAGATTTATCGAAGGAAAGATAAGTAAAAACAATGTATACAAAATCTAATAAGTGCATGTTAAAAACATTTTAATTTTGCCCTCAAATACTAGAGGATAGTGTAGTCATTGTAGTCATTCTACCACTTGAGCCGTGACACTGTTCTGCCATGCGAACGTCACGTCTCTGTATATTGTGTAGTTGTTTTCATGATTTGTTTCGTACGGGTGGCTTAACTGACGGAAGTGTTCGTCAGCCATTTGTGGCAATTAGATCTGTCAAGCTTCCTCCTTCATGGGGAGCTCGCCCACTACCACGAATACTTCGTTGTGGTGTTGTATAACTTATCTTTTTCTACCAAGAGTGTGATGAACTGTTTCACGATTTCCCACTCTTCCACGATGCTTCCATGATTCCCTGTGCCACCTGACGGATGAGGTCCTTGTATGGACTACCACCATCACCATCACATGGAGAAACCGGAGCCTTGGGCGGGCCGATGGGGACACGCCCCTCTCTTAGGACTCCAGTACCTTGTACGTCACTCCACCACTACGGACTGAAATCGGCTGTGATATTTTGTTGTTATTTATTTAATTATATATTTGTTGTCAGTGTTTTCGTCGTTGTTAAGTTTATTTTTGTTATTTAGTTTTAAGATCATTTTGTTGTTAATCTCGCTCTTGTTAAATGATTTTGATCAAGAGTCCCGCTTGAGAATGACTAAAGTAAGTAGAGGTCAAAGTTGAAAAGTAGTAGTAAAAAAGAAGGATATTCGTAATGTGTATTTAAGGAAGACTTTTCTCAAGTTGTTGTTCCTGATGTTCAAAAATAAAATTCTGTTTTCTTGGCCTGCAATGACTAGTCTCATTGGAGTGACCCCATCAACGCGTTTTTTTATTTTTTTTTTTTAGTTATAATTGTGGGACTCCTCGTCTTCGTCTCCATGGGACACGCTTCCAGGTCCTGGTTGTAGTGGGGCTGGGTGTGGAGGCGAGGTGGCGGTTCACACTTAAATGTCAAAATGATAATATTTGTTTACAAAAAAAATTAAATAATCTCAAATGTCTGCAAAATTATTCTATATGCCTGTTTTCATTCATCCAATGATCATAATCCTGGAATAAAAATTCAATCTTGGTGGTACTATCAGTGTTTCAAGGGCGGCGTTCTCACCTCACAATAAGAATGGCTCGACTTATTTGGTTTTGTATACATTGGTAAAAGCACACAACGTGAAGATTGTATCTCTTCCGAAACGCTTCGGGGATAAAAACAATAAATTTATATTTATTAGCATGTATTTTATATTTTAAATATGTTTGGCACATAAACAAACATACACAAAATGTCAATACAATTATACAATGTCAATACAACTATTACAGTGATGACAATGTCAAAAGAGGGATATGTATTTGAGATAAATTGTTATAGTAACCGTATTTTATCAAAACCATCATTATACTTTTACTTAACCCTAGGAGCGGCCAGGCCAAATCCGTGCGTGTGCGCTAAGCGGCCAGTCAATTTCGGCCATTTTGCAGAAGTTTTAAAAAAATTAACAATGTCCAAACTACTAATGATAACCTAGTCATATGCATATTCATTTTATTCGGAAAAAGACGTAGATTATTTCTAAAATAAATTAAATGAAATCCCTGTTGGTACGTTTTTTACAAAATGTGAAAAACCCAATTTTTTTGAAAATTTTTGAAATATTTTTTAAAAGTAAAGTGCTAGAACTTTTACACTGATTTTTATACAGAAAATCGAAGATTTACAAAATATAGGCAATTTATTTCCCTACGTGTAAATATGTTTAGTTTGTTAGAAATATTTTTTTTACAACTGTTACAGGGGAAATTACGGCAAATGGAAAAACATTACAAACGTGCCCTGTACAACTGAAATATAAAAATAAAGTAAATAATATATACATATTACAGCAAATGTGCAATATTACTAAACTGTACAATATATTTATTGGAAATAATGCGTTTTTGAACCATAAAAAAATTTTGTTCTTTACTTTATATGTGTTTAAAACTTTTATTTTTATTTTCAAAAAACCTAATTTAGTTATTCAAAGCTTCATATAATTTTTATACAACTTGATAATATGATCAATTGTACATACTTTTGTAGTACAGATCATTCTGAACAAAAAAAATATACATAAGTATAAGGAAATAATAATAAAAAATTTTCTTAAGACATTTGGGATGCACGAGTCGAATTTAGAAAAAAAATCTACCCCTTAGGCCGTATTCCAGCAAAATCTTCAGAAGTTACTTCAAACCCTCTCTGTGACTTAACCTTACAAGATAACCCTATCATACGCATACTCATTTTGTTCACGAAAGAACATAGCATTTAAATGAAATAAAATCAAACTAATCGCTGCTAGTATATCATTAGCAAAATGCAAATAACTCATTTTGAAATATTTTTTAATTAGACTACCATAACTCTTACAATATTTAATTTAAACTCAATCTAATGCATAATAAACTCTATTTAATTTATTTCTCTACATATAAATGTGTTTGGTTTATTGGAAATATTTTTTTTATACTCAGTTATTGATACAAATAGGTAAAATAGGTAAAATGGGCAAAATTGACAAACTTAGGTTGTCTGTTTGACACAAAGAAATTAAATCAAAGTATAGGTTAATATAAAAAGGACTTGTTATTTTACTAAACTTTACAATATATTCTTTGGTATTAATACACTTATAAACAAAAAATAACTGTTTTTCTTTTTACTTATCATGTGTAGGAAAACATAATTTGTTCTTTACAAAACCCCTAATTTAGTTATTAAAAGCTGATGTAATTATCTTACAATTTTATAGCAAGATAACTGGTACATTCATTTGAAGTGCATATCTTCCTGAACAAGAATATATACATATATACAAGTAAAATATAAAAAATATTAAGGTTCCTTAAAAATGTTTGGGATGAGCCGTGTGAGGCTCCACACCGGCAATAGATAGAATGGCCTATAGGAATACAACTATTTGCGTCTTCTTATACAGACCACCGGACACACCATAGAGGAAGGAATCACTACTAATATGTATAACTTTTTCTTAGCAACAAAATTATATGATTTATAACACGCTAAACTCATTATTAATTGTTTTAATAGGTGATTTATAATTTGCCGTATTTCCGGCAAATTGGCCAAACTATGCACCGCACATTTTAGCTGATTTTAAAAATTATTTTTCCTATTTTCCGAAGTCATATGACAAATGTTTATCACTGGAAACGAAAGAAGAACTCGTGTTCTTTTCAATCATACCAACGACTTTCTGATAGTCCAAAAAATACAAAAGTAAAATTTTTTTTACAAACATATGTTTTTAGACGTTTCGCCGTTTTTGAGCCGGAAATGGTTTGCGCGCAAAATTTTGTTCAAATTACAATACGAATTGCGTCGATCTCTTAAAGCTACAAGGCTCGATTATATACGAAAATGAAAGTTTGGAATATCCTCTTTAAAATGGTATCAATATTATTACATTTATTGATCGTTTTCCATGTGTAATGAGTAGTTGAACAAAAATTGACCTATATTGCCGGAATCCGGCAATTGACGATTTTCGCAAAAATGAAATTGCCGGATATCCGGCAATGGCCGCTTCTAGGGTTAAACTACACATAGCCCATCTCGTTTAGTTTTAAGTCTTTCCTTCTGTATGTATGTCTTTTTATGGGTTTAATTTACAGCGGCAAGAGATCATCTTTTACATCATATTTAGAAACTTGGTAAATATGTTTCTTTTAAAAGATAAACTTTCTTATCATGTCTCAAGTTTATACCTTTAACAGTTTCAAAATAGCTAACCTTTAAATATTTAAGAAAATTGTCAGGAGGACAAATACGTCTACAAGCATTTATTCATAGAAATTTTTACCTCAAATCAAAGGATATTTCAACTCAGAAAATTGGATGGAAAACAAGAGAGAAAAAGTAGATTATCTAAAAATAAACACAGCCTTTTTTCAACCTTAGGTGGCTGGATGGTGCTATTAGTAGGGCTTAGCATGCTAACTCATCCTAGGCCACCCGGGATCAACCCTTGTCTATATCCAGTTTAACTACTTACCGGTATATCCATCTTGTTTTCCGTCGCTTGTTATGGCAAAATCGTTTAAGTATAGGAATCAAACATCAAGCATTTAACAATGGAATGTTTGTATTACTATTCATGAGCAAACAATTCTTACATTAGAAATTTTTTAATTTACTAAGGCCGTTGAAGTACAAACAAATTTATCAGAACATCCCAAATGTAGATCGGTTCATCGACCTTCACAACACCGGCCACTACTGGTCTGAATCTGGAAAACAATTTGGGGCTTGTGAGTCTTCATGTACGGAGGCGTGACGGTGATATAATGGCATTATTGTAACACAACAGCCGAGTACGTGGGAGCCAAGTGGTGCGAACGTGTAACAATGGCGCCACACATCTCGTACAACCTGTAACAATGCCATATTTATCTGTTTCAATTACACCTCTCTGCCTCCAACATTTTGACTCATCTTGGCTTTGGGGTCAAACCGATGGGTTTCCCCAAGTATTTCGAAGTTTTGCCTTCAGAGAGCACAGGCATTCATAAGGAGAATGGATTGAACTTATATTTATTAAATATACTAAAAAGGAGCTGTTTATAATAATTTGAAACTTTTAGGAAGTTTTTAATGTTGTTTTCAGCAGGTCTACTGACTCATCCAAATTCTATTTCAATAATATGTTATTTTATCAATCTAAGTTGCATGTTGAATGCTTTTTATTATTTGGTTAAAATATCTAGTTTTAGCTTACAAAACACACCCATGTCTCTCGCCGTATAGAAATATTTTTGTACTCAACTATGTATTAAAAATAACAATATTATTCTCTGATATTATTTTTCGCTGATTTATTGCAAATATGTGATTTATTTCCCATTATTTAATATATTGAAAACATATTTTCAATTTTTCTGCTATCAGGGCCAAATGGCTAGTTTTATAAAAATCTGAGATAATTTATTTCAAAATTTGTCTTTTTGCTGGGGGGGGGGGGGAGTGAGACGAGAAAGTTTGTTACTTCCCCGACGACTTGTTAGCTACGTACTTTACCGTTGCTTGAAAAAAACCTATATTGTAAATCAAAGATACACACGTATACTCCGATCTCTTTATTTAAAGTATCAAACATCATCGAAATTTTTAACAACATCTTAAACAAATCTGGTGGAATATGGTGGAATGGGGGCGCGGCCCCCATCGAGCCATAAGCGAGTGTTCCTATATAAACAGTTTGCCTAAATTGTAGAGGAGCCAGTTTTCCGTCACTTCCCTTACTTCTACACATCCTTTATTTCGGTCTAAATTAAGAATATATTACCAAGAAAGTTAATTTTGTTAGTTACATTTGTAACTAGTGATAAAAAATCACATTAAACACTTATATGAAACAGATTAAACCTACAGTTTGTCTCCTCGAGGAAGTTCCCTTCCCAGAGCAGAATCAACGCTTTCCGGGTTGACCAAATTAACCCCACCCGCTCCTGTTTACCTTCGTCTAGTCGATGCGACGTTCCGCAAGAAAAGTAAAAGTGACGCGTGAAAATCCAGTGAGAGACGCTCTCTTATCTTCTGATAAGCGACAAAAACCGGCGGGACAATGCGGTGGAGGTATAAGAGTTATCAGGCCTGGAGGAGGCGGCCAGTCAGGATGGTGGTGGTGGTGGTGGCAGCACTGGTCTGGTCCTGCGGCCTCGGTAGCGGCGGCGTCATGGCGGCCTCGGACCCCGACCTCGGCCCCGGGGTGGAAGTGGACAACCACTTAGACACTCACCCACACACCCATGTGCACCTCACCCAGGACATCGTCAAACAGGTACATTTTTTGTTTACAATTGAACCCCTAACACAAAAATAAAAATCATAGCAATTTTTTTGCAATTAATAATTAATGCACTATTTATTTTGCAATTACATGTTTTGGTCACATTGCATTTTTATTATTAATTCGATTAACTACTTTTCTTCATTAAGGTTACTTAATCTTTAACATTCACTAGTAATGTAATTGATGTAATTTTGCAAAACCTTTTCGTAGTTAGATCTTATGAGCAAAAAGACCATGGCAAATTTCAATCCCTAATGACGTCTATTGCAAATTTTGAAACTCTGTGGGAGGTATTTTACAAAACTAATCCTTAGTGAGTGATGAGAAAAGAGGAACGTCCATGCAAAATTTAAACTCCATTGAAATTATAGTAGATTTTTGTAGATTTGGGGCGGGGCCCTGAATTAATTTTGCAGAACCGTTTATTAGTGTGCGACTAAAAAGCAAATAGGAGCACCGATGCCAATTTTCTTGATTCGTATTTAAAATTGGCCATATTAATAACATTAGACTTGACATAACATGGAGCCTTCAAGGAATTTCGCGAAACCATTTCTTAGTGAATACCTGGCCATAAAAATAACATAACATCGAAGTTTTTAAGTCCTGTGAGTTGGAGTCCTTGAGGAATTTCGCAAAATCGTTTCTTAGTGAAAAATTTTATCAAAGAGAAATGTCCATGCCAAAAAGGATGTATAAATACATTAAAGTTTTTTTTTATATTACTTAGAATCATCAAGATTTCTGTTATTTTTACGTTTTATTTCCTAAGAAAGCCCAAACGAGCTGTCTTTCCATAACAGATAACCCTGTATATACTAGAGTTAGTAGTGTGTTTGATTTATGGGATTCTCTGATACGTGAGAGAGTGGTATTTGAAAAATGTACAGTAGATTTATTTGTTATAGCTAATATTTCAATTTATTTCCTATATTTGACACAAACTGTTATCCGTCATGGCGTCACCCACGATTGTTATTTAATTTAATAGGTAATAGAATACCTCTTAAATGCAAAGAAATCACATTCCATAAAACTATATTAAAAATCTGAAGTCCTGTGGGGCAGAGCTCTGAAGAAAGTTTTAAATCCGTTTCTTAGTGAGCAGATAGGAGTAAAGAGGAACGTCAATGAAAAATTTCAACCCCTTAACCCTAATAGTATTTTCTTGTTACCTGTCCCCAGTGCGCATCTTTGAGCAAAGAATAATGGCGATGCCAAATTTTAACCCCATTGGCCAAGCGGTAATTTTGTTGTACAGTGTGGTTAATCACTGACGGAATTTTGTCAAACCACTTGTTAGTGAGAACCATTGAACCAATGGGCAAAAAGGAACGCCCTTGCCAAATTTTAACTTAACACCGCAAATCCTATAGTTATTTAAAATTGTTGTGTCTTTACTTCATATTATTATTGGCCACAAGAATATTATCAGAAAAATATTTTTTATGGAGCGCTGTACTGAGTAAGGTATACCCTACGGATATGTAGATTCTTTGATATGTGAGTGAGTGGTATTTGACAACTGTATAGTATTAAAAAACTTTCCTAATGCTAATGCATAGATGTTTTTGAATAATCAGTATACTTACAAAAATTACTAGAATTAGTGTTAAAGTTTATAAATTGGTAAACAATTTACTACTATGATTTTTATCATTTTTATTTGTTTAATTGTTTATGTCTAAAAATAATTGTGTATATTATAGATCAATAAATTGGAAAAAATATGTAACTAATTTCTCTTAGTTGTATTTTGTAAATTTCAATCAACATGCCTGAGATAAAAATTTTATAGTCAACAATTCTTCTTTTTTAACAACCCTTCAAAATAAATCGTCACTCAATAGCATTTTACTACGTTTTTTACCCGTTTCAACATAAAATCCCATTTTTTTGGGAACTGGGATAAGAATGCTACTTTTTTACTTACCAAAACTTACTCAAGATATCCTCAATCTTTGCAGCTGCAGCTTTAAAATTTGCACTGAGTGGAATATTCGGGATTCCTGGTGTTTGCATGTACTGTATTCGGTTCATACTCATGTCAAGTATTTCATATTAAAGGATGTATAAATACATTAAAATTTTTTTTATATTACTTAGAATCATCAAGATTTCTGTTATTTTTACGTTTTTCCTAAGAAAGCCCAAACGAGCTGTCTTTCCATAACAGATAACAACTTTATTGAATTTGGTCAATTTATTTCTGACAGAGATTAGGTTGGGGTGAGAGTTTTTTAGAAACTTAATTGCCTGTGGGCCTTTAAGTCTTTGCTTTACAGTCAGTGACAATAGCCAAGTTCCACAAAATTCCATCTTTGTCCGCTTTTCCCATACAAAAACATTTAAAAGAAAATTTTACTAAATTATGTGTTAATGTCATATGAAGATATTTTTAGAGACTTTAAAGCATGATTGGCATGATTGCTCTTCTTAGAAGTCCAAGAAAGATGCAATGTTCATTTTATACAGTAGTAATATTTTAATTCGATCTTTTTGACGTAGATGAACTTTTACCCCCTATTTAATTATAAATTCAAAGTACAAAAGAAAAATAAATAATGAAAGGAGTTTGGATGTTGTTTTCAAATTTTTCTATTGAACCTCGAAAACACTACTGGATATAGAATAAGCTAAAATTTAAATTATAACGAATTTAAGTAAAAATAACGAATTTGTATTAAGTAAAAGAATAAACAATAGATACATAATGATGTAGGTTTGAGGAATGTCGTAGGTGAGGTTTGTGAACTCCGCTAATTGTGAAGGGAAAAGAAGACCCTAATAGAGAGTGGATAAACAAATTTGTATTTAAATGTGATGTGTATTAGTGGGAGTGTGATCATTGGTAGTGATTTACAATGATATCTTATTATGCTAGTTAAAAATAATAAAACGAAATTTTCGTAAGCTAGTGACACAAATACGTTTATAAGGCTTCAAGTTATGGTGAATAAATATTAAAATAGTTCAATTCATAGACCAGTTTTAATAATAACTTTTATAAAATTTCTTAAGTTAATCATTGAATTCTTGAACTAAGATTAATTACACACTTGTTAAACGTATTACAACTGTAGTTAATTAATATTACTTATGAAGATTTCTGTTAATTTATTTCTGAAATACCCCCAAAAAATACTTCAGAAAAATAGTTATAAAAGTTCAAGTTAAATTTTTATCTTCATAGAGGTGAGCTTGTGTAATAGAAACAAAATGCTTTACATTAATACGGGAAATTAAAATTTTGCCAGCATTTTGTAATGTAAATCGATGTAAAAAAACATAGGCCTACTAAATAATTATTAAAAATTATATGACGTATGTCAATGAAATTTTTACTGAGACTTCCCTTAGGGACGTCCCTAGTGGAAGTCATTAGGGAAAGTGCATTGGCCAACATCATGATACATAATTTTAAAAGGCTTTGCATTTTGAGCAATTGGCCACAAACCCGACCTTAAAAGGTTCAGCGGTTATTGCATTTTTAGTTTTCATCAATAAACTTTTAATGCAAAGTTTGATGGCCTGCCATTTTTCACTCAGTCATCCTTTTGAGCTCGGGTTTGCTTCTTTTTTCTCTATTATTTGAGCCCTTTAATTTGATGTACACATTGACCTATGCTCATATTTAAGATTTAATTATGAATCCTGGTGGGACGTCCCCATGATATGACAGAAAACCGATAGTTCCTTCAAAAAGTAGATTTTTAGTTGTAGTGTTGATGTACCAAATCTTATCGATTTATCTGTTAAAATTTAGGAAATATTATCCAAAAACACCGTTCGAAACAGGGGAATGCGGAGGCATGTTCTTAGTATTTTTACAAGGTTTGAAGATGGCTTTTAATTCTACTGATAACTTCAGATATACCGACATGTTATAGTTTCAAATTGTGGTTTTCCAAATGTAGACCCCAGTGGAGCACCCTCAGTGGAGATGTTTGTTTAAACATCTGAAAGGCAAGTGAGCAGAAGCGAACTAGTAAAAAAAACAAAAACAAAAAAAAAAAAACAACACATGTGAATAGAGCGAATGGGTTGCTCAAGAGACTACTAATTCATCGTCTACAATTCTTCTTTTTTAACAACCCTTCAAAATAAATCGCCATCAATAGCGGGTTACTTTTTTTTATTTCAACATAAAACCCTGTTTCTGGGGAACTAGGATGATTTACTTACCAAGACTTACTCAAGATAGGCCTATCCCTACTCTTTGCTGCTGCAGCTATTTAAAATTGGTGTGTCCAAGAATATTACCTCAAAAAAATTATTTATATACTTTTAAGTTTACCAAATGAATTTTATGTAACAAAAATAATATTATATAGAAATAATTAATAATTAATTAAAGCCATTACCAAACAAACACGGTTCACCATACATAATAGTTACAATTTATTTACGATAGCACTCTTCCACTTTGATATTCATTTTTGTTCACGCAGGCAAGTAACTCTCATAGTCTACTAATATACAATAGTACTGTGCCTGAAATCAACTAGTAGATTAAAACTGAACTTAACACTTGATTTAAACGTCTCCATAGAGGCTATGTAGGTTTGTAAAAATCACAATCGTTATGGCTAATGATTAACTTACAACTGAACCCATAAGGGCCTTATAGTTAATTTCTTTCTTGTTTTTGTGGTTCTTCTCAATCTCCTAACAAATTATTAAGTTCTTTGGGAAGATAACAATAATATAAATTCCAGTAACAGTCCTATTTTGTCCCGACAGGGGGGGGGGCGATATCTCGTCCATTAGCTCCTTGAAGACTAGTAGCTCAGAGGGCGAATGCTCAGGTTGGGCAGTGGCGTAGCGGTCACCCGTCCGTGAACAACCACTGCATCACACTTACACGCCCTTGCCACATGATACGGTAGTCTCTAATCCTCTTTGTCACCATCTCGCGGTCTGTGACATTGCCAAGGTGTTTCCTTGTATATTTGTGAGAGAGATTAGTAATATGACACATGACACTGCATTCTCCTCCTTAAATGAGTGGCAAGTAAAAAACACGACATTTCGTTTAAGAGTCATCTTCACCACTGGGCCAGTAGCTCATTGTTGCGCAGTCGGATATGTTAACCATACGGCTTTTATGCTAAAACATTGTATTTTATTCTTCTGTTTCTGGCGCCGTTTTTCAACTGATTTTCTTTAAACTTGGTAAGTGTTTAGTTGAATAGTATTAGACCCCTCATACCTCGAAATTTTGAAAATTTAACAATTATTACTAAGGAAAATCAAGTTACTTTGCAACGTCATAGAGAGTAATATTTGTTAAATTTTCAAAATTTTGAGGTATAAGGGGTCTAATATAACTATTCAACTAAACAGTTACCAAGTTAAAAGAAAATCGGTTGAAAAATGGCATCGGAAACAGGGGACTAGAATACCATGTTTTGCATCAAAAGCCGTATGGTTAACAATGCCGACTGCGCAACAATGGGCTACGGGCACATGGGTGAAGATGACTCTTAACTCGTGGTGCGAATGGAATACAAACATTTTGAAAAAACCCTGCGATAAAAAGTGATATTTTGAGAAAAAAAATGGTGTAAATTGTGGCCAATCTACCAAAGTCTACTTTGTGGCCAATGGTGTTACTATCAGTCTCCCTGCAAATCTCGCATACAGATTTTACATTTTTGAAATAACAACGATTAGTTCCCTCGGGACCATGTGCTAAGCAAATACCTTTTCCACAACCTGGATCTTTTTTTGAAACAAGGAAGGAAACCCACTGAATCCAATAATTTTGCTCACAAAAGCAACAATAAAATTGTTTTATAAATTTATTATGTGTAACTTTATTCTGTGGTAAATTTAATCAATTTTGAACATTTTTTTCAAAACTAATATGTTTGGAAATATTATAATATCTAAAATAGATTCTGTAATTTACAGTCCTCTTAACTATTATAATATGCAAAAATATTTGTCGTCATTAATTCGTAAAGGTTCCAAAATCAAATGTATCATAACGCAGTTTATAATGCTCAAAAATTACTTTCTTAACACGAGCGAGCATAATTTTATACTCATTAATATTATTTTTCTTTCGCTTGTGTCTACACAAACAAACGGCAAATTTTAAGGGAATTGTGCAATGTTCCACAAACGCTTTTAAGGGAAAGCAGTAAGAACACATTCAATTGATTGGGGCATTTCGGGATCCGAACCCGTGGCATTTCGAACCAAAGCTCAATAATCTAATTACTAGGCTAAGAAAATGTCCGTTAGTTTAAAAAAATAATAAAAACTATTTAAAAAAATAAAAAAATATTTAACTATGACCCCCATGTGGAACTCACTGACTGACTGACTCATCTATACAAATTCTAGACCACTTCCGGGTGAGCTGGAAACTTGATTTTTGGCATGCGGGTGGCTTAAGATCTGATTCCCCCGGTAAAAGTCTGAAATCCGACAATTTTTTATTTCAACCCCCCCAAAAAAATAACGAAGGGTGGAAACCGGTAACCCGAAAATGTAAGGTTTTACTATTTTCGCTGTAACTTTTGAACGAGAGGTCCTATTTCGAATCTGAGGGAAAATCGTTAGTTGGGAATTAAACGCTCTACAAGTTAGGTCCTATGACATTTTACCGTATCTCATCCCCTTCACCCTTAAAAAGGGGCGTACTTCCAAAATTTCAAAATTCGTCAACAAAAATTGGACTATTTTATTATTTTTCGTTTAGTATTATGGCACATCGATGAGTGAAATTTTGTACATCTTATGCACTAATATAGGTCTAACTATAGTAGCATTCATTGGTCAATTTCAACCTAAGTTTAGTCCAAAAAAATCGTAAACAAACGAAATCCTTAACATTTTTTCATGTATAGTGTTTGTAATTTACCTTTACCTGGTAAATATACTGCTATATCGATACATGTTTTAGCAATAATGTATTCTATTTTAGATGCTCTACAAGATTGGTCCTATGACATTTTACCGTATTTCATCCCCTTCACCCTTAAAAAGCGGCGTATTTCCAAAATTTCAAAACTCGTCAAAATAATGCATTATTTTAATATTTTAAATTTACTATTATATGGCACATCGATGCGTGAAATTATGTACATATTATGCCCTAATATATGTCTAACTATGGTAGCATTCATTAGCCAATTTCAACCTAAGTTTAGTCCAAAAATCGTAAAACTCGAAATCCTTAACATTATTTCATTTATACAGTTTGTAATTAATTTACTTTTACCTGTTAAATATACTCCTATATCGATTTATGTTTTTCCAGTATTGTATTCTATTTTAGATGCTCTACAAGTTTGGTCCAGTGACATTTTACCGTATCTCATCGCTTTCACCTTTAAAAAGCGGCGTATTTGCAAAATTTCAAAACTAGCAAACAAATTTGCACTATTTTTGTATTTTTCATTTACTTTTATGGCACATTGATGAGTGAAATTTTGCACATGTTATGCCCTAATATAGGTCTAACTATAGTAGTATTCATTGGCCGATTTCAATCTAAGTTTAGTCCTAAATGGTCGTAAAACACAAAATTCTTAAAAAATGTTAAGTATACTGTTTGTAAATTGATATAATCTGTCAAATGTACTGCAAAATTGATATTTTTTGCCAGTATTATATTTTATTTTAGACGCTCTACAAGTTCGATCGTATGCAATTTTGCCGTATCTCACCCCCTTCACCCTTAAAAAGGAGTGTTTACTTTCAGAATTTCTAAAGTTTTTCTAAAAAATTGTGCTATTTTGATTTTATTATTTACTCTTATGTATTATGTATACATGAATTTCTATTTATATTATGAACTCAACACGTTCTTTCTATATAAGAAGCTTTTTGTCAATTTCAATCAAATTTTAGCCTAAAAAATTGTAAAAACACAAACTTCTCAACATTTTTCATGTAAAGTGTTCGTAATTTCAACTTGGTAAATATACTGCTATATTGATATATGTTTTGCCATTACTATATTCTATTATATACGCTCTACAAGTTTGGTTCTATGACATTTTGGCGTATCTCAACCCCTTCACCCTTAAAAGGGGTGTAATTTCAAACTTTATACATTCTTCCACAAACAATTCGCTATTTTAATATTTTTATTTACTATTATGGCGCACAGATGCCTCAAACTTAGTAAATATTATTGACCGAACTAGTTCTTACTATTTTAGCAGCCATTGATCAATTTCAATCAAATTTAAGACCAAAACACGAAATGATTGACATTTTTTCATTTAAAGTGTTTGTAAATTACTTTATACTGAAAAATTTACTGCCATATTGATTTATATTTCGCCAGTAATTTGTTCTATTTTAGACGCTCTACAAGTTCGGTCCTTTGCCATTTGGCAGTATCTCACCCCCTTCACCCTTGTAAAGGAGCGTACTTTCACGATATTGAAATTCTTTCACAACAATTGCTCTATTTCAACATTTGTTACTTGACTATTCGTTATTTCCACGTATTTTTTAACTTCCTCTAAACTATTAACGGCAATTTCCTTCCGGCATCGATTCTTTTATCGACTAACACTTCGGGGGAACCATTATAGGGGGCATGGGGGCGGAGCCCCCATCGAGCCGTAGGCGAGTACACAACTATATCTGTCTTGCAATTTTAAGCGATTTAGTGTTATCAGAAAGTGCGATTTAAAAAACGTTCGATCGGAAGTGTTCAGTTTTTGTTTTGTTTTAAGAACGTACTGCGGTCAACAAATACGATAAATGACAGCAATAAGACTAAACTCCAGAAGGTGTTTGTTATTCAGTGTTTGATACGAAATGTAAGGTATTTTATAATTTTTCTTGTTGCAAATTAATATATATGGGTTCAGTGTTGTTTTTTTTTTTTTTTTTTTGTTTATTTTGATTAGAAAGTATCCTAAAAATTATGCAAATAAAGAAAATCTAAAATAAATTATCAAGATTGTATATATATGATTTGAAACATAGAAGAAAGATTACAAATATTTGTATTTAAATAGTTGTTAATATAGATACGAAGTAAACTTCGTATTTACATTAGTATTAAATTTATTGTGCTTCAAAAACAAGTAAAACTGTCAAATTTAACTTAATCTATAGTTTTTTTTGGAGAGAAGGTAAAGTTCATAAGATATTAACCGAAGCCATGACTATCTTAAAGTTTTTTTATAATTTTAATCATGCAATTTTGGACCTCTGCCACAGCTTATTCAATTGTTGGTTCACTTTTAATTATTATAAGTTTGGAGTTTGAGCTCCCTAAATGATAACTATTTGAAATCAGTTTTGATTGTTTCAAATTATTGGCAAAAAGTCAAATTTTTCACTTTATTAGTGAGGCAGTTTCAAATAATACTTTCTCTTAGGAAATAATATTTGCAATAAGTCTATATCTTAACCGCGATAATATTGATCTTATTTAAGTTTTAATTGCCTGAAAAAGGCTAATTTGATGCAATTTAAAGTATTAAAATAGAGTTTTATTAATGTGCATCCATTGGCGTCGTTGGACATGTAGGAATCACTCAAATAGCTAACCTAGATTGCATGACTAAATGATTTTCGTTGATGTTTATCTTATACTCTAAAACAAGCTCCGTTTGTACGGGCAAAGTTTTTTTTCGCTCCAAGGATTTTTAATTTTTTGGTTGAATATTGGGGTTTTGGCCACCAGAAATCGATTGGAGCTGGTCCCATGTCTGGGAAAAATCCGGTTTTCCTTGTAGAGCCCTTTAAAGCTTCCATGTTATTATTATAGAGATGTTATTAATCGAACAAAAATCAGCTGATAACTATAGATATAAACCAATGTATTGGATCTTTAACCTGCGGTTTAGGAAAATTTTACCAAAGTGCAGCACCCTTCGGCTTGGCGAGTGAGCGAAGCGAACGAGCTCGTCTTTAAAATAGAAGAGGGTGAGTGAACAGAGTGAACGAGCTTTGTGTGAGAACGAAAGTAATAATTTTCGCCCCTGGTCACCCTGGTACTTATTCTGCAAAACAAGCTCCGTTTGTACGGGCAAACTTTATTTCGCTCCAAGGATATTTTTATTGATTATGGGAGTTTTGGCCACCAGGAATCGATTGGCGTTGGTCCCATAGCTGGGAAAAATCCAGTTTTCGTGCTAGAGCCCTTCAAAGTTCCCATGCTATCCTTATGGAGGTTTTTAAATTGAACAAAAATCAGCTGATAACTGTAGATAAAACCAATGCGCTATATATTTAAAGGAATACTATATAGTATAGGTGTTGCTCGAAATCGAGCAATTTATTTAAATACAGTACAAAAGTTACTTTAGCTCTAAATCAATGACATCCGACCAATCCAATAATGTGAATATCTTCAATCGCCAATAACTACACTTATTTACAGCTGATTATTAACAGATGTTTCAAATGCTTTATTCAGTCCCAATGTTATTTAAATGGGAAATTTTGAGATTTCAATGGTGGATAGCGCCTTTATTTTCAGTCCGATTCTCATCAATTTTTGGCGGAAACAACTACAGACCAAGCCCTATCCAACGACACATAAAACTTGAAAATCAGTTGAAAATTGTAGGAGGAGTTCTAAAGACAAAAAAAAAACCCTTAGCGTATTAAATAAGTATAGATTATACCAAAGTGCAGCACCCTTCGGCCTGGTGAGTGAGCGAAGCGAACGAGCTCGTCTTAAAAATTAAGAGGGCGAGTGAGCAGAGCGATCAAGCTTTGCGTGAGAACGAAAGTAATATTTTACTGAGCTTAAGCTCGGTCCCCCTGGTACTCTTATAGTCTAAAACAAGCTCTGTTTGTACGGGCAAACCTTTTTCGCTCCAAGGATTTTTAGCGAATTTCCCTATAGGGAATACGCTATTACGGTAGTAGCCATGGTAAGACCTAAGCCCGGGACCATGTTATTTTTTCATTTTGAGGTCCCCAGAAGCCAAAAACACTGTTCGTTCATTTTCATATATATGTGTATATATGAAATATATATTTCACACATGTGAAATATATATATATATTTCATATATGAATCATATATTTATGTATATATATATATATATATATATATATATGTGTGACCGTGGTACCGATAACTTTTGAAGGAGACCTCCGATTTTGATCAAATTTGGTATGAAGGTATAAGACCAGGTCTATTTTCATGAGTTCGCGAACCAGCATGATCGGGTAATGGGAACGGGGTTTTATGGGGTTTCAAAGGGGTCAAAAATGGGTTTTTGGCACTTTTGGAGCATAATTTTCAAAATTCAACAATTTTAACTAAAACCATTTAAAAGAGCTTAAAAAAAAACAAAAAATTTAGTATTTTGAATTTTTAACTTGGCTGAACAGGTTACGGAGAAAAGCCAAAAATAGATTTTCCATGTTTTTTTTGTCCGGAAATCAACAAAACCGTGTATCTCGCTTATTTATTGGAATAACTTGATAAAATTTTGTATGTTCATTCACTTGGTAGGGCTTAACTGATATTTGCTTACAACACCCATATGGCGGCAAACCTATGTACTCACCCCCATGGGGTTTATGGGGAAAATTAAAAAGTGCTGAATATTGATACAGTTTGATATTTACCTTACGTAACTATTACATTTCCTAACAAAACTAACATTTTCTAACAACATCCCATGGCAGCAAACCTACATACCCATTCCTATGGTGTTTATGGAGAAAATACGATATCTCAAGATCGTTTGGAAATTCGCTGAGTACGCAGGTCTGCTGCGACGGGGGTATATTACTGTTAAAAAAGTCATTTATTGCAATATAAATATTAATAGTATAATATTAATAAATTAATAAATAAAAATAATATACTCAGAAATATAATGCCATTAAATATATTATATTTCCTTGTTTGTATTATTAATTATATAAGATAGCCACAATGTTCTCTGATGTTGAAACAATAATTCTTTGGAAATTCGCTGAGTACGCAGGTCTGCTGCGACGGGGGTATTTATTTTTTGTTGAATATGGGGCTTTTGGCCACCAGGAATCCATTGGAGCTGGTCCCATGTCTGGGAAAATTCCATTTTCGTCCTAGAGCCCTTCAAAGTTTCTATGTTATCCATTTTAATTCGAACAAAAATCAGCTGATAACTGTAGAGTACCAGGAGGACCGAGCGTTGCTCGGTGAAATATTAGTAAATTTAAATATCAGAATAAACTTTATTGACATTTAATATGCAGTACATAAACAGCTGTTACATTTCTTTTTGAAGTTCTGAATGTACTTCTTGTTTATATGTTGTTAATTCGTTGCCAACATGGCAACCCATAAGCCCAATGTTAAAATTTTGTAATTTTAAACTTTAATTTTTAGCAAAATTAGATTTTCCCTGGGGGCGAGACCCATCTCAATCGTATTTTTAAGGTAAAACTAAGTTTATTCCAAAATTTGAAGGAAATCGTCGGAGCCGTTTTTGAGATAATTGTGCAAGCAAGCAAGCAAGCAAACAAGCAAACATTGCTCGTATAAGAGTATAGGATATAAACCAATGTGATACATCTTTAACCTGCAGTTTAGGAAAATTATACCAAAGTGTAGCACTCCTCGGCCTGGCGAGTTAGTGAAGCGAACGAGCTCGTCTTAAAAAGGAATAGGGTGAGTGAGCGGAGCGAACGAGCTTTGTGTGAGAACGAAAGTAATAATTTTACCGAGCTTAAGCTCGGTCCCTCTGGTACTTTCTATAAATATACGCAACTTAATTTCCATGTCACTAATATGCTTAACCATCAGCCAGTAACATCATACCCCACAGAGATTTCTCCGGAATAGTGCATGCGCATCGTATATCAAGTTTTAGTTTTGATAGTTTTTTTTTTTTTTTTTTTTTTTTGCTTCTCGAAAATAAAATATCTTAGGTATATTATTTTTCTAATTCAAAGCCTCTAAAGCTTGATAAAGATAGCATTGATGAGATTGTTAGGGAAGTAAGCTTAAGAATTGCGAGGGTTACTGTATATCAACTGACAACTTCCCTAGAAAGACTATTTTTTAAGTTATATTGTTTTCTATTCTTTTTTTAACTAATTTGGATGGTTCAGTTCGTTTTATTTATAAAATCTATACTTATTTAATACGCTAAGGGTTTTTTGGTGTTAAGAACTCCTTCCACAATTTTTAACCGATTTTAAAGTTTTTGGAGTCGTTGGATAGGGCTTGGTCTGTAGTTGTTTCCGCCTAAAGCTGACGAGAATCGGATTGAAAATAAAAGCGTTTCCACCATTTAAATCTCAAAAATTCCAATTTAAATAACATTGGGATTGAGTAAAGCATTTTAAACATCTGTTAATAATCAGCTGTATATTGTAGTTGTTTGTGATTACAGATATTCACAATGTTGGATTGGTCGGATGTCATTGATTTAGAGCTAAAAGTAATATTTGTATTGTATCAAAATAAATTACTCGATTTCGAGCAACACGTATACTAGTGTTAATAAAATCCATTAAGGTCTTTGAGATGTATAATTAAAGTAAAACTTGCAAACATTGGTAATAAGATGGATTGCTAATAACAATGGGTTTACCCAGTATAAAGTATGTCCCAAACATGTCATATTACGATTTGCTAGTGCATTATAGGACGACCCGATTCATTGAATTGCCTTTTTGTTCATTTGAGTGCGAAATTTATTAATGAACAAGTTAAAAAAAAATAATAATCAAAACAGTAAACCCCTTCTTTGGTTTAAGTAAGTACCATTCCTCATGTCAATACCCGTATTCTAAAATACCTCTTGCTCAAACTAGAGCGATTTTGTTTAGATATCCTACTGATATCATTTATTTTTTTTTATAACAAAGTCATTTTTTACTACATAAACTCTTTGTAAAAATTATTGAGCGTACACTTTGTCGCCATTACCATGTTTCCTTCGCAGTTCATATTATAGTGAATCCATTTTGGCTTAGAGTTGGCTTTCATTACAAATAATTAATTTAAATTGAAAGAGTCCTATTTAATGGATAATAACCAATTTACTTTAGAATAAAAGTTATGTATAGGTCCATGCATTGACACAAAAAACAATTGAAATTGATAGAAAACTCTATCAGTTGTATGTCAAATTTCAGTTTGGGGTACGGATCATCTGGAGCATTAAAAAAATCAACAAAATAATTGTTTCAAAACCATGATAAGGTTTTGCACAAATACTTGAAAAAGCACATGACTAGTGAAATACAATCACTAATTTCCAAGATTTTAAGCTTTTTTAGTCATAGTCAGTTAGCGTTAGGTTAGGTTAGGTTCTTTTATTAGAGATGTTGTAATGTGTTATCATGTTGCAGATGCTGACCAAGAGGTGCGCCCACCATTACTCTCTCCCCTGCCTCAAGCTGGACCTGGCCCGGCTGGTGGACCGACTCTCCGCAACCCCCGACAGTATCCCGCTGCTGCCGGGTGTGTCGGTGCGCTCCCACAACCTCTCCAGGGCCGAGGACCTCCCGGCGGACCTGGCCCAGGCCCTCGCCCGCGACAACAACGACCGCTCCCTGGACGACTTCCTGGTCGCTAAGCTGACCCGCTACCTCGGGTCGCTCACCCTAAGCGTCCAGCTGGCCGAGCCCGCCTCCTACCTGGCCCGCGGGCCGCCCGGCGAGGAGGGTATGTTGACCTACTGCCTGCTACTGGGCCTCGTATGTGGACTCAAGGCTCTCGTCGTGTTTTTGGTGTTCTTTCAATAGAAACCATCGCGGATAACAAGGTGGATAGTGTGTGATCAAAATTAAATTTTGTAGGAATGTAGGAAGTCGTAGTCCTAAACGGCTGTCGTTGAAAATTTTTTAATGAAGTGGCTTAAGATAAGGTCACTGTTTAATAAAATTACGATATCTTAATGATCGTAAAAAACCAGTCGATTAGCCAAAGCCGTGTATGTAAGTGTTTTATTTACTAAAACTTAACCTTGTGTTTGGTTGTAACTATAAATTCCGTTTAATAATTTCTAGCTTTCAATGTCTATCAATGTCTATATAATCAATTCCTTGTCACCCCTGTTCCACTCAACTTACAATATTTGCTTCTAGCAGGCGGTCATATTTCAAATTTAAAATGATCTTATAACTTCATGTGACAACATTTGACCAAAACTGCATTTCTTTGTAATTGTCAAAACTGATCGTTGTACTCTCTTATAGAAAACTATGAAAGCGGCTTTGTAAGGTGCACCTTCTTTTAAGATGCCAAGAAAGAGATTTTATAAAACTAAGCGTTTAAGACTAGTATTATACTTTTAATAGAACTTTAACAAAGGTGAATAATGTTCTCATAAACATCCTAAGACATCTAACGAAATTATATAGGATATACAATCAACAGGTATTTGTTTGGTACAACAACAACAAAAAAGCTGAAAACAGTAGCTTGATCAGTTTTCGCCATGAATTTTGTGTGACTGCACTCAATGTAAATTTTCTCCAAAGAAACAAAACTTGTTTTAATAATTATTTTGGATTCTACAACCCTTTGCAGTTACAGTGTTACCGACACATTATATGCTAGTTGTCTGTCTCCACGGTTGTACTATGTCCAACTACATGATGTGCCTGTGGGGTGGTGTGCAGGCAGGCGCCGCAAGAACGGCCTGGGCGGGCTGATGGCGGCCGGCCTGTTCTCCGGTGGCACGCTGCTGGCGGTGGGCATGGCGGCCCTCTCCGCACTGGCGGGCAAGGCGCTCATGACGGCCCTCCTCTCCCTCATGCTGTCCGCCCTGGCGGCCATGCGGGGCAGCGGCGACGGCGGA
Source organism: Neoaliturus tenellus (assembly GCA_030545055.2). Taxonomy (NCBI): domain Eukaryota; kingdom Metazoa; phylum Arthropoda; class Insecta; order Hemiptera; family Cicadellidae; genus Neoaliturus; species Neoaliturus tenellus. The sequence continues at coordinate 82,534,276 of CM061534.1, read as the reverse complement.
GGCGGCGGCAAGACCACATACGAGATCATCGCCAAGCCCATCGTGACGCACGCGCACACGCACAGCAGTGAGGTGCAGCACGAGGTCCACGGCGGAGGACACCACCACGCCTACGCCTACGGCAGGAGCCTGGACTTCGCCCCGGTGGTGCCTGTGGGCACCGACGACACCGGGGACCCGCACGAGCTCGCCTACCGGGCCCACCCCCCTTCCACTCAGGAGCCCCCGCCCAAGGCGGCGGACTGACGCGGCCCTTCTCTCAAACCTACGATGCTGTGATATTTTATTTTGTTTATTTAACTATTTATTGTTGCTTTTAAAGACGTACGTGTTCTTTTAATACTTTTGAATTAAATATTGTTAGAATTATAGTTATTTTGAAAGTTGGTAGTTTGGTGATTGAATATTTCCCAATTAGCCATGAGTGGAGCAAAACATCACACTTTTTACATCGCACGCATATACCTCTAACTATTTCTAAAGAAAAATATTGACAGTGGTATCATCACTCAGGGTTCACATAGTGTATACATTTGAGTTTAACTTATTAGAAAATGTATTGGGGTGAGCCGTTACAGCACAGGTGCATGATTGAATATAACTTACGGCGCAGACCACGCATTTATTCACAAGAAATCGCTACAATGATTTCGAAGTTGACCTTGCTAACCACCAAGTGACCAACACCCTCTATCTTTTTGTTTTTGGTTTGTTATTTTCTCTAGGGTTACTGATAAACTAATATCAGATATTTTAGTACATAGTACCTAAAGTCCAAAATAACCTAAGAATCTTTCGCTAAGGATCTTTAAGAGTTCTGTCATTTCAGGTAAACGGCTTGCAAGAAGTAAAAAACCTATTTTTGCGTTTGTTTCTATGCACATTAAAATAAACAAAATTAAGAGAACTTCTTAAAATGATAGTGAATAAATAACCGAACCATAAATGTAAGGCAATGACTTTTCAGCCACGTTAAGTTAAAATTATAGGCCTCTAAAGCTCTTAATCCATGGTTTGGAGTCCTTCGAAACTTTACCACTATAATAACCACTATCTAGGTTGAGCAAAAATGGAACATTATTAACTTCCAATCAGGTTATTTTTTCAACTGGTAATTAATATCCTGCGTTGGACTCCCTAAAAATACTTTGATTCTTGTTTGTTTTATTCTCTGAACTGTCTAACACATTTGAAGCAAAATAGGAAATATTAAATGAGGTTTTACAAAAACTATTGGGTTAAGTTATAAGATAAATATTAATATTTATAAAGAATATTATATTTATAATATATTAATATTTATAATATTAATAAAAAAGGTTGACCTAGGATAAGAATAAATGAATTTATGTTTAGACCTGAACGCTTTTTATTCATGGTTTGGTTTGGGGTCCCTCGAAATTTGACGATTGTATCCACCGGTCAAGTTGAGCGAAAAAAGAACATTAGTAACTTCGAAACGGTCGTAACTTCGAAAATATACATTTTATAATTTATCGGCTGGCTTTCGGATCTGTATGGTACGGATCTGCCGTAAATATTCCTCCTGAAGCCGGAATTCAGTCATTAAATGTTTGAATTGGGAATTTGATACACGAATAAAAATTGCATTTCTATTGTTATCCTTCATTATATAAAAGGTTTGTATAATGCATTGCAAGTCTAATAAATTCTAAAGACATGTTTGATTTATAAAATTTCTTAACAAAAATAATTTTTAATTTTAAAATTAATTTTCAATAATTTTACTCAACTATCACTCTATGATAAAGTTTATTGAGACAGTGATTAATTAAAGTATCTTATTTCAAATAAAAGAAAGATCCAACTCATTTCCTATAGCATGATCTTTCCAAAAATTTAAATCTTTGGAAATGACAACCATTTATAAACTATTTTTGAAATTCCTGATTTTTCATCATCATTATCATCATCATTATCATTATCATCATCATCATCTATGCATCAAATAACATACATTAGAACACCACAAACCGCAATGAAACTACACCACAATAAATGTTACTAACTTACTAAATTACATACATTTTTTTCTTGTTTTCATCCAGAGACTCTAAAATATGTATTACTAGCTGTTTCCCCTCACGGCTTCGCCCGTGATTGAATTTATTTTTTAGATAATAAAATCTTTAAAAGAGCAACAAAATCTTTTTCATTAAGTATGACATTGAAACAACAAAGTACTGTGTGTTGTGCTCTGAGGGAATTTTGCAAAACATTTTCTTAAGGGGCCGTACATAAATTACGTCATCTGAAAATAGGGGGGGAGGGTCGAGATTGAAAATGACGGTAGGGTGATGTGCAAGGGGGGGTCGGATTTGATATGACGTCATTAAAAAAATGATGTTTTATATAAAATTTTGACAGTAAAACAATGATGAATTCGTACACAATTCAACTATATAAAATGATTATCTAATAAACTACATATTAGACTATTTTTAAGCGTTGTTTTGTAGTTTTTTCAAGTTTATTTTTCCATTAAGAAAGTCATTTTGGCTTTATTTCTGAAGTTAAATTCAGATTTGATTGGTCAATGTCCTTAGTTTATCAGGTAGCCTTCATCGTCAGACAAAGTTATAAGTAGAAAAACCATTATTTTTACTTGAAACGGAGGTTAGTTAAAAATGACGTCATTTTTCTAAGGGGGGGGGGGATTAGGCAAATTATGATGGTAGGATGATTTTAGGGGGGGAGGGTCCAAAAACAGCCAAAAAGCGATGACGTAATTTATGGACGGCCCCTAATGAGAACCATTGAGCAAAAAAGAACAACCATTTAAAATTTCAACCCCGTAGGCATACAGTCATTTTAAAATCACGTAGGGCTGAGCCCTAAAGAACATAAAAACTAAATATCTAAAACTGTTTCTTAGTAAACACCTATTAGCAAAACGGAACATAAACGTTAAATTTCCACACCGTAGGATTTGTGGTAATTTTGAGGATTTGTGGGTGGAAGCCCTGGATTAATTTTGTACTTCTATGGGGCAGAGCCCTAAAGAACTTCTAAAACTGTATTTAAAAACCCATTTCTAAGTGAGCACCTATTTGCAAAATGGAGCATCCACGTTAGATTTTAATCCCTTAACGTATATGGTAATTTTGAAGTTCTGTAAGGTGGAGCCCTAAAGTAAATTTGCTAAATTGTTTTTTAGTGAGCAACTATGAGCAAAGAGGAACGTCCATGTCAACTTTCAACCCCGCGGGCCCAGAGTAATTTTCAAGACTTGTGGGACGGAGCCCTAAAGAATTTCAAAATATATATTTGAAAACCCTTTTCTTAGTGAGCATCCTTCCTATGAGCAAAGAGTAATGTCCATGTCAAATTCCAACAACGCGAAGGCACTAATGTAATTTTGAAATCCAGTGGGGTAGAGCCGTAAAGTGCTTTAAAAACTATATTTGCAAACCCTTTTCTTAGTGAGTACCCATGAGAAAAGGGAATCCTCCATCATATTTTAACCCCGTGGGTCCTAGAGTAATTTGAAAGTCCAGTGGGGCGGAGACCTAAAGGGCTTCAAAACGATATTTGCAGAACTTTTCTTAGATTAGATAGATAGTACCTATGAGCTAAGAGAATCGTCCTTGTCAAATTTCAACACGTAGGCTATACATTAATTGCCAGCTTTTTTGAGGTAGAGCCCTAAACAATTTCGAAAACTATAATGGTAAAACAGTTTCTTAGTGAGCACCCATGAGCAAAGAGGAACGTCCATGTCAAAAATTTCAACCCCGCGAATGCCCTAAATTAGTTTTGAAATCCAGTGTGGCGGAGCTCTTTAGTGCTTCAAAAACTATATTTGTATAACTGTTTGTTAGTACCTATGAACAGTAAAAAAGTATATAGTAATAAAATATGAAATAAAGTAAACTGCACTTAATACAACAAACATTTTTGTATTCTAACATATGATAATGGAAATTGAATTAGGTTTGTTTACATCTGCCACATGACGATTCATTCAAGAAAATGCTTATAAGCATAGAAGTAACCAGGTGTGAGATAATGTTTATTTATGTTTGTCATTGTCAAGATTGGAGTGATGTACTAATACTTTTAGTGTGGTGTACTTACACCACACTAAAAGTATTAGTACATCACTCTAATCCTGGTTACTTCTATGCTTATAAGCATTTTCTTGAATGAATCGTCATGTGGCAGATGTAAACAAACCTAATTCAATTTCCATTATCATATGTTAGAATACAAAAATGTTCCTTCCATAAGAATAACATGGTAACTTTGAGGACGTCTAGGGCGTAGCCCTTGGTGAATATTAATATGAAAATAGTCAGACTTTCCTATTTTAAGCCTAAAGAATGAGTATACAAAATTTCAGTACTGTAGCTAGTCGGGAAGTTGGAGAATTAGTGATGAGTGAGTCAGTGAGTGAGTGAGGGCTTTGCCTTTTATAGATATATAGAAGATTAGGGCCTATGATTGCTATTATTCTCATACTACCATGGTTAAAACAAAAGGATCTATTCAAGTCGTTAGTACGGATATGTAAGCTAACATCTGCCGGGCATTTCAGATCCAAACAAATAGGATCCAAAGAAAACAGTCACTATCTGTCCCAGTGATTAAAATATTTGATGTAATAAATTATTCTTAAAAATAAACAGTTTTTAGGTGAATTAATTAATTTATTGTAAATTTTTAAAATAACTCAGCTCAGCTTTACACATTATACTGTTAATAAGTAAACTAAAACTGTTCACAAATTACATTCAATTCTTGACCGGATATCTCTTTAACTTTTTTGTGGGGTTTTTGTAAAATATTCGTATACAAAACATAAATATATTGAGCTTCCCAGTAATTTAATAACACGAAATAAAGAAACCCTATGAATTATTTCGAAGCTCAAAAACATTATACGGTGTTATTTGTCTAACTAACATATTATTGTCTTTAACCTTAATTTCAAATTTGAAATCTAATGCCTTTCCTATTCTTTCAGTAAAAACATTTGGGTATTTATTGATCAAATTCAAAATTTCTTCCTTTATATCCGAGCAACCGATATTCATTTCCTCTTCTTTATTCATGTTGTAGTTACCTCTGACTCTTTCACTTCCTATACTGATCTTTATTTCCTTTTTAAAACCAAAGAGACAAATATTATCCTTTAAGTTCAAAACCATTTGTGTTTCTTTCATAAAACAGCTACCGAGTATTACATTATAACTCAATTTGGGAATAATCTGAAACTTCACATTCCAACAAAACTTGTTTACATGGATTTTTACAATGCAGCAACCGGTAACTTTTAATTTACTGTTATCTGCACTATAATATGATATGCTGTGATTAACTACCTTTTTTACCAAATTCTCTTTGCTAAGTTTATTAAACATAGATTCACTCAAAGCATTAATACCAGAACCTGTATCTAACAATGCTGATTCAATTAATTTTCCTCCTAATTTTACACTAATTGTTGGAAGAGTACTCAGGACCTCGCCATTATCTATTTTGTTGCAGTTGGAGTTTACAGTTTTGAATAACTTTTTTACTACTCTATTTTGTTGTCTTTTGATCTTCATTTTCTCCTTACGGCACAATTTTTCTTTTTTTCTTGCACTGAGTATGACTTTATTCTGGGAAAGGCCAAAATTTTTCCTAAATCTATTTACATTATTTAACCTCTCCCTGGTGATCAGTTTTTTGGATTATTTCTGCAATGTCTTGCTATGTGTCCCGGACGCTTACATACATAACAAATTCTGCTATTTGAGGAACCAACCGTGGTTTGATTTTTATGCTGGTAGCTACTTTGCTCTGATTTACCTCGCAATAAATTACAGTACCGTACATTTTGGCTATGTACACAAATTTGCTCTAAATCCTTAAAAGTTTGTGGTTTCCCCATGAAAACAAGATTTGCTCTTGACTCTTGATTTAAACCCATTATGATAATTTCAACTAATTCACCTTCACTGTATGGACACTGTATGGTTCATTAAATCTTTGCGGCCTATTCACTAAATCTCCTATCAGATTTTCCCTGAGATTTAAAGGTATGAAATATTTTAGTAAGTCAGATTGCAAGCTTTTAAGGTCTTTTCGCCTAGGCCTACCTTCAATGAGTTTACTTTGCAAAGGACCAGTTGTTTTAGGTATTAGCAACTCAACAATAGCTCTGTCCCCTAATTCTGTTTCCCTTCTAATTTGGAGCAAGGTTTTAAAACATTCTAGTAACTCAGGCACTACTAAACCATTACAGTGTTTAATCCTAGACAAATAGCGCTCCAAAGGGTTTTGTAGCTTTTGATAAACATTTTTATCCCTTGACTCACTCTCCTCTCCATCTCTTTTAATCTCCCCTACTGGTGAAGTGGCAGGGTGGATAGCAGCAATACCTTTTTGTTCAGGTAGTGAACCTTTATTATCTAAATTTGATAATGATTCATTTGGTTCAAAAACCTCATTAAGATTTTCTTCTTCCATGTTACTGTCACTAAGTAAACGAATAGTTTTATTCAGGACTTCTGCATCACAGTTAACCTCTAATAGCTCATTACCAACCTCTTTAAGACTATTTGCAAGTTTTTCATAAAGACCTTTTTGAACACTTGTCATTTTGAACTTAACTATATTACTAAGCCTATTTTGGCAGTGTTCAAACTTTGCTTTTGCCCTAGCAATATCGATTGGTCTACTTGAATCAGAAAGCTCATTACTGTTTTCTACGCACTGATTTATTTTAATTTCTAAGGTTTGTAGCTCTTGTTCCATGTCTACTTTGTTTTCCAAATGTTTGTAACTTGCTTCTACATTTTGTTTTAAACATTTCCTCAACAGTTTACGAACTTCAATTGCTTGAGTGTTTTCTGCTACAACTACATTCCTAAGCTTCAACTCATATAAGTTTTCCTCTTTTGCTAACAGATCTGGTTCTGGTTTACTCATCATGAATTTATATTTGCTCAAAAAGGAGTGTTAATTAACAGTTTAGGAATATTTAGATGAGTTGCGCACTTTATGTACCTTATGTAAGGACATAATTAATTTTGGAAATATTCCTTTTGATACTTAACTTGGTTTATTAAGATATTTACAATGAAAGGTCTTTTTTTTTAATTATCAAAGCCCATTTTTACTGTTTATTAATTAGTTTTAAAAAATGTGATTTTAAATTTGGGAATCTGCCAATAATCCTCTTATCTGGAACCCTAAACAAACAAAATCAAACCTTCTTACATATCTAACAAAATAAAATATTTTAATCTGAAAACATTGTTCAAAAAAAAAAATAAATACAATTTTATATTCAATCTGGCACATTTACTTTTATTAAATAAAGAAATTAATCCTACCTCACACAGAAGGTGTTTTCATTTATCCTGCTGGCATTCAAATAGACAGGTTTAAAACTTAATTTTCATGAAATTGTGGCAAAAGGCAGAGGAAGAGTCCATCCCATTTAAAAAGGGTGCTTCAAGACAAGCCAGTAAGTTAAGTTAAATGTATATATACAATGTAAGATAAATGTTTGATTTTAATTGATATAAAAAAAATGATATTTACTGTTACGGTACAACGTATAACGGAGAAAAGCCAATAATAGCTTTCCCATGTTAATCTTATAGAAAATCAACAAAACCATGTATTGTTTATCACTAATTTAAAATTAATAACTTCAAATAATCCAATAAAATTTATTTAATTTTTGATGAGGCCTTTCGTTATCAATGATAACATCATCAGACCTGATCATAGGTCTGATGATGTTATCATTGATAACGAAAGGCCTCATCAAAAATTAAATAAATTTTATTGGATTATTTGAAGTTATTAATTTTTAATTAGTGATATCGAGTTCCAATAAGAAGAGCTTTGTAAAATGAATGCATGTATTGTTTATTTATTAATAGACTATAACTTGTTAAATTTGGTATGTACAACCACTCAGTAAGGTTTAACTGATATTTACTTGCTTACAACACCCAAAAGGCAGCAAACCTACTCACTCCATAGGATTTATGGGGAAAATTAAAAAGTGCTGAATATTGATACAACTTGATTTATACCTTGTAACCAATCATTACATTAACTAACAACTAAAAATTTTTAACAACAACTCATGGCAGTAGACCTGCACACTCATTCCTATGGTGTTTATGGCGAAAATACAAAAATCAATTTCCTTTGGTCTGCTGAAACGGGGGTATTTTTAAGCTATTTACAATAATATGCTACTTGATAGGGGTTGTTATTAGGAAGAATACGATTAAGCTCTCCCCCAACACCCTAAAGGGTTTGAGTTAATAGTTTTGATGTAGAAAAGTCCGGAACGTGTTTTCATAGAATAGTCAGTTACACTAACATCTACGTTCTTATCTTTCAATAAAAAAATACAACTTTATTACCATACTTACTTTCCACACTGTATAGTTAAGCCTGTTATTAGGGTTACTAGGTTTGAAGATTGTTTCATTATGAATAGGTAAAACTTACTATAATGAGTTTAAAAGATCGTTAAAAAATTGTTTGTTTTTTTATTTACATTGTTAATACTTTGATATGAAATATTTGTAACTTATGCTTTTGCAAAGTACAAAATGAGTCGATATAAAGAATTTTAAACATAACGCTTATCTGTGATATATTCTTATATTAATATGTATTACGACTATTTATAAGATTTTAATGATATTTTAGTTCCATCCAGACCATCTTTTATTAGACACCTAAATAATGATGAACGGTTCTGTAGTTACAGTGACCTCCGCGTTTCAACCAAGTATATAGGATAGTTATAATATCGAAGGTAACCGCAGTGCCAAGTTGCAAACAAAAAGAGCTTACATCATCCGATAACTTTGCCGAAAGAAAGGTCTGGATTACTTTTTCTGGTGTCAGAGGTCACACAGTGGAGGTGATAGTGCGATAGGAGACCCCGATATATACCGGACGGATCGGCGAGCAGGGCACTGTTCACCATGAAGGTCACAGCCCTGCTTCTGTGTGGATTGGCGCTCGCCGCCGCTGGCGTCCCTAACGGACAAAACGGTTAGTAAAAATTAATTAATCAAGGTTTTGATTCAGTAAGACAAAGAAAGTTTTGCTAAACTGTGTTTTACTTATTCTTGATTGATATAATAGTTAAATCGATTTAAATACTGCATGTAATACAATTGGCAAAGAACAGTTTGATTATAAAATATTTTTGTAATGGAACAAAGGTGGTTTTTAAGGCCTAAACCCAAATTTTTGTAAGAGCTGAAAAAATATAAATAAATTTGAAACAAAATAGTATTCTTCATTTTATGTAAATTTGAGTAGGGGACTTTTTTGCCTTGGTGCATTTAGGGGTTATTTTGTAAGGTGAACTTTTTGCATTAACAGTTACAACTTTTTATACTATTAAACATTAAGTATTTAGTTTTAGGAGATCATTGTAATTATAATCTTTTATTTTTTTAAATAGAAAGTTTACATGACATAATGCTGCTTTATGAGTACAACCATTATATATAAACATAGTTTACATTTTTATTTAGAAACTGTTATTAAGTCTAACTTACTAATTGATATTTCAAAGTTATTCGCATTGCTTTTTTATCATGTAAGCAACTAATAACACAAAATTGTGACAGTAATAACTGTTTTAGAAAAATATAATAAGAGTATTTCTTAAAGATATTTTACTTAATGTTTTAAATTGTTCAGGATTAAGTAATTCATTATAATTGTTTTGGAACTTGTTCATATGTGATGATTTGTTTGTAAAGTTTAAAGCTCAATAAATATTAGGTATTATAAAAGAGATCAAACTAACACTTTTTAAATAAGTCAATTATTCTAAGTTTCAAATTAAAAGCTACGTATTACATTAACCAATCTATTAAAATAAATATATTTTAATTTAAATTAAAGATGGTTTAATAATTCAAAATACACAATATATTAGGATTTTCTATCCTACCCGGTATATTTCAGTACTTGAACCGTTTATGTCAACGACATAATTAACAATCATGTTTGCTGTTATTGGATATACATACAGTGTGGCATTTTTCTCAGTATTTTCATCCAAATACATACAGTAAAAAATACTCATCATTCTATTAATCATAACAATAATCGCCATAATAATCATAAAAACATCAGTTGAAATCGAAAGGAAAGGTTAAAAACAGGGAAATAATCAATAATGATTTGTAGGTAGAAATATCTATCCTATAAAGAAAGTAATTAGTTTTTTTGTGTTCACGATTATAGCAAACAACAACGACAACCAAAAGCAACAGAACTTGTACAAGTTGTTCGTCAATGTGCAGCAGCCCAACTACAACCAGGAACAGCAACAGATCGGCAACAACTTCAACTTCAACCCTAGCAACTTCAACGTAAGTTGGATAAAATGCCAATAAAAATTGCATCAATGCAAAGGTTACAAAATTTATTTAAAATATACCGAACATTACTGATTTTATAAATATAATTGAAGTAAGATAATATTATAGTAATAAAAATTTATTATTATACACTGAATAGTTTTACCGTAGTATCTACAACCAATAGGTAGTTTTTTATTGTTTTTTTTTCTTTTTTTTAGAATGTGGTTTTTGTCATAACGTGTGAATCATGAGTTTTCCAAGTAAGATTCAAAGTGCTAAATGTTTTCATAACTTTAAATATTTTTTCATACAGCAAGGGAGTTAATGTTTAATTACTTATTACAGTTTAATAGACAAATGTTCTGTTTTGTAATGAATGGCTTATACCAAATTCTAGGATGTTAAAACACCATGCAGATCTTAAAAATAATACCTTTGTCATAGCAGGCCTGCGTACTCTCAGAATTTCCAATAGATCTTTTTGTTTTCTACAAAATAGTTTGTGATAAGATATTTAATAGACCTCATAAAACTAAGGAATATTTCATTGCAATATATTTTCAAATCGATTACCTATTTTTTATTGTTTTAAATAAATAAAATTATAGATTATTTTTTAAAGAAACAACAATAACAGTACTTAGTAAAACCTTCCATGAAAAGTGATTGAATCGCTTACAAGTCGCAAAACATAGACATTTAACATTTAATAAATGTATAAGGCAGCTGATTATCTAATTAGGTTCTGATCAAGCATCTCTATCTCTCCCACCCATTACCAACCTTATTTTTCTTTAGAATTAAATAATATTTAGCATTTAGGATTGTTGTCATGAATTTTTAAGACGGATAATAGTTACTACCCAAATAATCAAGGTACATGCAATATTTTATCACAATAAGCACTTAATAAAATTTACCCAATGAATCCGTGGGAAACTTGGTTTGAATTTTCTCTATAACCAGTTAAGCAAAACTGATTCAAAAAACTACATTGTAAATTTTTTTATAGTTTTTTAAGAGTTTAAGTTAAAATTATCAAATTTTAAAAAACTAGGGTCAGAAAATATCAAAACAATATTTTGACCCTCTACGCACATGATTCCAGAACGCGTATGCCGTGAAGCAGTTCCAGAACGCCTACAAGCAGGGTCTGCTGCCCCGTGGACAAGTGTTCAACTACAACAACCCTAACCAGCTCCAACAGGCCATCCAGCTGTTCGATGTCTTCTACTTCGCGAAGGACTTCGACACCTTCTACCAGGCCGCTTGCTGGGCCCGTGACCGCGTCAACGAGGGACAGTTAGTCTACGCTCTGAGCGTCGCTATCGTCAAGCGTCAAGACACCCAGAACATCCCCCTGCCTCCTCAGTCCGAAGTCTACCCCAACCTGTTCGTCAACGCTCAGGCCATCCAGCAGGCCCAGAACAACAAGCAGCAAGGCCAGAACCAAGCCGTCGTCCAGTCCAACCACACCAACTACTACGTCTACAACCAGCAGCAGAAGCAACAGCAGCAGCAACAGCAGCAACAACAGCAGCAGCAGGGTAACAAGAACCAATACCAGCAGCTGTTCAACAACCAGTACCAGAACAACCAGAACTACGACAACGAGAACCAGGCCAACCAGTACCAGAACCAGCAGCAGCAGAACCAGGAAGGTCGCGTCGCTTACTTCAGCGAGGACATCAACCTGAACCAGCAGTTCGCCAACCAGCAGATCTACAACCCCACCTGGTTCAACCAGCAGAAGTACAACCAGAAGAACCAGAACGCTTACCAAGGCGAGAACTTCTACTACTACCTGCAGCAGGTTCTGGCTCGTTACAACCTGGAGAGGTACGCCAACAACCTCCCCAACGTTCAGCCCTTCCAGTTCAACCAGAACGTCCAGCCTGGCTACAACCCTCAGCTCCAGTACCACAACGGCCAGGCCGTCCCTGCCCGCCCCGACAACGTCAACATCAACAACGCCAACAACCACTACCTGGAGCAGCTCCAGAACCTGGACAGGCGCATCGCTGACGTCGTCGACAGCCAGCAAGTCAAGAACGTAAGTGTCCACAATAATTTTGAGTAAAGCCCTCTTTTATTTTAAATTTTGTTATTTGTTGATGGGATACAAATAAACTGTGCATGATTAAATAAAAACTTTCTACCATGTAAACTTTAACACCTATGTAGAACCTTAGAGTCAATGGATAAAGATATAGTTTTTATTATTTATAATATTACCTTTATTTTTGTTTGTCGTAACAAATACGGCCCATACAGCCCCAATCCCAGTTTAAATATTCATCACACATTTATGAACTCGTACCTACATATTTGAATTACCTAAACATTTTGTAGATCTTTTGGAATATGAAAGTGAGCCAGTAATCCCCATTTGAGTTCATTGTTGGCCTCAAAATGTACTCAAAATACCTAAAATTCTAGGTCATGTTATTTCAGAAATATCAACGTTTCGTTGCAGTTTTTTTGTTAATTAAAATGTTTTTAATTGAACTTAAAAATTGTAATTTATGTGTACACATAACATACGAGGGAATATTCAACAGTAATGTTAAAGACTAATTAAAAAAAAGTGTCAAACAAAGACCGATCCTTGTTTAGGATTTAATCTCTTGACAAAAGCAATACTTTCTAAAGGTAAAGGGAATGGAATAATATTATGTTCGTCAAATGAAACTCATTATTGGTTTTCTGTTATAGAACCAGGGTGGCAAGCAGGCACTGAATGCTGAGAACGGAGTCGCTGTCTTGGGTAACTTGGTTCAGGCTAACGAGAACTCTGTCAACAACCAGTACTACGCTGCCAACAACGGCCTTTACGGATACTTTGACGTCTTCAGGAAGGTGGTCGGAAGCATTGTTGACCCCAACAACCAGTACCAGGTAATTGATAAATTAAATAATCTACAGGGTACATTAGAGTGTTTTTGCAAATACGGTTAAACAGTACGGTAAGCACTAGATGATATAAAAAAATTTTGGATTTAGCTTTTGAACTGCCTTAAATTCCCAAAACTGGTTGAAAAGTGATTAATGGCAATTAATACACGTTAATTATTCAATTTAATCATGCTGCTTAACGTATTCTTCTAAAAATATAAATTTTATACTAGCGTTTGCTTTTAGCGTAAGATTTGTCGTAAGTTGCAAAAACTCTATAATGATTATTATACTGAGGTTACGCTTATTCTGCGCGTATGGGGATGAACAAACAAAGGATTTGCAATTATAAATTTAAGTAATTTATCTAGGAAAATAGTATATCTGTCAAATCACACAAATCAGAGTTAATTACATATGTATGAAAAGACATAGTAAAATTTTTCAGCATATTCGTTTTTGAAATTTCATTTATAGGCCTACAATAGCGGGTTCTATTTTGTGTACTGTTACAGCAGCAGAAATACTTTTCAAATCCTTCCTCTGCATCTGACGCATGAACAATATATTTTGAAAGTGTTTCCATATTAAAGACTCAAAGTAAGAAGTTTATTATTTCTGAATTAATTTAATTTCAGAACGCTCCTGGTGCCATCGAGACCAACTCCGCTGCCCTGAGGGACCCCGTCTTCTACCAGATCATCGCCCGCATCGTCAACTACTTCCAGAACTTCAAGAACCAACTCCAGCCCTACAAGCAGGAGCAGATCAACTTCAACGGTGTTGAGGTCCAGGCTGTCAACGTTGACGAGCTGGTCACCTACTTCGACAACAACGAGGTCGACCTGTACAACGCCATCAACTACCACCAGGGAGAGCAGGCCGAGAACTACCAGTACAAGGCCCAGCAACAACAGCTCAACAACAAGCCCTTCAACTACCAGATCCAGGTTAACAGCCAGCAGGACACTGACGCCATCGTGCGTGTCTTCATCGGACCCCAGTACGATGTCCAGGGCAACCAGTACACTCTGGAGCAGGCCAGGCAGAACTTCGTTGAGATCGACCGCTTCGTTGCCCAACGTAAGTTTTTTAGCATCTTTACCGAAAGAATGATAACTTCAAGAAACTTTAAATTTATTTTGCATGAATCATTAAATTTAATACATATTTGTTCAAACATCACATTACAAAAAATAATTTATGTAATTTATGAATGAACTCGTAAAATGTATTTGAATCTGATTTTGTAAGAAATGTAATATACGACTATTAATGGTGGTATTTTATTGTTGCAGTGAAGAACGGCCAGAACCAGATCCAGCGCAACTCCCAGCAGTCCACCAGGTTCGTCCAGCAGCAGCCCAGCACTCGCGCTCTCTTCAACCAGGGCCAGAACTACTACAACCAGACCCAGCAGCAGCAGCAGCAGTACACTCTGCCCCAGAACCTGATCCTGCCCAAGGGTTCCCAGAACGGTCAGCAGTACGTCTTCGTTGTTGCCGTCAACCAGTACCAGCCCAACAACAACCAGGACAACAACCAGTACCAGAACCAGCCCAACGACAACCGTCCCCAGGGCTTCCCCTTCGACCGCCAGGTCAACGCCAACAACTTCCAGCAGGCCAAGAACATCTTCTTCCAGACTGTCACCGTCTACAACAAGAACAACAACCAGAACAACAACAACCAGTAAAGAACACTTGGAACAGGAGCAATGCAATTAATCAATAAGCTTGGATTCTAATAAAATTCAAGTTTAAACCATTTCGTGTTTTCCTTACACCTTTAACATATACCTTACTAGCTGTTTCCCATCACGGCTTCGCTCGTGATTGAATTTATGTTTTAGGTAATCAAATCTTTAAAAGACCAACAAAATCGTCTTCATTAAGAATGACATTGAAACAACAAAGTACTGTGTGTTGAGCTTTGAAGGAATTTTTCAAAACATTTTCTTAATGAGAACCATTGAGCAAAAAAGAACAATCATGTCAAATTTCAACCCCGTAGGTCCTACAGTCATTTTAAAATCATGTAGGGCGGAGCCCTAAACAACATAAAAACTATATTTCTAAAACTGTTTCTTAGTAAACACATATTAGCAAAACGGAACATAAACATTAACTCAACACCATAGGATTTATGGTAATTTTGAGGATTTGTTGGGGGAAGCCCCTGGAATAATTTTGAAGCCCTATAGGGCGGAAAAGAACTTCAAAAACTATATTTGCAAAGCCGTTTCTAAGTAAGCACCTATTTGCAAAACGGAGCATCCACGTTAAATTTTAATCCCTTAGCATATATGGTAATTTTGATGTTCTTTGGGGTGGAGCCCTAAAGTAAATTTGCTAAATTGTTTCTTAGTGAGCAACAATGAGCAAAGAGAAACGTCCATGTCAACTTTCAACCCCGCGGGCCCAGAGTAATTTTCAAGACTTGTGGGACGGAGCCCTAAAGAATTTCAAAATGTATACTGTATTTGAAAAACCTTTTCTTAGTGAGTAACCTACCTATGAGCTACGGGTAACGTCCATGTCAAATTTCAACCCCGGTGGCCCTAAAATGTATTTGAAGTCCTGTAGCGCAGAGCCCTAAAGAACTCCGAAAACTATATTTGCAAAACCGTTTCATAGTAAGTACCCATGAGCAAAGATTAATGTCCATGTCAAATTTCAACCCCGTTAAGGCCCTAATGTAATTCTGAAATCCAATGGGGTAGAGCTCTAAAGTGCTTTAAAAACTATATTTGCAAACCCTTTTCTTGGTGAGTACCCATGAGCATGAGCAAAGGGAATCCTCCATCATATTTCAACCCCGTGGGCCCCAAAGTAATTTGAAAGTCCAGTGGGGTGCAGAAGTAAAGGGCTTCAAAACTATATTTGCATAACGTTTCTTAGATTACATAGATCGAACCTGGGATGAGCTAAGAGAATCGTACTTGTCAGATTTCAACACGTAGGCTATACAGTAATTGTCAGCTTCTTTGAGTTAGAGCCCTAAACAATTTCGAAAACTATAATGGTAAAACAGCTTCTTAGTGAGCAGCCATGAGCAAAGAGGAACGTCCATGTCAAAAATTTCAACCCCGCGAATGCCCTAAAGTAATTTTGAAATCCAGTGTATGGCGGAGCCCTTAAGTGTTTAAAAAACTATATTTGCAAAACCGTTTGTTGGTACCTATGAAAAGTAAAATCGGGTCTATTGCAGTGGTGGTGAGAGAGGGGGTTTAGTGGGTATTCCCTGTCTTGGCAGGATGAGTCCCACACTGTTCCAGTTAGTGGTTGGCCAACTTGGTTCGTGCGTAAAAGCATTCCCCCTCTATATAAATAAATAAAAATAAAAAAATAAAAAAATACTCCTACAGCCAAAATATCTTTTTTGACTAATTAAATTTGTAACATTTGTTTGTACAATTTTTTATATGAAATTTTCTTTAATGATAGAGTTGATTTTGTTAACTAAGAAATTATTTGTAACTGAAATAATACAGGATAGTAAAAGAATTTAGGAATTTTAAACAGACACTACTGTACAGGTGTTAAATATAAACAATTAACATGTCATATTGAGGAGGGAAAACAAGGTTTTTTCATACCTTTATATATTTAAATGTGTAGTCCATTTGTTTTTCCGCAGATATCGAAGTGGTATTTAGTTTCTTGCAAAAAAAGGTTGGATAGGCCTTTTGGACTTTTTTCTAGGATTACATAAATTAGGCTACATTAAGCAGAAATAAATCAAGAGTCGAGATCTCTGCGCTAGCAATTAATTTCAACAGCAAACACGACCGTATACCTGAGATGCTGCAAAACACTTGGCAAGAAATCAAACACCGATTTGATGTCTGAAGAGAAAAAAATGGAGCTCACATTAAAACAATTTAAAGTATGAAAACCGATTGTGTTTTACTATTAAATTGTTCATTATAATCGTTTAAATATCTTAAAATCCTGCATAACATATATTTTACTATAGCATGATAAAACATAAGTTAACTTGATTTCATTTAAACTATCTGAACATGACTATTCAGTCGTTTCATATTTTTACCAATTGCTTAACTAAAGTTGAAAAAAACGTGAATTTTTATTTTGTCCCAAGTCTTTTTACTGCAGTAATTTCATGACTACAGTAGAGAATTCTCTACACCTTGGCTTCTTCTAGTCTCACAATTTTATGGCATTTATTTATTTTTTTGTCTCATTTTATAGCGAAATATTAAGTATTCAAATAATGTACGAGTGCCAAAAACCACACACATCGTACCTTTGCCGTTACCTTTTCTAATACTGTACCTCCAACATGTTTAAATTATTTACCAAGCTCTGGTTACTCATTAGGATTGTTAATTGAGGTATCAATGTTTTTAATGAATCAATGCAGTTGACAATACAAGCTTACATTACAGAAGAGTATATTCAGTATATTCAGTTGATTAAACTGTCAAGGATATATTTTAAATGGTGTTTTACTATTTACCAACTAATTTTATAATTACTTAATAATCATTTGTATAACGTATAAATTAATGTAAAAAATATTTAGTAGAAAGTAATCTCTAAATATTCATTGAAGTTCCTTACACAAAAACATTTGTAAGTATTATGAGATACATGTAGTAATTAATTTTAAACTTTTAAATAATTTCGCCAAGTATTTTAATCGAAAAAAATTACAAAAAAAGTGTATAGTAAACAAGCATAACCAAGTTTTTCAGAAGTTTAATTTAATTTTCTGTCGTCCTTTATTTTTTTCTCACTTAAAAGTCCATCAATAGCCATACTGATAATTATATTATTGCTGAGGAACGTTTTTGGTTTACGATATTGAAAAAATAGGCCTACATTTTTAGTTTACACAGGGTTTTCGGAAACTCTCTTCCAAGCCTCTGGGTGACGATTCCTTGGTTAAATTAATTTAATATAATAAATAGCCCAATCTTGCTTGGTTTTCATAAAAACTATTTTTATTATTTTTTAATAAAAGTACATTTTAGGGATTACAGAGAAATTTAACCACAGGTAAATGGCGAAAAAGGTCATTGTTATACTGACATGCGTTATTTGAGTTTTAACAATGCTCACTATACTCTTAACAACTAAAACCACCGTAATCTCACTTTTTTACTGTTGATTTGAACACTGGAATCCAAACGGATGGTCTACGTGCATTGCCTTATATATGAACTATTACAAGATACTAACATATTAAATGATTTATTAGTAACCGTACTGTAAATAAAAGTTTAATATTTACAACTTTATAATTAAGTTATATTTTTCTAATTATCTTTTTCTTTACTTGTGTACAGAAAATGTATATAACTGAAATTGTTGGTCCCAGAAATTAATATGAAACAATCTATCGGTCTCCATTGTCTTGGAGAAAATTTTAAAATTGTTTATAGCGAACCAACATAAAAGGTTTATCCAACTTCCATTCCCTAGCTCTTATTATAAATATATAAATATTGTACTAGGTATTATAAAAAAAATGAGAAAACTTAATTACCTTTTTTTATTTTTTTTTTTTTCATTTTCTTCTTACGGTTATGGTGTACTTCATGGATTCTTAAAGCTAACTTGCACGTCCTCTTACAGATATTTTTCACTTCACTTGTTCTTATTGATAAATTGCACTGTCTTGGATTCCTATAGCTAGATTGCACGTCTTCTTACAGATATTTTTCACTTGACTTGTTCTTATTGATAAATGGCACTGTGTTGGATTCTTAAAGCTAACTTGCACGTCCTCTTACAGATATTTTTCACTTCACTTGTTCTTATTGATAAATGGCACTGTCTTGAATTCATAAAGCTAGATTGCACGTCCTCTTACAGATATTTTTTACTTGTTCTTATTGATAAATGGCACTGTGTTGGATTCTTAAAGCTAACTTGCACGTCCTCTTACAGATATTTTTCACTTGACTTGTTCTTATTGATAAATGGCACTGTGTTGGATTCTTAAAGCTAACTTGCACTTCTTCTTACAGATATTTTTCACTTCCTGCAATCAAAAACCAATTCCTTTTGATCAGTATTTTGACTAATAAAGTTAATAATATTCGTAAAAAAATAAACCTAAGGAAAATTGGTTGTTGTCGGAAGTTGAATAAACCTTTAAACTGTTTTATAGATTAAGGTGGTAATAATAAGATTGATCTCACGCAGCTTGTGTGAGGTGGCTGGGCTTTAGATACTTGAATTCATCGGCATCCCTTCGACCCTTGATTATGGTGTTCATTGGTTCTGGAGACGCGTAAAACAATGTTTACCCACTAGGCTCCAGGACTATCTATTCCCTGAAACATTATTGTGCCATTAATATCTCCCTGATCCTTCCTGATTCTGTATATGCAAAACAACTGGATGGATATTGGGCATCTGACATTTTGATATAAACAGATTTCTTTTGACCTCTAACAGAATATTGGGAATTGAGATAAAATATTTTAATATTCCAGAATTGTTTTTCATTTCTTTTTTATTTTTTTTTTTTTTTGATATATTTAAACATGCCGTCCATCCGTCTAATCTAACACGCCACCATTTTTTATTATTATTTTTTTTTATCAAACCAAACAAATTTTAACTTATGGTGATCATACAGTTATTTGAATAGACCATAAACATTGCAAATCACTAAAATTAAATCACTAAAATTATTAACATGGGAGGTGACTTTAAAAATAAATATTATTATTGGTTAATTAAGTACATGAATTGTATAAAGTTGCGTTATAAACTTACTTAATAAATCTTTGATATTCAATTAATGATTTAAATACCTAAATTATGGTATTCCCATTATTACACAAGCGACTAGTTTCAAATTCAAGGAGTCATCATCTGGCTTCTACTAAGATGTGGTTGTACTCTCCATCCGAAGATCACCAAAGATTAACAAATTCGATGAATAAACACATACACGCCTAGATACACATTCCTACATAAATAAACATATAACATTACCAAGGAAAAACGACATGACGGACACTTTTCTTTTTCTTTTCGTCATTGTTTTTCCTCTACGAGGTAACCTCGTATTGGCTCCCCCTACCCTCACGGGTAGTCCGTACCTGGCATTAGCCTCAACCGGACCAGTCTTGCGACCAAGGGAGTTATGGAACATTTGTCCCAAATCACATTAAGGCGGATTAGACCCCCACAAAACCCGGAATTCACTAGGCCTGTGGTACTCAGCCGGCGGTGACCCAAAATGACCATCCGCTGTGAGTGACAGTGGCACCACTACCCATGGTACTTCTCAGCTTTCGTTTGTGAGCAACGCCCCCAGATAAGGCTGGAGGGCCCCCCACAGCCGAAGCTGTGTGCCGAGCATACCGACAACCTCTGCCCCCTCGATTCCAACCCAATATCCGGACTGGCCGAAGCCAGGGGCTTGAGCCGGATCCCGAGGTCCCCATTTTAGGTTTTACTTGGGTCATGGGTGGATCCCAAGCGGAATAACTAGGTCACTGGAAACCCGCACGCCAAAGGCGCCGGCTGCACTGCAACCGTACCCGAAAGGCACGGAAGCCCCAGATCCCCGACATCCTGACTCATTCCCTCCCTTTTGGGGGGAGGCTGGAGTGAGACACCCAGTAAGCGCGCGATTGACACAAGGCCACCTCCGCCAGGGCTCGGAACAGCCGAAGCTGCCCTACTTCAGTTGATAAAGGGAGCCACGCCCGTTACCCAACTCAGTACTTCGAGCTGGGATTGGGTAGTGGACATCCCAGTTCTAGGGGTGCAGGCCCTGAAGTACAACATACACCCCAACATGACGGACACTACACGAACACAAGAAAACATTTAACGGCCGATTTTAATACTGCTGGAAGGTTGACGCAATCCCAGTGGTGGTGGAGTCAAGACTGGCCGGTGGACAGGTGGTCGGTGCGTCGTTCACACTGCTACCCCTATCAGCTCGGAACAAGTTATTGTGAGGTCCAAAAAGTTTAAGGCATTATCTTTTCTTCTTCTAAAGTAAGTTTTTATGTATGTTACATGAATAATTGTTAAATAAACATAGCAGCCTACTATTTCCATTGAAGAGAATGACATATACAATTCCCGTCTCCAATATATATAATAAAAAAGTTCTTTTCATGGCGGTTCGCTCCAGAAAATAAATATTTATTATCAATGTTACTCAAAAATATTTCTGTTAGGATACTGAAGAGGGGAGAGCCCATCGCCAAACCTTCATTCTGAAAGTAAAACTAATTTTCAAACTTGATTTAATTTTGTTTTACTATTATATTTATAAGAGTGATTAGTTTTTAAATTACTCCTGGGGACAGTTCAGAGTTCTTTAACAAATTCTCATGCCGTAGGCTTATAGTTTTTTTTTAATTGGAACATTTGTGAACTTTGATATTCTTTTTGGGACCACGGATGTTCACACCAGTTCTTAGTCACCAATAAAAAAGAAAAGAAAAAACAACGAAAGTCCGAAGTCCGAACCAGTCCCAGGAGCTTCCGCCATGACACCATGAAAGTCCGCACCTGCCTATCTGGCCCCTCCTTCCACTTTTACCTCGCCTTCCGCTCTTAACACGCCATCACTCTCTGAACCTTATTCCAGTGATAACTTGAAACCCGTAATGCCATTAGCAACTCACGGGCAAGGCTTATTTTCATAAAAAGACAAGCTGAGTGGCATCAAGATAACGTTATTAATTGCATGTTGTTTAGAACGAAAAGTACATAGTCATTAAAAAATAAATCATCGTATTAATCGTTTCAATTTTTTAAATAAAATTTAATCTAATAAGTCTTGACTTTTCTTATTTATAGACTAAGTAATCTGAAAAAATGTTAATAATTATATGGTCTCTCAGACAGTATTAGAAATTATAGCAAAATTACTCCAAATTCCAAAAACTGACGTCAGAGAGATGTACAACTACGAACAGCACATGCTAAAGATTTTGTATAAGAATAGTTTATAATAATATTACAAGAATTAAAAAAAAATGTATACCAAACTAAAGTATAGATTTCGTTTACCATTACGTTTATTAGTGTATTCGGCCTTACTCTGCACCACATTTTACATACATTAACTAAAAATTAACTATACAAAATTAACTATCATTTTTATTTCGGGATTTTAATTAGAATACATTGCCTATCTAGGTGGTAATAGAGTTAACTGGGCGGAAATGAAAGAGAAAGAGGAGTAAGATGGCACTGTGGAGGGGAGACTAACTGTGGCAACTGCAAAACCACCCTGTTGCGGACTTTCACTGCTTCTATGATTTTTGCCGATGGATAGGTATTGGTTCGGACTTTCACGGTCACCATTCTTTTTAGAAATTTTTCCTTAAAGTCTTCACAATCAATATTATTTGTATATATGGAGTAGTTTGTTCTAGAAGCTGCTCAATTTCTTTCTGTTAAGCAGGTTACATCCATGGGTTGACCAAACCACTCTTTTAAGACACGGGTTGCATCTATCTAGAAACGTCCTAGAGCAAAAGGCTTTAAAGTCTTTAAGTTTGAAGATTTATTGTAAAAACAAAAATTAAAATCAATTGTTATTTTTTTACCAGATCATTATTTTTGAAAAAGATTAAAACATGTTAAATTTAATAACATTTTGGTATTGGAAGAATTAATCACAATGAATAATTTATAATTTAATCTTATCCCTTCCTTTTTTATATATGATATGCGATTGCAAAACTTTACCTGCAGTTCGTATTTTATTTTTATCCATGTCACTGTCCAGGACTTCTTATTTGATTCTGCCATCAACTGGAGTACAAAGTCTTGAAATTAATTGCTTTATGTTTGGTCCTTTCATCCTGACATATGTTGTTTTGTTCTAACCCTTTAAAGGAGTCCCCTCACATTTAATGATCCTGGAAACCGATGAGAAAAACACGATTAATAATATATTTATTAGTTTATATCTATTAGTCCTTTATAGTTCAAACCTCACAAGATAATTCTGTTATTCATAATCTATAGTTCTGTTTATCTATATCTATATTATTTGTTTATTTAGAAAAAATCATCACTACTTTCTCCTCACTCTAAAATATGAGTAGAATAACATACACCTCTGTAGGCCTATCTTACTAAATAAATAGAATATAAGAGCGTGAAAATGTACGTTGAAAAATTAAGTTCTCCTGTGTTTACCGGAGTGTCCATGAGATTCATTGAAATTTTGCATAAAAACAATTGTTTTTGTTCTTTCTATGGTTGATCGGAGATGTATGGATAAAAAATTACAAACATTAAATTAGTAACTTCTCAAAGTGTACGATTTCATTTATATAAAACATTTCGCTGCAATTTAACCACTATGATTGAATGGGTGAATGTATAAAAACATCACATTGCCAACATTGAGAAAAACTTGCAAATGTGAACTTCTGTACATTTAGGGAACAAGTTTATAAGTGTCACCGAAAAGAACATGTAAATTTAGGATAATGTTGAAAAACTATTTTTTAAGTTTAGCATAGTTTTATTATGCAATAGCTCATTTTGTATATAAAAATGTATAGGGACTAATTGTGTTTATGAGCCGTCCAGTTTTTGCCAAATAATTAGTGATAATTAGTGCTAAATTTGTTCTTACCAGTTGGTTATAGACTTATAAATTATTCTACAAAAATTTTCCTTAAGCATTATTGAATTCATGAAATCTAATGTAGCCTTTTGTCAAATTTTGCTAATATTTTCTAATGGAAATTTTTACAAGTTCCTATGGTAACTATTAAATTAATGATTTTTTATCCAGACCCAAACAAATTATTGTTGCTTTTAGTCAAATCCAGCCCTGCTTTGGAAACCTCAAAAGATATCATAACGGTGAGGGGGCTAGAAGCAAATGAAGCTCTTTTTCAGTCCCATAGGAACAACATAGGACAAACTATCATTGCAAGTATCTCCAAATCCGTTCATATTGAAGAATAAAAATGTATTACAATGAAGTTCTATAAACGTTTCTTTTTTTAATAATATTAAATCTCCAAATATTATATTTATTTATTAAAAAAATTGCGAAATGAGTGTATTAATAGCTTATGATAATTTGTACCAGCCAAATGTTCTTAAAACATCGTAAAGACATTTTATTCATTAACTCTTCATTCTAATCAAAGGTTTTGGAGAGACAAGCAAGGGAAGTTTTACCCAGCCAGAAAATGAACTTTACTTACGTCTAGCTCCCTAATTAGAGAAAATGATTTAAAAGTAAAATTGTCTTAAAATTATGTACCCAATCAAAAAGTGCCATAGGTGTTCATAAAAAAATTTAGCCACCGTATTTTAATAAGAGTGTAAAAAACCCAATTTTAAAATGACTGCAACTAAACTGAAAAATAACCAATGTTAGTTTGATCGTTAACTCTGCAAATTACTCTTACAGTTTCTGAAAAACAAAAAAATAGATGGCGCATTTATATTAATGCCTCTGTATATGCATAATGAACCTTGATAATTTTATATCAGTATATTATATATATCGTACTTTTTGTATGTAAATCTATATGTGATATTTAATTATTTCCCTCCATTGTATATTTTATGAACTGAAATAATTTTAAGAATATTAAGCATTGGAGTGCATGATTAAATCATTTTAGAGAGTAAAGTTTGCACTGTTTGCATCATCCGATAACTTTGCCGAAAGAAAGGTCTGGATTACTTTTTCTGGTGTCAGAGGTCACATAGTGGAGGTGATAGTGCGATAGGAGACCTCAATATATACCGGCCGGATCGGCGAGCAAGGCACTGTTCACCATGAAGGTCACAGCGCTGCTTCTGTGTGGATTGGCGCTCGCCGCCGCTGCCTCCTACAACGGTCAGTACCACATTCGAACCCTAAAGTTATTAAAACTTAATTTTTTTCATTTTTAAATTGAAGACCTTGTTAAAGGATTTATGAAAAGACTGTTCATTTTTCAACAATATAAAATCGTTGTATAAACTTGTCTCTTTATGTTCTATGTGTTTAAAATTTCTAATTATTTTTTTTTAAGTGTTTCGTGAGTTCCAAATTAAATACTAATTTATTTTTAAGGTCAATGTAACCACAAAAATTATACTAAAAAATGTTGTACTACCATACAAAGTCATAAGATTGATAATGGGTAGCTTATATATTTACTAAAAATATATTAAAAAGCTATCATAAAATCTAAAATCAATTAAATATATCAAACTTAAAATTTCGATTCACTATTGACTATAGGAAATCATTATATTAAAAATATAGCGATAGGCTATTATAAATATAATAACTGAAATAACGAAAATTAATTTCAAATTGATTTAAACTACAATCTTACGATAGCAAATTTGTTTTAAACAATTTTTCTTAACAACATCTAGTTTAATATAAGTTTTATTGTTCTTGTATCTTATTACGGAGTAAATGTAAACTAGTGTACCAGTTGCTACAAATCAAACAATATACTTGTAGTTACTATACTCTTAACTGTTTACAATATTACCAATGCAGTTTGTTATTTGTCCTCTTTGTTTTTTTCATATGTTCTCTAACATAACATCTTAGGTAGAAAATAGACAGGCTTTACACTGTTTTTACCGCCCAAAGCTGATAACTTGAACATTTTTTAATTTCCTTACCAGAGGGATAATCAAATGGGAAATACAGAACTTTTAGAGCATTTCGTTTGTTGGTCCCTTACAACAGGATAGATATTCTCCATTTTACTAAAAAATAATCAAACAAAAAATAAACTAAACCTTACCAAGCTCTATCCAATGACTCTAAAATCATTAGAATCGGTTGGAATCCATAGCAAGATTTTCTTGTACAAAATGTGTCACCTTTTAAATATGTATTGTTATATCGTGTGAAAATGTGTTCTTATTAATTCCTGCATTACAACAAAAACCAAACTTACATCTTTGGTAGGTTATCATATCCGCCTAAAGTATTTTTAAATATTTATTCAAATCGATTCCAGGCAACCAAAACGACAACCAAAAGCAACAGAACTTGTACAAGTTGTTCGTCAATGTGCAGCAACCCAACTACAACCAGGAACAGCAACAGATCGGCAACAACTTCAACTTAAAACCCAGCAACTTCAACGTAAGTTCAATTTACAGTATATTAAGATATTTAGTAGTAAAGAGTTTTTTTTTTTACTAAACAAAAATGTAAAATTTTACTTTTTCGGTTTTATGACTTTATAAATGTAACATTAACAGGTGATAGGAATTCAAATAGAAAGAGATAAATAAAACAAAAAACAATAAAGAAATAAATATTTGATCTGTTTTCACTTAGAGGAAAAACAAAACTATTAAGATACATATTTAAAACATGAAATATCTAGTAATAATTCTACTTCTATAAGCCTCTTCATTAATTATACTTTTTCTACTATTTCTAATTCTAATTCTACTCTACTTTTAAATAAATAAGATCCTAAATGAGTAACGTATTCGATCAGTGAATAATTTTACTCTTTAGGTTGCCGTGAAAGATTAAACGCCAAACTACTGTTTGGCTATTTTCTAATCAGTGATGGAAAAATGTCCGCTATAATTTACCAAACAATAACACACCGTCACCAACAATAAAATTTAAACAAAGAAACTCCTGATATTATTGTGTAAATGTATCCTTAATGAATAAATTAATGAGATTACTTTTTTAAATTGTTTTACATAACAGTAGGCCATACCATCGATAAGTAATATAAAAAAAATTATTTTGTGCATTTCGATATGAAACGATCTTACTGTACTTTTTGACCATGAACTTTTTTAAGTTGGTAAACAAAATCCACACAGGCGTATTCCATTTTATGGAACTTCTTAGCACCTCTATAGGTCCATTGTTATCATTATATTAAAATTTGCTTATGTTATATATTTATTATTTACGACCGTTGGACACCACCAATAAATATACAAGTGGCATTTTAAAATGGTACGTTTTTAAACCAAATTCAAACCTGAATCGTAGTGAGGTCTTAAAGAGTTATCCTAAAAATTAAGGTTCCAGACCAATGAGATCTCAGCATTTGTATTGTAATATAAATTATCATATTGTTGCTTAAACAAATATAAAATTTACTGTTAGATATAGCAAACATACTATTATTTGTGAATATTATTTTTGGTACTCCAAAAAGAAATAATAATATCGACGGGGTTATTTTTCTTTACTGTTTTAATGGAATTAAATCAATTTTCAAAAAATCTTTAATAATCTGTTCACATGATTCCAGAACGCCTATGCCGTGAAGCAGTTCCAGAACGCCTACAAGCAGGGTCTGCTGCCCCGTGGACAAGTGTTCAACTACAACAACCCGAACCAGCTCCAACAGGCCATCCAGCTGTTCGATGTCTTCTACTTCGCCAAGGACTTCGACACCTTCTACCAGGCCGCTTGCTGGGCCCGTGACCGCGTCAACGAGGGACAGTTCGTCTACGCTCTGAGCGTCGCTATCGTCAAGCGTCAAGACACCCAGAACATCCCCCTGCCTCCTCAGTCCGAGGTCTACCCCAACCTGTTCGTCAACGCTCAGGCCATCCAGCAGGCCCAGAACAACAAGCAACAAGGCCAAAACCAAGCCGTCGTCCAGTCCAACCACACCAACTACTACGTCTACAACCAGCAGCAGAAGCAACAGCAGCAGCAACAGCAGCAGCAACAGCAGCAGCAGGGTAACCAGAACCAATACCAGCAGCTGTTCAACAACCAGTACCAGAACAACCAGAACTACGACAGCGAGAACCAGGCCAACCAGTACCAGAACCAGCAGCAGCAGAACCAGGAAGGTCGCGTCGCTTACTTCAGCGAGGACATCAACCTGAACCAGCAGTTCGCCAACCAGCAGATCTACAACCCCACCTGGTTCAACCAGCAGAAGTACAACCAGAAGAACCAGAACGCTTACCAAGGCGAGAACTTCTACTACTACCTGCAGCAGGTTCTGGCTCGTTACAACCTGGAGAGGTACTCCAACGACCTCCCCAACGTTCAGCCCTTCCAGTTCAACCAGAACGTCCAGTCTGGCTACAACCCTCAGCTCCAGTACCACAACGGTCAGGCCGTCCCCGCCCGCCAAAACAACGCTAACATCAACAACGCCAACAACCACTACCTGCAGCAGCTCCAGAACCTGGACAGGCGCATCGCTGACGCCGTCGACAGCCAGCAGGTCAAGAACGTAAGTGTCCAAAACCAAGTTTATTGCTAAACATTTTGAGAAACTCTGTGTTAACACAATTATTTTGAAAGATTTTGAAATTTTTTAATACATCTGTTTTATATTTAGTTGATTAAAATCGGCAAGTTGATATAACATAAAAGTAAAAATTATTACCTAACCATTTCATAAAAAGTTACTACATTTATTGTTTTATAGAAATTTCTAATGGATCCCAATTAAAGTTTTGTAATAGTTTGATTATTATTAATTTTATACTTCCATCCTAAATTCCACCGTATAATGTGCTACTTCACTTCAATAAGTCTTGTTTCAATAAATCTAACGTATTGTACATGACTTAATATACAAATATAACCATGGTATAAAGATGACCAAACCACGTTATCTTTGCTTTGTAGAACCAGGGTGGCAAGCAGGCACTGAACGCTGAGAACGGAGTCGCTGTCTTGGGTAACTTGGTTCAGGCTAACGAGAACTCTGTCAACAACCAGTACTACGCTGCCAACAACGGCCTTTACGGATACTTTGACGTCTTCAGGAAGGTGGTCGGAAGCATTGTTGACCCCAACAACAAGTACCAGGTAACACACAAAACAATAATTAAAACGTCTTATTATAATCTCTTTCATTCCTCAAAATAGTTTTACACAAAATATCAATTATTCAATAATAATAAAAATAACATAAATAATTATATATTAATAGGCAAGCAGAATTAATTTCCCCATTGTTTCTCAGCTTGTTTGCATCGTATGAGAAATCCGCGCATGCTCTATTAGAAAAGTAGTGGCCTGTAGTTGACCATAATCCCATGATAATTCACAGTGATTCGGCCCCAAGGTATACGTCCTCCTGGCTTTCAAATATTCAATGTTAATGCTATGGAAGAAGGACGTTATTTTCGGGCGTGTAACCTTACCCTTTGATTTATTTCTAGATGGCCCTTTAAAATTCTGAAAATTTTGATTATAAGTTTTAAATTTTTAAATAGAAATCGTAACTTAACAGCTAATATCTTCATATGAATTCAGATTCTGTGATTTCAAGTCACATTGCAAACAAAAATAGACAATTTGTCACTGCCTAATCAACAGAACTATATGATGCCTTCGAAATATACTGTAGGTGAACAAATGACTCTGCGCACAAGGCTCTATGTACAAACCGAGAGAAACATATCACAAAATACGCAATTTACGTAAAGGCTCCCTAGTTTGATTTCATTTATCCAGATTAAAAAGAAACCAATAATTCATAATTAAAATAGTAGTTTTCATTATTAGGCGCAAAATTGGATCTTTTTGGTGCTTATTTGTGTTGTAAAAAAGAGGCACAAAACGTTTAAGCATGCAAATGACACTTTCGTTTCGAGTGATGAACAAAAATTTGTATCATGATGCGGAATTAGACTTTAAATCATTGAAAATAAATATTAGCTATAAAAATATATTTTCGAAGTTATACTTACAAAGTAAGTAATATGCAGTGTTTACATTTCTGTTAATGACAAACAATGCTCTTTATAACGTTTGAATTGAAAAAAAACTGCATCTCAAAATTAATAAATGAATGATAGTATACTTAGAAAACAGCTGAATTATCAGTCCTAGGACCTGAAATATATTTCAGATGATTTTTCAGTTGTAGGAGAAAAAGAACCGGGATTTAACTAACTAGATAAAAAACAGCCTAATTTCGTGCATAATGATAAAAAATACGTTCTTAATTTCAGAACGCTCCTGGTGCCATCGAGACCAACTCTGCTGCCCTGAGGGACCCCGTCTTCTACCAGATCATCGCCCGCATCGTCAATTACTTCCAGAACTTCAAGAACCAACTCCAGCCCTACAAGCAGGAGCAGATCAACTTCAACGGTGTTGAGGTCCAGGCTGTCAACGTTGACGAGCTTGTCACCTACTTCGACAACAACGAGGTCGACCTGTACAACGCCATCAACTACCAGCAGGGAGAGCAGGCCGAGAACTACCAGTACAAGGCCCAGCAGCAACAGCTCAACAACAAGCCCTTCAACTACCAGATCCAGGTTAACAGCCAGCAGGACACTGACGCCATCGTGCGTGTCTTCATCGGACCTCAGTACGATGTCCAGGGCAACCAGTACACTCTGGAGCAGGCCAGGCAGAACTTCGTTGAGATCGACCGCTTCGTTGCCCAACGTAAGTTTTGAATGGTCTTTACCAACTAAAATGATAATTGCAAGAAACTTTAAATATTTTGCATGAATCATTCAATTTAATACATATTTGTTCAAACATGACATTATAAAAAAGAAGTTCGTTAATATATGAATGAGGTCGTAAAATTTATTTGTATCTGATTTTGTAAGACATGAAGTTTACGACTATTAACGGTGGTATTTTATTGTTGCAGTGAAGAACGGCCAGAACCAGATCCAGCGCAACTCCCAGCAGTCCACCAGGTTCGTCCAGCAGCAGCCCAGCACTCGCGCTCTCTTCAACCAGGGTCAGAACTACTACAACCAGACCCAGCAGCAGCAGCAGCAGTACACTCTGCCCCAGAACCTGATCCTGCCCAAGGGTAGCCAGAACGGTCAGCAGTACGTCTTCGTCGTTGCCGTTAACCAGTACCAGCCCAACAACAACCAGGACAACAACCAGTACCAGAACCAGCCCAACGACAACCGTCCCCAGGGCTTCCCCTTCGACCGCCAGGTCAACGCCAACAACTTCCAGCAGGCCAAGAACATCTTCTTCCAGACTGTCACCGTCTACAACAAGAACAACCAGAACAACAACAACCAGTAAAGAACACTTGGAACAGCAACAATGCAATATATCTGTGATTAAGTTTTGATACAAATAAATCACTTGTTTGAAACAATTTAATGCATATTCTCTACCCTTGAAAATATATTTTTTTATATGTTTTGTATTAAATAACAAAATCCATTACTATAACATAACCAGTAGCTGTAGTGATTTTTTTTATATTTATTCTCAAAATAGGTTTTGGATTTTGTTTAAAATTTAAGGTCCAATGGGCCCAAAATTTGTTAGAAACATCCTCAATACACAACCCTAGGGAAACTTTTTCCATCTATAAAAGAGTTTCAAATTTGTTCTTGGTTTACATAATTTTAAGCCACAAACCAAAAATATACTTGGTGTTTACTATAATACTGTAAAAAGAAGTGGATTAAAACTAACGAGATATTCTCGGTTAACCTTGTACTGTGTATTGTTCTAGTTAAATACATATTTGTATATCCAAATTAATTTTTGTTTGTTCAATTCAATGAATTGGTACATTAAATCAAAAATAAAAAATAACCCTCATTACATACAGTGTGGTTGAAAAGTCCCGGAACAGTGAAATATATTATTTACTATTATAGATAAAGTAATGACACTTGGTATATCAATAATGGACATAAATTTCTACTCTTTTAAGCTGTTATCACTTTTTTATCCCTAAAGGGGGACGGCCCATGAGGAGTCAGACAAAATTCTTAAACAGCAGCATATGTCGAGTTTGGTATCAAATTAAAGGTCTCACTTAGCAGAGTACAATGCCGCAAACTAGACATCAAATGGATGACCAAGACGGAAATTGCAGGCAAATTTTCCATTAAAATCATATTTGTAAAACTTAAAAATGCAATAAGTTTTTTAATAACCTTTTGACGTCTGGTTTGTGGCTTTTTATTCCAAATGCAAAGACGTTTAAATTATATATGATGTGAAAGAGGCCATTCGGGGACAGAAATCTGATGTGGCCTTTGTCAAATCATACATCATCTTAAACGTCTTTGCATTTGGAGTAATGCGCCACAAACCCAAAGTTAAAAGGCTGAGTATTAAGAAAGTTATTGCATTTTTTTGGTTTTTCACACATGATTTTACAGGAAACTTTGTTTGCCTGCCATTTCCGTCTCGGTAATCAATTTTAAGTATAGTTGCGGCATTGTACTCTGCTAAGTGAGACCTTTAATTTGAGACCAAACTATGGTGCTTTTTGCGAATTTTGTCTGACTCCTCGTGGGTCGTCCCCCTTAAGGCTGCGGTCTACCCCAACCAAAACAACAACAATGCCGAATGCCGCCTCGCGGCCGTAGCGCTAGGCCCTGCAGAGGTTTACGGGGATCGTGTTTCAGAATTAACCGATTAAGATAGAGATTAGCTGTTAACTTTTTCTAAAAGTAGAAAAAAGGATCTAGTCGGCTATCTTTTTAGAATTTTTAAATAAAATTTCTAATTTCAGTAATAACTGTCTAAAATCATCTGTTTTTTAGTTTTGTAAATGCAGAGGTTTACGGGGATCGTGTTTTAAAAGTAACCTCTTAAGATAGAGATTGGCTGTTAACTTTTTTTTAACGCAGAAAAAATATCTAGTCGGCTATCTTTTTAGAATTTTAAAATAAAATTTCTTATTTCAGCTATAACTGTATAAAAACAACTGTTTTTTATCGATTTTTAACTGAAGTTTTTATTATTTTTAATGAATTAATTACAAAAGTGTAACAGAAGGAAATTAGTACCGTTATTCTTCTTTAATATGACACTTTATTTATAGCTCTAGGCTTCATTTGGCAGAAGATAACACGACTCTAAAAAATCCCTTGCATTTGGGTGCGCGCCAGGGGTAGACCGGAGCCCGGGACCACCCCGGTCTACCCCTAAGGCGGCATTCGGCATTGTTGTTGTTTTGGTTGGGGTAGACCGCAGCCTTTTAAGGGATAAGAAAATGATAATAGCTTAAAAGAGTAGACATTGATGGATAATATTGATATACCAACTCTCATTACTTCATCTTTAAAGGTAAAAAATATATTTCACCTTTCCGGGACTTTTCAACCATCATATTTTCTTTGAAGCAAAGCCCAAACTAGTTTAATATTCTGAAAACGTCAAAGATTACATGTAATTTATTCAATGTCTCACTATGAAGTTTCGTGGGTATCTTTTAGCGTATATGTGTTAGAAAAAGGTAATCGATTTTTATACTTAAGTTATTGCTTTTAAATTATACATAGACCTACAGGTTAAAAATTCATATAAGATATAGAAGAAGGATTCTCTGAAACTTTAATTGAATATAATTCTGAGCAACTTTTGTCACTTGAAAAACTTTTAACTCTTCTGAATTTGCGATTCCCCAATAATAATTATAGCTCATGTGATGGATGAAAACATTTATTTTATAAATACTTATATGTTTCATAAATTAAAAATTTTTGCTGATATACTTTTTAAAAATTTATTTTAAATGTTTGTAAAATTTTTAATTTTTACCCAGTAAGGTGTCTTCACGTTAAATTTTTTAATCATATTATTTTAATCAAATCTAAATAATTATTATTTCATCCAATAGTCACTATGTTAATTTTTTAATATTGCCTTTCATAAATTTGTATTCAAAATATTTTTCCCTAAAAGGCTGGATGTATTGCGTCATAAGACCTAGTATGGTATATGTCTTGATATGTAATAATGTTTGCCTGGTTTTGTAATAGACAATGTTTTATGGTTTGAGAACGGACATACATTTACAATTTAATATAATAAACAATATTTTTCATAAACTAACAAATATGGCACCCTGCATTTTACCTCATATCTATCAACATATTTTAAATACAGACTGTTTATAAAATAATTGTCCGATTTTAAATAATTCAGTATAAATAAAGTAACTACTTTACATTGATATACATTCTTTTCATGCTCCAGAAACAAGTATGGTTTATTACTTGTAATGAGAAAATGCGAAAACATCATATTCATACAGGATGGTGCTGGTGCTCTGTCCTCATTACGCGATTCAGAGATTAGGTATTGATTGAAAATTCATTTTGGAAAAAAAAACAAATTTTAAAAGTTAGAGCCTAGCAGAATAGCAGAAGCCTGGTTGAATTTCTGATCCAACATCACGCGACTTTTTTGTGAGTATAATTATTAAAAGAATAACCCTACAGAACAATGATTGAAAACTCATATAAAATATAGAAAGTAGAATGAGCGAAGAGTTCAACATTTTGCCTCGCATGTTACAGCCATCCCCAGCCCACGTACAATAACGCCTTTAGAAATTTGCTCAAAATAATAGGGTTCGTGTGGGATGGAAGTTATGGCCCCTAAGGCATATCATTTCCCTTTTAAATTTGCTATAAGTGTTTGTTTATTGCATTTTATTATTCCAGAATTTTTTTTACTGTTACCACCAGTATCATTTTTGTTATAGTGTACACAAATGCGGTACAAAAACCTCAAATTAAAGGTCAAATCAATGCAACATTTGATATAAAAAATTCAACACTTTTTTTATTAGCATGATACATGTTGTTTGTAATCAAAAATGAAAAACAAACCTCTAAAACATTCAAAAATATATTTACACTTATACTGCAAAGAATGCAGACGGTAAATATATGGAAAGATGGATAATGGCAATCTATTTCGACCGGACACATCGATCATCATCAGGCCCAAAGAGAGAATAATAAGAGAGGCTCTCTTTGAGCCTGATGATGATCTGTGTGTCCGGTCGAAATAGATTGCCATTATCCATCTTTTCATATATTTACCTTCTGTATTATTTTCAATATAAGTGTAAATATATTTTTGAGTGTTGTAGACTTTTATTTTTCATTTATGATAAAAGAATTCTATGTTTACATATCACACACCCTGTATTTCTATAAAAAGAAAATTCCTCGTTAATTCACTAAATCACTCATAACTAATTCACCCATTGTGCTAGAGTGTTTATGATTAGTACACTGATTCTTAGAAAACACGTGATACTTTTTAGCCCGATCACTGGATATTGAATATCCCAAGTTGCTCTTAGGTACACAATTTTAATAATTCAGATACTTAAATATATATTCCTTATGTATTCAAGCATTTTAACAATTTTAATACAGACTGCAGCACTCATTACTGTTGTATTAACAGTAAACTGTCACTGGAAGGTATAAAATTAAATCAATTTCTAGATGCAATTACTCCACTGTTATGGCTTACCTACCTTTATCTGTTCGATTTCAAGTGATTGTATATTTCCTCCGCAGTGAATTACATTTTTTTTTTTTTTTTTTTTTTTTTTTTTGAGGGAGAGGCAGGGAAAATGCATTACGCACACAGGTGGCCAGCCTGTAGTGTGGGACTCCCCTAAAAAACGGGTTTACCCACTAAAAAACCTCCTCTACTCTTTAGGATTCTAACCTGGAATTGTTTATCACATTACGTCAGGCTAGGCCTAAATTTGGCTTACGCCCATGGGGCTCGCTCCTTATCCAGCTGTTCGGTCAAGGGATCTGGGCCACTTCGTGGTCCAAATCGGTTTTCTTTTCCAGGAGGATACCCCGGACGAACTGTGACAAACAATCCCAGTTGCCCTCATCCTCCATAATCTTTTGGCAGACCGTGTCCACCGAAAAAACACCGAGTTTTCTTGTGGCCTCCAGGCGGGGCCTTTCCCAACGCGAACAGCGGAAGAAGGTGTGTTTCGCGTCATCGGGAACGCCCGGGCAGTAGATGCAATCCGGTGAACCGGTCTTGCCCATCCGGTTCAGGTACGACTTGAAGTAGCCGTGACCTGTCAGGAACTGCGTGAGGTAGTAGTCCACCTCGCCATGCCGCCTTTCCACCCATGGTTGGACCTGCTCGATGAGTCGCGCAGTCCATCGTCCTCGGGTGTCGTGCTCCCAGCTGTGTTGCCACTGCTGGAAGGTTCGGGAGCGCTCTTCGGTTCTTGCCGTGTCCTTGCCGATCTCGCCTTGTCTCTGGTAAATCGCTTTCCTCTCCCCTGCCAAGAGCTTGACCGGGATGACTCCGGCGACCACCAGGACGGCAGGCTCGGACACTGTCCGGTAGGCGGAACACACCCGGAGCGCAGCTTGACGCTGAACCCGGGCGAGTCGCAACCTGTAGCACTCCTTATCTAGAGCGCCTGCCCACACCTCTGCCCCGTAAAGGAGCACGGACTGGACCGCGGACATCAACAGACGTCTTCTGCTGGATCGGGGACCCCCGACATTGGCCATCAGCCTACTAAGGTAAGTGACTACCTTAGCGGCCTTGTCCGCCGTACGAAAGATCTGATCCCTCCAGCTTAACTTGGTGTCCACCATAACCCCGAGGTATTTGGCGGCACGAGTTGATGTGACCACCTCCCTTCCCACTCGGAGTGGGACGACGGTGTCGATCCTCTTCTTCGTGAGGATCGCAGTGAATTACATTAAAGTTTAATTATAAATTGCTATTATATTAAAATTTTTACCGGAAATCAGTTGTGTTCTTATTTTTACCGGGAAGTTGGAGAGTTAGTGATGAGTGTGAAAGTTATGACGGAAAAAACCTAATTCTATCAGTTACTCTAGTCATATATTTAGCTTATGTAACATGCTTAGCATTTAAACTGAACATTAGGGTTAGTAAGGACGAACCAGAACATACGTCATTACTGTAACAGTAATAATCTGTTATATACATTTAAGTTCAATTTCAATATTTGTTTCAATTTTAATTTACTAGTATACGTGTTGCTCGAAATCGAGCAATTTATTTAAATACAGTATAAATGTTACTTTAGCTCTAAACCAATGACATCCGACCAATCCAATAATGTGAATATCTTTAATCGCCAATAACTACACGTATTTACAGCTGATTATAACAGATGTTTCAAATGCTTTATTCAGTCCCCAATGTTATTTAAATTGTAAATTTTGAGATTTCAATGTTTGATAGCGCCATTATTTTCAGTCCGATTCTCATCAATTTTTGGCGGAAACAACTACAGACCAAGCCCTATCTAACGACACTAAAAACTTGAAAATCGGTTGAAAATTGTAGGAGGAGTTCTCAAGACAAAAAAACCCTTAGCGTATTAAATAAGTATAGATTTATTTTTCCATGCTGCAAAACAAATATAATAACCAATTACATTATAGCATAATAAAAATATCACATAAATAGCAATGCATGAAAAATAGTGAGACCCAAGGACGACACTGCTACAGTATCGACTTCTTGTCTATCTACATAAAATTAAAATAGTGTAGGCCTATTTATACATGAAACACCATGTAGATTTAAATTAATGCTAATAAATTCCCAAACTGTAACTGTGGTGAATACGTGGCTTAGATCACCTAACTTTAGGTTGTGCTTGGTTTCCGTAAATTCAACAGTTTTTACAGAGTTTAAAACATTGAAATTACAATTCTCTGTTACCATTATGGATTTACTTCACAACATGAATGACAATATTTTGTGCCAAATTCTCCACTTTGCATTATATAAAAAAAATTGCAACGGTTTTGTTTGACCTTTTATACTTTAGTTATTTTTTGCTGGCCTAACATAGTTATAACCCGAACAAAGATATGGATTAATACCCCATTAAATTGCACTCACTCCTACTACTAATGCTCTTATTCTCTAATTTTCTTATCACATATTCTCTTTAAAAATTTCTTCTACAATTTATTTTGACATGGGTTTAAATTCCAGGTGATTACATACGGACAATGTTTTCATCAATACAACTCAACAAGCAGGCAACAGAATAGAGGAGAGTCAATGGGGAGAACAGCATACTGGTTGTGAGTGAGTACTATAAGTTGTGAAAACTAATAAGTTTGTCCTCTACTTAAATTCCCTAAGTTTAATTGTGAACTTACAGGGTAAGTTTACCCTTTAACTTACCCTAAGTAAGTTTGTTGTGAAGCACAGGGTATAGCTGACACCCGGAGGTGGTACCTATAAAGGGGGCTTACGATTGGTGGTTGTTATATATTAAAGCCTATAAAAATGTAGCGGTTTAAAAAACTTCTTCTAGAAATTGTGATTTTTTAATTTTGTCTTACTTTTCTTAATTACTGTAGTTTTTTTTTCACACATATCATTGATGTTAAAAAGTACATTTTATGTCAACATTTAAGACAATTTTTTTTCTTGAGGTTTAGATCGTTACGAAGGGTTGTTGTTTAAATTCATGGCACAGGACTAGGACATTTAAATCCACAGTTTCAAGATAGTCACTATTCTATGTTTCGAGATGCAAACACATCTACATACGTACACACACATCACTATTTTTAATCCTACTATTGTGAATAGGGTTAATTTAGTAGTTGATATTAGTAAATAAATTTTAATTGTACATTAAAAAAAATATATATTCATTTTCTATCCAGTGTAAATGATACGGGTTCACAGAAAGCGGATGTTTTGTACAGCTCCTCTGAAGAGATCAGAGCCTTGTATCTAACTAAAACCACTTAGTCAGTGATAAAGAGTATAATTTTCTTTAAACTAAGCGTTTGCTTTTATTAAAGATACATAAAAAGAGACAATTGAAATAATAATAAAAAATAGTGAAATAGAATAATTCAATGTAATAACATATTTGTTATTACAAACCCCCGCGAGAAATTTATCTTTAAAGTCCTTTAATTTTGTCATAACAAGACATAGAACTTTAAGCCAAGCTATATGAGACCTATGGTGACAATTTTTCAGGAGTTCTACTAAAAAACTACTTCGAAAAGAATTATAAAAAACACTAGATCTTATAATATAGCTTTTAAGACCTTTGCACTTCTGAGCAGTTAACTGTTAACTTGACACCAAAAGGATGAATATGTTAAAGTTTAATTCAATTTATTTTATACTATCTTAGATTACTAGTCAGTTATGTATTTGAGGGGATGTTTGCAGAAAATTTATGTTAAAATCGATAGTAAAAAAAGGTTAATTTCACTTTGATTTTTAAAAATTTAATATCTAGTGGCCATTTGTAGTTGTGATAGTATTTTTATCGCAACTATTGTTTTATGTAAATCTTTAAGGCATAAATGCTGACTACAATCACTACATTATATTTAAACATAAAAATTGAATAGGTGTAAACTGATGAAAAAATTATTAAAACTGATATTAGCCGTATACTAGAACAATTTTCGCCCATATAGCCAAATAAGGCTTGATACAAACATTGGATTAAGTTAATGTTTCACGATAAAACCATTAATATTTAAATTTAAATAACTCTAATTTGTTTATCTTTATAACATGTTTAGTTTCATAAAATAATCTAAAATAAGTCAGTGATTTTTTTTATATTAAAATGTAGTTAAAAGGAGTAAGAAAAATTATAGGGTTGTAGTAAAAAACATGTAATTAGGTTAAACTTGAATTTTATTAGAATCCAAGCTTATTGATTGATTGTATTGTTCCTGTTCCAAGTGTTCTTTACTGGTTGTTGTTGTTCTGGTTGTTGTTCTTGTTGTAGACGGTGACAGTCTGGAAGAAGATGTTCTTGGCCTGCTGGAAGTTGTTGGCGTTGACCTGGCGGTCGAAGGGGAAGCCCTGGGGACGGTTGTCGTTGGGCTGGTTCTGGTACTGGTTGTTGTCCTGGTTGTTGTTGGGCTGGTACTGGTTAACGGCAACGACGAAGACGTACTGCTGACCGTTCTGGCTACCCTTGGGCAGGATCAGGTTCTGGGGCAGAGTGTACTGCTGCTGCTGCTGCTGGGTCTGGTTGTAGTAGTTCTGACCCTGGTTGAAGAGAGCGCGAGTGCTGGGCTGCTGCTGGACGAACCTGGTGGACTGCTGGGAGTTGCGCTGGATCTGGTTCTGGCCGTTCTTCACTGCAACAATAAAATACCACCGTTAATAGTCGTAAACTTCATGTCTTACAAAATCAGATACAAATAAATTTTACGACCTCATTCATATATTAACGAACTTCTTTTTTATAATGTCATGTTTGAACAAATATGTATTAAATTGAATGATTCATGCAAAATATTTAAAGTTTCTTGCAATTATCATTTTAGTTGGTAAAGACCATTCAAAACTTACGTTGGGCAACGAAGCGGTCGATCTCAACGAAGTTCTGCCTGGCCTGCTCCAGAGTGTACTGGTTGCCCTGGACATCGTACTGAGGTCCGATGAAGACACGCACGATGGCGTCAGTGTCCTGCTGGCTGTTAACCTGGATCTGGTAGTTGAAGGGCTTGTTGTTGAGCTGTTGCTGCTGGGCCTTGTACTGGTAGTTCTCGGCCTGCTCTCCCTGCTGGTAGTTGATGGCGTTGTACAGGTCGACCTCGTTGTTGTCGAAGTAGGTGACCAGCTCGTCAACGTTGACAGCCTGGACCTCAACACCGTTGAAGTTGATCTGCTCCTGCTTGTAGGGCTGGAGTTGGTTCTTGAAGTTCTGGAAGTAATTGACGATGCGGGCGATGATCTGGTAGAAGACGGGGTCCCTCAGGGCAGCGGAGTTGGTCTCGATGGCACCAGGAGCGTTCTGGAATAAAAACCGTAATTTTTAGCGTTCTCCAGAAATCAGGCTGTTTTTGTTATCTAGATAGTACAAAAACTGGTCATTTTTTTGTCCTAGGAGTGAAAAATCTGCTAGAATATAATTTAGGTCCTAGGACTGATTAGTCAGCTGTTTGCTAAGTATATTATCATTCATTTAGTAATTTTGAGATGCAGTATTTAGAAATTCAAAGAGCATTGTTTGTAAATAACAGAGGTGTAAACATTTTACTTACTTTGTAAGTATGACCTCGAAAATACAACTTCATAGTTAATGTTTTAATGATTAAAAGTCTATTTCCGCATTATGGTAAAACAATTGTTAATCACCCGAAACATAAATGTTGTTTGGATGCTTAATCGTTTTGCACCTCGTTTTTACAAAGTTTTTGAGTCAAACTACTATTTAATTATGCATCATTGTCTTGTTTTTAATCTGGATGAATAAAATCAAACTAGGGAGCCCGTGCGCAAATTGCATGTTTTGTGATATGTTTTTACGGTTTGTACACAGAGCCTGGTACGCCGAGTCGGTTGCTCACCTACAGTATATTTCGAAGTCATCATATAGTTATGTTGATTAAGCAGTGAGAGATAGTCTATTTTCGTTTACAATCTGACTTTAAAATTTCAATATTAGCTGTTAAGTAAAAATGCCCTTTTAACAATGTACAACTTATAAAGAAAATTTTTCAAAATTTTTAAACACCATATAGAAATAAATTAAAGGGTAAGCTTACGTGCTCGAAAATAAATTACATTCTTCTACCATAGCATTAACATTGAAACTTTGAAATTCACTAGGGCGTATACCTGGAGGCCGTTGTGAATTTTAATGGGATAATGGTCATTTTATGGACACTACTTTTCTAATAGTATCCACGGATGCACACAATCTGAGAAACAAAGAGTAAATTAGATCTGCTTGCCTATTGATACATAGTATCAATGCTATTTTAAATATCATTGAATAATTGATATTTTCTGTAATACTAATTTGAGGAGTACTAATATAAGACGTTTTAATTATTGTATTTTGTTTATTACCTGGTACTGGTTGTTGGGGTCAACAATGCTTCCGACCACCTTCCTGAAGACGTCAAAGTATCCGTAAAGGCCGTTGTTGGCAGCGTAGTACTGGTTGTTGACAGAGTTCTCGTTAGCCTGAACCAAGTTACCCAAGACAGCGACTCCGTTCTCAGCGTTCAGTGCCTGCTTGCCACCCTGGTTCTATAACAGAAAACCAATAATGAGTTTCATTTGACAAACATAATATTATTCCATTCCCTTTACCTTTAGAAAGTATTGCTTTTGTCAAGAGATTAAATCCTAAACAAGGATCGGTCTTTGTTTGACACTTTTTTTTAATTAGTCTTTAACATTACTGTTGAATATTCCCTCGTATGTTATGTGTACACATAAATTACAATTTTTAAGTTCAATTAAAAACATTTTAATTAACAAAAGCACTGCAACGAAACGTTGATACTTCTGAAATAACATGGAGTAAATTTTTTGGTATTTTAAGTTACAATTTGAGGCCAAGAATGAACTCCCATGGGGATTACTAGCTCACTTTCATATTCAAAAAGATTTCCATAATGTTTAGGTAATTCAAATATGTAGGTACGAGTTAATAAATGTGTGATGAATATTTAAACAGGAAAGGGGCTGTATTTGCCGTATTTGTTACGACAAACAAAAATAAAGATAATATAACTGATAAAAACTATATCTTTATCCATTGACCCAAAGGTTCTCCATAGGTGTTAAAGTTTACATTGTAGAAATAGTCTTTATTTCACCATGTCCTGTTTATATGTATCCCATCAACAAATAACAAAAATTAAAATAATAGAGGGCTTTATTCAAAATTATTGTGGACACTTACGTTCTTGACCTGCTGGCTGTCGACGACGTCAGCGATGCGCCTGTCCAGGTTCTGGAGCTGCTGCAGGTAGTGGTTGTTGGCGTTGTTGATGTTGACGTTGTCGGGACGGGCAGGGACGGCCTGGCCGTTG
This sequence comes from Neoaliturus tenellus, assembly GCA_030545055.2. Lineage (NCBI taxonomy): Eukaryota > Metazoa > Arthropoda > Insecta > Hemiptera > Cicadellidae > Neoaliturus > Neoaliturus tenellus. Next base: position 82,491,486 of record CM061534.1, on the reverse strand, counting down.
TGGTACTGGAGCTGAGGGTTGTAGCCAGGCTGGACGTTCTGGTTGAACTGGAAGGGCTGAACGTTGGGGAGGTTGTTGGCGTACCTCTCCAGGTTGTAACGAGCCAGAACCTGCTGCAGGTAGTAGTAGAAGTTCTCGCCTTGGTAAGCGTTCTGGTTCTTCTGGTTGTACTTCTGCTGGTTGAACCAGGTGGGGTTGTAGATCTGCTGGTTGGCGAACTGCTGGTTCAGGTTAATGTCCTCGCTGAAATAAGCGACACGACCTTCCTGGTTCTGCTGCTGCTGGTTCTGGTACTGGTTGGCCTGGTTCTCGTTGTCGTAGTTCTGGTTGTTCTGGTACTGGTTGTTGAACAGCTGCTGGTATTGGTTCTGGTTACCCTGCTGCTGCTGTTGTTGCTGCTGTTGCTGCTGCTGTTGCTTCTGCTGCTGGTTGTAGACGTAGTAGTTGGTGTGGTTGGACTGGACGACGGTTTGCTTCTGGCCTTGCTGCTTGTTGTTCTGGGCCTGCTGGATGGCCTGAGCGTTGACGAACAGGTTGGGGTAGACCTCGGACTGAGGAGGCAGGGGGATGTTCTGGGTGTCTTGACGCTTGACGATAGCGACGCTCAGAGCGTAGACGAACTGTCCCTCGTTGACGCGGTCACGGGCCCAGCAAGCGGCCTGGTAGAAGGTGTCGAAGTCCTTGGCGAAGTAGAAGACATCGAACAGCTGGATGGCCTGTTGGAGCTGGTTGGGGTTGTTGTAGTTGAACACTTGTCCACGGGCCAGCAGACCCTGCTTGTAGGCGTTCTGGAACTGCCTCACGGCATACGCGTTCTGGAAACAATTGGATAGATTATTAACATTTTTGCGTGATTAATTTTTGTAATCTCTATTTATTAATTTTTATACAAATGAAAAAAAGTTTTCATATTCCACTAGGTTTTGGAATGTTTGTCACAACTTATAATTCACCTTAACTTTTTTTACATTCGAAGATTACACAGTCAATTAATCTTATAAAGGATTTGTAGACTATATAAATTCATTAAGGATACATTTATACAATTATTTGCCGGTGATAGTGTGTTATTATTAAGCAAATTATAGCGGACATTTTCCATCACTGATTAGGAAAATAGCTAAACAGTAGTTTGGCGTTTAATCAGAGAATAAAATTATTCACTGATCGAATACGTTACTCATTTAGGTATACAGTTTATTTATTTAAATGTAAAGTTAGTGGCTTAAAGAATTATAATTTACAAGCGTTTTCATGTTTTAAATATGAAACCTAATAGTTTCATTTTTTCTCTAAGTGAAAAAAGATCAAATATTTCTTTCTTTACGATATTTTGTTTCATTTATTTTCTTCTATTTGGTTTTTTATCACCTGTTAACGTCACGACTATAAATTTGTAAAACCAAAAAGTTACATTTTACACTTTTGTTCAATAAAAAAATTCTTTACTACTTAATATCTTAATAAACTGTAAATTGAACTTACGTTGAAGTTGCTGGGGTTGAAGTTGAAGTTGTTGCCGATCTGTTGCTGTTCCTGGTTGTAGTTGGGCTGCTGCACATTGACGAACAACTTGTACAAGTTCTGTTGCTTTTGGTTGTCGTTTTGGTTGCCTAAAATGAGAGTTAAAGGTTAAGGATTTAACGATATTTTAAGTGTAAAACCTAGCTTATTAATATTTATTATTGATTTGGAGTGGTTATGAATATTATATTGTTGTAATAGTGTTATTGAATTATTTATAAAACTGTTTTACATTCACTATTTCAATATACCCATCCTTATTTATTAAAGATTCATTTAATTTGTAATTTTACCCTAAGTTTTGGCTAAACTATTATCTATATACATTAATACACTAATAATACATTAATACATGTAGGCCTACATTAATAGGCAAGCATGTTTTTCCTCCTTTTTTCAGCTTATGGGCATCGTAGGAGTAATCTGCTTATACCATTGTCCTGTAGATGAGCAGAATCACATAACAGTTCATATCCATCCACAGGGCTACGCGCCACATGCTTTCAAAGTTTCAAGATTAGTCTTATGGAAGAAGGGTAATGAATTAAATCATTAGACAGCTGTTGTAATGTAATAACAAATGTTTACTTATTTAAAACAACAAAGACATGTTTCAGTTTTAAATACTTTTACACTAATCGGGTCCTGAAATATTGGTTTAATTTCGGTCATTAGGCGATCTCTATTTATGATTATTATGTATACAAAGAGTTTTTAAACTTAAAATATATTCGATTGAGGTATAAAGTGTGACACAATTATATTTTAATAAAGGCTAAAGTTCAAAGAACAGTTTCTAGATTTATCTTACAGTTCTTAAAATACGGGTTAAACAAGAAACCTGCTTCAACCCTCATTTAAAATATTTTGTTATGTATCATTGTTTTTTGCATTTTTTATTTTAAGTTATATTTTAGGTAAGTACGAATTTGTGCGATCTAAAATATTATTAAAGCATCTGAGACCTAAATACACGTAGTTTTAAAGTTTAAGTGAAATTATACCACCAGTAGACTATAAGTTAAAAATTTGCAAACTCGTCACGTTAAAGAATAGTCATAAGTTAAATGATGTAAAACAGATTAAGTTATATTCGTATAGCATTCTTGAATTAGATTCATTTACATCTATATTTAAAACAGTACGTTAAAAACGCCTTTGGACAGTTCGTCTAATACTTCTACTGGGCCGATTTACATGGGAGTGGTACCAAAAGAAACATTTACTGTCCTATATTAGCAGGTTTTATTTGTATTTCGAAAATATTTACGTTAAATTGATCAAAAATTTAAAATAACTTTTTCTTGGGAAAATTTAACATGGGGAAAGAAGTAAACTTTATCAATCATATGGACAATTCATCCAAGACTTCCACTGGACCGATTTAGAATGAAGTTTGCACCAAGAAAGCTAAACATTTTTTATATTAGTAGGTTTTATTTACTTTAATGTTGTCTTACTTCCTTTTATTGAAAAAATCTACATTTAAAAACCTTTGCAAAGAATTTATTTTACAACTTTTGTATCTACATGATTATAAACGCATGAGTTATTTATCTAAATACAGTAGAAGAGCAATCGCTCAAAAAGGATTTGGTTTATTATGGCCAGTACCTAAAAACGTATACAATTATAATGTATTATTCTTTTAAGGAAAGAAAAAATTAATACAATGTTATACTATTTAAACTGCTCAATTTTATAGTTGGTTGATTAAAAAATAAATAAGTATTGAATGATAAATTGTTTAAAGTTTCTTAATTATGTAAAACAGCTGATTAATTGGAAGGAACTAGCAACTTTAAAAAGTAAACTTTATACATGTTTCACACCATCAGCCCAGGGCTCCACTAACCACTAACCATTCATCGAATATGGGTACTGAGTGTTGTTTAAAACTAAAATAAAATTAAATTACTATAGTATTGTATTTTAAACATGATAATCTATACTGTTGATTAACTGCATTACATATTTTACAACAGGTGTCAACATATTAGATAAAAGTCTCACCGTTGTAAGCGGCGGCGGCGAGCGCCAATCCACACAGAAGCAGGGCTGTGACCTTCATGGTGAACAGTGCCTTGCTCGCCGATCCGTCCGGTATATATCGGGGTCTCCTATCGCACTATCACCTCCACTGTGTGACCTCTCACCCTAAAATGAGTTCAATGTCTGTCTTTGTCACATCGGAAAGAAATTTCAATATGTAACCTTTTACAACTGATCATTATTATTCCAGGTTCTGTAATAACTAAGAGATTGGTGTAAGATATTGATATTTTAAGATTTTAAGAGAAACCTTGTGTAAATAATACCTCTTTGAGCTAGTTAGTTAGCTACATAAATGAATTTATTTTCATTATAACATAAATAATATAATTGAACTTTTGCTTTACTTATTATATACTTCACAAAATTACTTAAAACAGAAGTAAAAAGTAACTTTTCTGGCCGGTTTCCCCAAACAATATTATCTTAACAATGCTTTAACTTATGGTCAGCTTTGATTTGAGCTTAAGTCTAACTTTAAACTTACTTGGATAAAGTGGCCCTTGATAAACAAAAAAATTTTTAGGTGTTAAATTATATATTGGCATGAATATTTTTTTCATGAAGTTTTTATAGGAATAGTAAGAGGTGCTTGGTACTACTCAAGATTAATATCTAGATAAATAAAATATTGTTTATTTCTGTAATCCAAGTGAAAGTAATTTATTGCCTGACTTTTGCGCTTCTAAAGTATTTTTTTTTATATTTTATCTTCCACACTCTTTGCTCCGGTGTCTCATAGATTCATTCAACTTTATCTGTTTTAAAGAAAAACTACATTTAATGGCGTTTGCCTCGGTTGTCAACAAAAAATAAGTGGTCAATACTTCTTTTTAGCCACTTCTTTTACCAAAGTTTGACCACCGTAGTGGTCTCATTTTCAAAATGGCATCCAAGATGGCACCTCCTAAATGACTTCCACATTTTCACAGGATCTAAATGAATTCTGTGTTTACGTCTCGCCATCTTGTTATCACCATTAATGTTACGCCATCTTGATAATAAGGCATTTCCGGTTTACAACCTTAGAAAGTTTGAAGTATATTATGCAGCATGCCGAAAATTACAGAAATACTTCAAATAACGACTTACGGAATTACTTGAAAATTAACGCTCTTCTCTGATGACTTTTTCTAGGTTGAAGCATTGAAAAAAATGGTTATGTCAATGGTTGAAGTAAAAAAGGGAATGGCCTTAAGCCGCGTCCACACTGGCCGAACATGTTCGCTTCCAAACTTTTGTTTTTTCGTTGATAACGTTTTAGAATGTAAATCATATGGTCGGTAAATTGTTCATTAGGAATATTTGTTGATTTTTTTGTGTTCGCTGAACAAGTTCGCCAGGAATGTTTGCCCAGTGCGGACGCGGCTTTAAGCTTAATATTAAAAGAACCCTTGACTACCATAATAATACTTTACACAATTACTCATTGATATTCTCCTCCAATAACTCATCAAAATTGTATAAAAGCATTCCAACTAAGAGTTTCCTGAGTCCCATTCAAACTTCCACTACAGAGGGAAAGAGGAAGCTGATACATGAGGAAGCCAGACTACATGCCGACAGAAAAAACGCTGATGATACAACCATTCTCTATCCATTAACTACAACACCCAATATCGAAACAGAAGAAACCCTACAATTGGCTTCAGAAATATGTTCTTCATTAAACCTCAAGATAAACAAAACCAAAACAGTTAATATCAATTTCTCAATAAAAAAATCAAGCTAACCTTCAGACTACAAGTCCAACATCAATTACACTAGTATCAGAAACAAAATTTCTAGGGATCATCTTGGATGAAAATTTGTCATGGCAAAAACACATTGAAGCTCTGGAAAATAAATTATCTTCAGCACTCTTTGCAATAAGGAGAATACGTTCTTTAACTGACAAGAAAACTGCAAAAATATCTTACTGTGCTTTATTCGAGAGCCATTTAAGATTTGGTATCATCTCATGGGTCTCTGCTGCAGACTACCTCATACAGAAGCTTCTCACAATCCAGAAGAGGGCCATAAGATCAATGGAACAAATTCAATATACCGAACACTGCAAACTTTTTTTTATATCCAACGAGATCCTCACTCTACCATCCCTCTACATCCTGGAATTAATCAAATTTTTAAAACTTAACCCCCCAAAAATAAGAAACGATTGCCACAAACTTAACCTTAGAAATTCTAAACTTAACTATAATATTCAGCAGCACAGATTAACTAAAACCAGTAAAAATCCTCAAATAATAGGATCCAAACTTTGTAACATGTTGCCTGAGAACTTAAAATTAATTGACAATAACAGAACTTTTTTCAATAAATTAAAACAATACTTACTAAATAAACCATACTACAACTTAAATGAATTTCTTGAAGACCATAGCATCTATAATAGATTAAACTCCTAAACTGCTCACAACCTACACTAACACACACACACACACACACACACACACACACACACACACACACACACACACACACACACACACACACACACACACACACACACACACACACACACACACACACACACACACACACACACACACACACACACACACACACACACACACACACACACACACACACACATTTACGCAAACAAAAGAAGAGTGACGATTCCCTGGTCTTGACGACTACGGCGAAGAGGACCTAGGTAAAAGGTACGGTCTTTCAGATCAGTGCGGTCCGGCGCCGCACCGGACCGGACGTGCGGCGGCGACCGGAAGGCCCTTTCATATCAAAGCGGCCGAATCCGGCGATTTCCAGGCCAATATTATTCAAATTTTAAATACAAATCCCCATTTTTATATCTTTTTTATAATTTAATTTTTAGAAAAATTTATAAAATTGATATTCCTAACGGTTTAGAAGATGGTAACGGTAGAAAGTTAGTTTTTGTTTTCAATACCTAAGAATAACATGAAAAAATTCACAACCATTCCAGAGTTTTTGCACACACTGTAAATGAATACGATAAACGCTAAAAGATATTTTATTAATGGTGGATTTGGGTACTTTTGATGCTTAAAGATACGGAAGTTCGTTGAAAAGTGGTCAATAGGAACCATTTAGCACTAATAATACAGTTGAAATATCCTGTGTAACGTAATATACGAAAATTTGCCAACTTAAAAGGAGCGTTTAGCTTTTACCGTAAGATATACCGTATGTTGCAAAAACTCTGTCTCTGAGAATTTTACGTTAAACAAAACTGTCGAAGCATGCAAATAAATGTCTTACCTACAATATTGGATTGGTGGGATATCTTTGATTTAGTACCATATGTAATTTTCGTAATGTATCAAAATAAATTGCTCGATTTCGACCAACAAGTGCTGTAGGATACAGGGGTTTTTTTTACCTGATTCTTCTTAAGAATATTGGAGTGGGGGAGTGATTTAAACTGTAAACAAAAAATTAAAACTCGTGACAAACATGTTCGAGTATCAGATTTCCTTAAATAACGTTTTAAATCAGTTATAATGTCTTTCAGTAACTCCTAGTCAGCTGTTATATTTTTAAGCCAAACCTATGCCTTGTTAAAAGTAACAGTTCTAAAGTAAACTGATTAAAAAACAACTTCTCTAATAATATTGTAAAACTTATACACAATATGTTGTGATGTAAAATTACCGGCTGGTATAAAGCAGTAAAATAAAAATATAAAAAAAATAAATAAAAACAAAGGGCTCCAGCCAATTGGACATTAGCGAGGATAAATGAACCCCCGCCACCATCTCTCCCTAGAAGGATCAGGTTTTAAAGAACTGGCTATATATGAAAACAATTATGCTTCCGGGTTGTGTTATAATAAAAACACATATCCCCATGCTTCCGTTACAAAAACACGGTTATGGTGTTCTTTTAAGGATTTCTCCCACAACACTGGCCTCTGGTTGACCAAACTTATCAAGTGCTTGATGTCAATTCATTCCTCCATGTCGTACACAGTGCCTATTGAAACTACAGTTCAACAAGAAAACTGTAGAACCAACACTAGTCAAGAACTGAGAGATAGAGAGTGAAAAATATTCGATTTACGTCCGGCGAAAACCCTGCCGGAACGCACTGATGTGAACGCGTCGATAAAAACCAATGTACGAAACAATGTACGGTCCGGTGCGGCGACGGAAGGTACGTTTTTGCTTTCCGGCGGTCTTCCGGCGCCGGACGTCCACCGTGGTTCGTCCGGCCGCTGCCGCACTAGTATGAACGCTCCCATTAGGATCAACAGTCAAAAAATTTTCGTCCGGTCCGGTACGGCGCCGGACCGCGCTGATCTGAAAGAAGCCTAAGGCGATAGAAAAGTTTTACGGCCTAAGTCGGGTAGGAATTGAGTGTTTTGTACTATTACTATACTATTACTTTTACTATATGCTTCAACTAAACTGGAAGAATGACGAGCTGCTGGTATCTTCTGTAGTTGAGGATTTCTTTCACGAGGCTTATTTTATTTTGTATATGTACTTTCACAAATTTTGATACTGGCAATGCAACCAATTATGTAGTTGTTGCAGACGTCACTATTCATAGTTTTTTTAAATATCGGTTTCATTCCGAGTTCCCACTGAGTTCCCGATGTCTGCTAAAGAACACATTATTGGAGTGATTACTTAAGTGCTTCCTCAGACAATTCTCAAAACATAATTAATATTTCATAGATCTCTTAAAAATTGTTTTTTGGATCCATTAGAATGTAACAAATACCCTCAACGATATTACAACCATACATTGACCTAGAATTGTTAATGCAACCTGAAATAGTAAATTTATCTTACTCGTGTGTACATTACTACACATTGTATTATACATTGTGTGTGTGTACATTACTAGAAATTTCAATCTCTAGTAACAATTATTAACAATCAGTTAGGTCAGTGTTAAAGGTCATGATTTATTGAGTGAGGAGATACTAGCGAGACATCAGCGAACTTAGCATTGTCTGTAAAAAGAGTGATAGCTTATTAAACTTAGATAAACGTTATTGTACGTTTCCCGCATTATATTGATAACCAGTCTTATCAATAAAAAAGTCTTTTTTTAGATTTAGAAACGAAATCAACTTTCGAAATTAGACATTTGTCCGTCGAAATAATATTTTATTCTTAGCGTATTCGAAGTATTTTAAAAGTATCATATGTATATTTGATGCATTGCATTTTATACATTTGCATTTGATACGTGAGACACCAACGCACTCTGTGGTGCGTATTTGGAGATGAATATGACTGAAGGATGAGTTTGATGATTTTTATGTACCAGATGAGGTGTAGCTTTGAAACTAGCAAATAGCAGCCGATTTATTTTCTATATGCATAGCATATATTAAAAAATTCTATGTGCATGATGAAAAAATCCTAAAATCCTAATACTTCCTATGATAATCCTAATGATGAAAAATTATAATAAAATCCTTTATGCATGATGGAATATATTGTCTTTATTTAAGGTACTCTGTTGATCAATGAAGATGATTATTAGTGGCAGAAATAATAATGTCGTCATAGTGAAGTGAAAGCTATTAATCGTGATTGTAATTCACTCTTGATAGATATAAAAACAACCGTTACCAAGCTATACCGGAGAAATGATAGCAGTTAAGTATAATGTTTTAACTGTCTCGTTCATGGAAAAGAATATTGTTCTATTTTACTAAAACATGTTTTTCTGTCCGCACGGTTTGTAAACCGTGAGCCACATTAGAGTCGCTGGAGTTGACTTGGGTAGGGCCAAATTAAACGAGCATTACCACCAGCGTAAAGAAAAGCGAATTTTCGAAAACGACGATAACTACGATTTAATTCTCTAGCGAAAGTAACTCGCGACAGAGCGTCAAGGACAATCAAGACAATTCTATAATAACTTAACGAGTCGAGGCAGGAGGCCCGGAGTCGAAAGTGCGACACAGTTGGCGTGCGAGTCGACCTGACGCGTACAATTCGCTCCGACACGTAATCTGGCGAATTATCACTAAACATCGGAAAACTGAGATCCAGTATAAAGTGGAGCCCCGGGCCCGGAGTAGCAGTAGCTCCAGGGAGGCAGCTGAGATGCGGACGAAGACCTTGGCGGCGGCGGCGGCGCTGCTGGCGTGGCTGGGGGCAGCGGGGGCGGTGGAGGCGGTGGAGGCGAACTACTCACAAGTCGTGGACAACAGTGTGGAAAACGACACGACGAACGTTGACAAGGTAGTCATTGGTTTTTATAATGTATGTAAATTCTTCATAAAATGTAAATTCCCATAGAATGTAAATTATTGTCAGCGGAATAACATTTATAAAAAAAAATGATAACCTTAATAACATCACAAAAAACAGCCTTGATTTTTTTTATTATTATGAAATCGAAAATTTATTCGTGTTTTTTAGCATACTAAGTTTCGACATTTTTACCTTTTTTTACATTAATCTAAAAATGTGGATCTGTATTCCATCCAATTTATTTAAAAGGTTCATGTTTTGTTTCCGACCCAAGAGCTAGTTGATTTTGATTTAACTTGATTCCAAATAAGTTTTACCTGTGATTTAGTCAAGTACTAGCTATTAATTTAGTTCATCAACCTGGAATGTCAATTTCCATGAACAGCCGTTCTAAATTCCACCTTCGAACACTAAAGTTTAACTGTCTTCATGAAGCACCCGACGTTACAGCATATTTTTATAATAGAAGATTATCAAGTGAAGTTTGATTTTGTTACAAATAGCATGTGCAGTATGTGGATAAGCACGGGGATTGGTAAGAAACTAGAGCTTGCCCACCGTTCTAAATTCGACCAAAATTCTGTTAATCTTGGGCCAATTAGTTTTAAAATTTGTTATAATTGTACATCTGTTGTTCTTGAATTGCTAGTTTTTCTTATTAAAAAAGCTGTCTAATAATTCAATTACCCTTCTCCCATAAGATTAACATTGAAACTTTGAAAGTCCGTAGGGCGAAGCCCCGAGGGCCTATGGGAATTAAAACGTGATTCTGCTCATCTAAAGTATACTACCGTTCTAACAATATATGCGGTTTTCTCCTAAGATGTTCCCAAGCTGAGAAAAAAGGAGGAAAAGAAACACGCTTGCCTATTTATATATAGATAGTTTTATTTACTGAACTATGACGATTGTAACGAGTAGGTTACCGGAACCAAATAAATAATTATCAAGTTTATCAATATATTAATAAGTACATGTATATTTTGAACTCACTAAATGAGTCTATTTCAATTTTTATGTACCTATTTATTAAACGTAAATTATTTTCTATGCCAAGCTATTATACATAATCGGATTGCTCTTAAACAACTCGATTATGAAGTATTTAAAAGATTAGACACATGTATTGACATTGTACTTGTGTTTGTACATGTACCCTCATTTATACACATTTTGGTGTTTTAAAACGTAAAAATCATCGTTCATAACAGAATATAGAATAAATTTAAATGTTTATTAATAGTCTATAGACTTGATTGGGCAGTTCAACAGTTCGATTATTTTTAATTAAAAAAAAAAAAAAAAAAAAAAAAACATACACACACATAACGAAAGTATCGGATTGGAAAATAATATCATAGTATATCCTTATTTAACAAGAAGTAAGGTTGTACGGTTTCGTAACAAACTAAAAACTATAACTTAAGTTTCAAATAAAATTATGAAATAACAATGTACTTGATGGCAAATAATTAATTCATCTTTTCCCTAGTTTGAAAATAATACCCCCGTCGCAGCAGACCTGCGTACTCAGCGAATTTCCAAACGATCTTGAGATATTGTATTTGCCCCATAAACACCATAGGAATGGGAATGTAGGTTTGCTGCCTTGGGATGTTGTTAGAAAATGTTAGTTTTGTTAGGTGTAATAGTTACGTTAGGTAAATGTCAAACTGTATCAATATTCAGCACTTGTTAATTTTCCCCATAAACCCCATGGGGGTGAGTATGTAGGTTTGCCGCCATATGGGTGTTGTAAGCAAATATCAGTTAAATCCTACCTAGTGAATGTACATACCAAATATTATAGAGTTATGGTGTTCTTTTCATTTTCCCCATAAAACCCATAGGGGTGAGTACGTAGGTTTGCCGCCATATGGGTGTTGTAAGCAAATATCAGTTGAACCCTACCAAGTGAATGTATATACCAAATTTTATCAAGTTATTCCAATAAATAAGCGAGATACAGGGTTTTGTTGATTTCCCATAAGATTAACATGGAAAACCTATTTTTGGCTTTTCTCCGTAACCTGTTAAGCTAAGTTAAAAATTCAAAATACTACATTGTTTGTTTTTTTAAGCTCTTTTAAATGATTTCAGTTAAAATTGTTGAATTTTGAAAATTATGCTCCAAAAATGCAAAAAACCCATTTTTGACCCCTTTGAAACCCCATAAAACCCTGTTCCCATAACCCGATCATGCTGGTTCGAGAACTCATGAAAATAGATCTAGTCTTACGCCTTCATACCAAATTTTATCAAAATCGGAGGTCGCCATCAAAAGTTATCAGTACCACGGACACATAGATATATATATATATATATATATATATATATATATATATATATATATATATATATATATATATATATATATATATACATATATATGAAAATGAACGAACGGTGTTTTTGGCTTCTGGGGACCTCAAAATGAAAAAGTAACATGGTCCCGGGCTTAGGTCTTACCATGGCTACTACCGTAATAGCGTATTCCCTTTAGGGAAATTCGCTAAAAGTGGCCAAAATACTCAATTCATTGTCTAAACTTTGGAAGTTGTGTCAGTGTTTTTTTCTGGACCCAGTTGGCAATTGTTATTAGACAAAACGGTTTATTCTGTTTAACAACAGATAGGGTTAAACAGATTACTTGCATTAAAAATCTTAATAATTCCACTTTCATTCGAACAAAAACGTTATAAACTAAAAAATGAAAAGTATAAAATAAAAGCAAATACCACTTTTCTATCTGGATTGTTAGCTTTAGCTTTCTTGATTGTGTATAGCGGGACACGATTAAGCTAAATGAAGAGTATGCCAGTTAGCAGACACGAACGATGTAAATCTGATTAATAAAGCCAAAATTGTTCAAACGTATTTTATTGTTATTGCTTTGTAAAAATTGATCAGTAATTGCAATATCAACCGATTTCACAATGAAAGGGAATAATTTAGGTCTGTTGTTGTTTTTTGCTGTATTTGTAAATTATAGTGAAACGTTTTGAACCGAGTCTGTTTTAGTTACAATTAAGAGTTACAAGTTACTGTATAACTTATTTTGTACAGACGAATAATGAGGTTATGTTCCTTTTTCTCATACAACATTTACAGATACGTATTGGTAAATCCGTTAAACGGAACTTTTATTTGATTCGTAAAAGAGATCCAGTGTTACTATAGTAATCGGCCAAGCGCTTGAATAAACATGATCATATGGATGGAGATTTTATTTTACCATCGGATTTGTGATATTCCTATTCTAAAACATATCCCACTAAATCATATCTATACTTATTTAATAAGCTAAGAGGTTTTTTGTGTTGAGAACTCCTCCTACAATTCTAAACGAAGTTTATTTGTGTCATTGGATAGGGCTTGGTCTGTAGTTGTTTCCGCCAAAAACTGATGAAAACCAGACTTAAAATAAGGGCGCTATTTACCAATTAAATTCGAAATTTTACCCATTAGAATAACATTGAGATTGGTTTGAGCATTTTAAACATCTGTTAACTTACAGCTGTAGTTTTTGGTGATCACTGATATTCACAATATTGGATTGGTTGGATTTAATTGATTTAGAACTAAATGTAACTTTTTTATTGGATGAAATAAATTGCTCGATGTCGAGCAACACGTGCTCTAGTCCAACTAAATCTATTTATTGTTGTTTAGATACAAACAAATTTAAAGCAATTATATTGGTTTAGTTCTCGGCCTAGGTACAAAGTTTCCATTTTATTTTAACTCTGATTTGATCAATATCAGAGTTTATCAATATGCAAAACTTATTCATAGGAATTAAATAAGTACATTAAAATTTTGGAACTGTTTTATTTTCCTTTAATATTATCATCCACCGTGTTATTTTTATAGTTTAATTTCCGTCTTAGTTCATTCCTGATAAAGAGATTACATAAATTGAATGTTATTATATCTTATAATAGTGCATACAAGAGCTGGATTATTCTATATGACTTTGTTGATTTTTACTCCAAATGATTTTTGTCAATCGGATTCAGTTCATTCTCGTGAGCCGTTAAATCGTGGGTCGTGTATTTTGTTAAATAAATGGTTCAATTCCAAAAAATTGCATTATAGGCAAGAGTAGTTTAACCTTTTCGAGATTTGTACTGACTTTTCTAAACCAACAATCCGTCTCTCTTTCATCGCAGAGCCTGCAGGAGCAGTGCGCCGCCAAGCAGCTGTCGTCGTGTCTGCGGCTCTCCCTACACCGCGGCCTGGAGCGGCTGTCGCGGCGGCCCCAGCTGGAGCTGCTGCCCGGAGTGACGGTGTCTGGCGACGTGACGTCACTGCACCAGCTGTCCCGTGACGTCACCCGTGACGTCGCCGTGGACGAGGAGCTGCTGCGGAGCCTGACCCGCTACCTCGGCTCGCTCAGCCTCACGGTGCGGCTGCTGGACGGCGGAGTGGTGCAGAAGATCCGCGAGATGGGCGAGGCCTTCACGCGGCACACGGACGACAACTCGGTCACGGGTAGGTGATGTACTGAGGTGTCCGATATCAGTAGCTTGAAATTGAGTTTAAGGGGAAACGTCGGAAAGGATAAAGTAATCTGCATGTAAACCAATTTCAAATTTTGTTGGCCATTAGCACTTGATGCAACCTAATTTTGCTCCAAATAAATTTAAGAGACACAGAATAACGCTTGTCAGATGAAGATTAACTCAATCTTATCTTCAACAAATCATTGACAGAACTGTGGTGATCTGGGGCATGAGCCTCCCTGACGGCTCATTTTGGAAGTTATAAGTTCATAGCCCACTTCAAAACTAAAGTAACTTTGTTTTGGAGACTCTCTTCCATAGTGTCCCCACTCTTAAAACTTTCGTGTTCTTCCAACACATGAAGTATCTTTCGTATTAAGTGTAAAATACTAAATGACATATTTAATCCTATTTTTCACAAAATTCAATAAAAAATTATGATTTGTTATGAAAATTTCAAAATATTTTAAGTTTGTTTGAGGTCACGAAGTGTTTTTTGTTTGGCAGGTCGCAGGAAGCGGTTCGGCTCGTCGCTGATGATGGCCGGGATGATGTCGGGCGGGTCGATGATGGCGTTGGCGATGTCGGCCATCGCGATGATGGCGGGCAAGGCCATCATGACGGCGCTGCTCTCGCTGATGATGTCCGCCATGATGACGATGGGCAAGGGCGGCGGCGGCGGGGAGAAGACCACCTACGAGATCTACCACGGAGGCCACGACATCAAGCATCGCAGCATGGACCCGGCGACTGCCGCGGACTCTGGCGGGGTCTACCCGTACTTCATCCCTCACTCTGCCGCCAGGCGCAACCTCCTCATACCCCTCAGTAGGCGGTAGTCTCACGCTTCTTTAGTAGTGTTGATAATTAATCTTGGCTGTTGCACTGTTTGAGATAGGTTTATTTATTTATTGTAGTTATTAGATTTATTAGATAGCTCATCATAAGACTGTAATTGTGATACAACTGTGTATAAAGCCCTAATTTATCCTTCAAGTGATCAAGTATAAAGTTCTTTTAATAGTATGTTGATAACAAATTAACATTGTAAATTAAAATACCTCCATTGCATTAGGCCTGAGTACTCAATGAATTTCCTGTGGAAGTTATTGATTGTTTTATTTTTCCAATACAGTAATAGGTACCATTATAAGAAAATTGTGAATTTGGGTGCGAAGGTCAAAAGTGTCATAGGGTTATTATTTGAATAAATATAAACTTCCCTTAACAGTCTGTTGGCAATAAATGAACATTGTAAATTAAAATAGGCCTACCTCCGTTGCATTAGACCCGAGTACTAAGTGAATTTCTTGTGGAAGTTATTGATTGTTCTATTTTTCCATAAATAGGTACCATGTAGAAGAAAACTGTGAATTTGGGTACGAAGGTCAAAAGTGTCATAGTGTTGTTATTGCAAAAACTTATACTATAGGACGTGTAATAAATCAATGCAGTTTGTCTTAAACCGAACCATTTTATTGACATTTACATTCATTTCTTTCGTATTCGACGTTTGTTCCTCTTATTCAATGTCATATCTATGAAAAACCCCTTTCAAAGGGTATTTTAATGCTTATAATCAGAACACGATGAACTAACAAAATAAACGTAATATTTTTTGTTTTGCTCAAAGTTACATAACACTATTGATGCCTAGATCAGAGCGGTATTATTTATGTTTAAACCGAAAATTATATTATTTGTATATCCATTAACAAACTAGAATATAGAATCACTGGACTGCCTCAACGACACTTTTTCTTTTACTAAAATTGATGGTCTTTATTTTTTATTGATATGTTATTTTGTGAGTTTTTACGATGGTGAAATGCTGTAACGTTTATATGGTACACGGTTTAAACTGCATTCTTGTTACTTTTTCATGTCGACCAGTTGTTAGATCATTAATCATATCAAATGGCAACTTGGTCCAGAATCAAACCTTCAAAAGGCTGCCAACTTTTCTCAGGATTGTACCGGTAACCTTTGGGTTGAAAGGCAAGCACTAAATAACTCATTTATTTAACTGTTACTTTTCAAAATTAATCAAAGATACACAGTTATAAAGCAAGGCATACTTTAAATACCAAAGTTAGAGTATTATCAGTTGGAATAAGAATACTTGAAGTATTCTTAATTGAAGTATTCAAGTTTTGGAAACTTAATATGTAAAAACGTAACTGAAGAATAGGCATACTTTTACTATGATTTAAACACAAAAAGCTATTTATTTTATAAAGATATATGTCATAAAACTTAATTTAATTTCGTATCATTTACAAGTATTGAGTAAGTTTAAAGTAAACACTTTATTTATATAAAACAGATTAAGATATGTGTAAAAATATGTGATAAAACAATAATATTTAAACAATTTGTTTCAAATAACTGTACTAGCCGATATAGTTAAATTTTTACTACCACATAAATTTATAAACTTCATATCAAATATTCTAATGGCCTAAAACAGACCAAGTCGTTTGTAATTTTTTGGTGTTATCATTAATATTTAAGTTTAAGTTTTTATCAAATGTCAGTTAATTTTGGTCGTCCATAACGCCAATCAAACTGGATAATGCATTATTTTCTACTTTTGAAATTCTGCTTATAACATTATTAATTAGTTTAAATTTTATTTTATTTTGTTATTTATTACAAAACGTGACTCCAAACCGTTTTAACACTGGTAAATTTAAAGGGTTAAAGTTAAAGTTAGATAGTAATCGATCTCTATTAGAAATACAAGTAGTAGAAGTAGATATTACTTCTATTTAATAAATAAAGCATAAGTTTTTTATTTACTATTTAATTTACAGATGTAGTTAGTAAAACAAAAACTATGAAAGTATTAGTTAGTTCCTTTCTCTTATTTATTTTCCTAGTGGTCTTTCTAAGTGAGGAGACAAAGCGAAATTGCTCCAGTTTTCACTGTTTTATGTTCAGCTCTAATGTTTCGTCAGCACTCTCACTACTCACAGTCGCTGGTCTGTAAACTATTGGGTTCGTTACAATAAGCTTTGAAGACATCACTTTGTCAAAATAAACTAAATAAATTGACTTGATTAACAATATAATCTGAAGATCAAGTACAAAAGTTAATACTATCATCCCATTAATAGAGTAGTAAGAAAAAATTGCATATCTATAAAATACAAAAATTGTAACTACATTAATATTAAAATAATTTATCGGGCAGATAAACCACTTACTTATACAGTATATATACAGATTTTCTTTTTTCAAACGATTTGTTACATTTTCATTCTTAATCCAAAAACCCACAGTTACAAATACAAAGATAAGGTTTTATCATTTCTTATCTCGAGTATTTTCTGTATACATTGTCCTTTGCGTGTTCCTAAACACTAACAGTTTGAATTTTTTAGTTCATTTTAACGTTAATTTTTGTATCTAAGTTATATACAAACGAAGGAGCTTAATATGTTACGGATTTAATCACACGTTGCCCAATAAACCAGTGGACTTGTTAAGAACCATTTTACTCTTCCGTTTAATTAAGTAGCTACCTGGGTCGTAAAGACATTGGTAATATTGGGAAAGACCCAACCCTAGTATAGGACGTGAATATTTGTGAGGTTGACAGTCCATATTCATCCAGGTTTCGGTTCCAGGTGAGGTTTCGATATTCATACATGTCTCTCAAATTCCATTTGAAAGGCTTAATACCTTAATACCGTTTATTAAAATGCCGACCTCACTAAATAGGTAGTTTGAGCCCAGTATGAATGAGAAAAGAGTGCAGGATGATTGTGGCACGGTCTTGTAGGCTACTGACTAAGGCCGACATTCTCCTTGGACAAAGACTGTTAATTAATACCCCAACAATCAATTGTATCTAGGGACCTACAGTTTAACGTGGGAGCCGAACCACAATTTCGACCTCATATACACGAATTGCTCTAATTATGGTATATTATATTTTCATGGCTGAGAAGTCTTTGAGGGTATAGTATGAATCTTACCAGATGCTACTTTTCTAGTCATTAGTTTGACCAGATTTCAGAGTTCTATTACTACTGTATTTTCAAGAGTTTAGTAATTGCTTATACAGGCCCAGAAGCTGCAAATAACTGCAGTGCAGTTTGACTATAACCTTCGTAGACACGCAAGCCAATGAGGTAGACGTGAGCACGTGTCTAGCTTTCGTGATGCTACTGGTCTTCTACCACCAGCTGTTGGTTGTGACATGCGATCTCGCATTCTTGCCAATGGGCGTTTAACAGAAGTCGCAGCAGCTACTCGAGGGTTGACACTGGCACAGGCCACTCTGCGGAGTAGCCTACTCGAGAATGTATCATTACAACGGGTCCTTACAACCAAAACTTAGGGAGCTTCACGAACTTCCTTAATCCCTTACTTCCTAAAAAAATTGGGTAGCGTTAGGAAAACTTTTTAAATTTTGGACCAACAATTTTCAATAAACTCCTTTTAGTTTTAAACTTTGGAAACCTCAGATAAATAAAGATCTTTGAATTTGAATCCTGTTTTAAGTGTGGATTGAGTTAGATTTTTCATTTTAAATTTGTGTTTAAAAGATTTACACTAGTTAATCTGTAAAACAGACTGTGTATTAAGAAGCGCTAGTGATTGAAGCAAAGGTATTGTTATTCATTCATTTATGTGCTAAAAGAATAACGAATGGAAGAAGACCGCAGTTTATTCTCTAGCTGTGAACAATCGTTTCACCAACGTGCCTGCCTCAAACTTCAGACGCAATAATTGTCCCCCTCATACAGTATAATACATGTAGAATATACTGTATTATGATTTTGTCCAGGGTCTTCAGACGAAATTTATAGACGTAAACTGCGTGCACTTATAAGTTTTAGAATTATATAATGTAATTTAGTGACAGAGTTAATATAATCATTGTACAAACAAATTCAAGCGAGGAGGATGGTGTTATTGTGATCAAGATAAAAATTAAGGAAAGAGGCCTGAAGAAAGCAAGAACACAATTAAATAGTTCAAATGAGTGAAAATTTAAAGAAAAAGATTGCATGTGCTAATAATGAAGTAAATAATTTGATGCATTACGAGTATTTATTACATGTAATTATTAATTTACGGAGAAAGTAAAATAAAAGAAAATGTATTTCCCATGTTATTCATATGGGAAACCAAAAACCCCTGTATCTTGCTTATTTACTAACATAAACAATCAAATTTTGCATGTAAATTATCTAGATAGGGTTTAACTTATACTTACTTACAAAACCCATAATGGAGGAAAACCAATATACTAGCCCTCATGGAGTTTATGCGGAAAATAAAAAAGTGCCAAATTGTTATACAATTTTAGGTTTACCTTCAACAAATTGATTAACAAACTTTTTCTAACAACACCCCTTGCAGCAAACCAACATATTCGTTCCTATGGAGTTTGCATGGGAAAGTAAAAAAATCTTAAATTACATCGGAAATTCACTGAGTACGCAGGTCAGCAGCGACAGGGGTATTTCTTTAGTTTTCCAATTTGAGGGTTTTAACGATTTCCTAATATTCTCTCTTCAAGTAGAACAACCACACACAGATGAACATCTGAAAGATGCCAGAACATTTATTTACATTGTAGTTTTTGACACTAAATTTGGTCATGTTCTGATGCAAGGTGTATAAATAAAAAGAACAGGTGTGTGTATAGCCAGCTGGTGTGACGTAGTTGGGCTCACTGCTAGCGCCGCGAGCGGCAAGCCAACGTATTAAACGTTTGCCTAAGTTTATTTTCATGTTGTACTATCATATGATGTACAAATTATTTTTGTGCTTACGATATACAGCTATGCAGAATGAACTATGCACGTACTTGGAACATACATTCAGTAGGCACTAACTATTTTCTTGATTTGTTAACTCTAGAATTATTTAATAAATATATTATATATCAATTATTTTAGTCAATCTATGCAATTGAAATTTTATGTTTTTCACAAATGACCCAAATTAGCTAGTAGGATAATTTAATTTGAATTAAGTATGTATCCTCAAATATTGGTTTAACAAATTATTTAGCACGATTGTAGAATGAACCATTTTTGACTACATGAAATGTAACAAGAATGCAACTTATGACATAAACTAATATATAGCCGATGTTGCTTTAGTCATATTTACTTAACGTTATTTTTGTCATTTTTCGAGCTGACCCTGCACTCTTAATGCTTGAAACGGCCTACAAGAACTCAGAAGATCTAGCATATTCTGATTGATTACTATGAAAAAGCAAAGTTGACTCTTTAATCACTCATACGCACTCTCTAATCATAGGCCCTACCCATATCCTCTCGCCGTTGTATGCAAATCTCAAACTTATCACCTTTTAAAAACTCATTCAACCCCCGTAAATGTCACCTAAATATGATAATGTTATCGATTTTAGAATTCAACCTCGCTTTTTTAATGTAACCTGTTTTTGAATTCAAGCTGTAGGCTTTTCTATAGCCTATATAATGTAGGCTATATTTATAAACGGGCATATTGAAGTAGACCCATGCATGTATAGCCTAATAATCGTCAATTTATTCATTACCAATAAATGAAATTTGCCTTATGATATACACCAGGGTCCGTCGCTGACTTAAAATTAAATAGAGTACTTATTTATTAAGTATATATGGACTTTAACGAATGATGTTTTATATCATTATCTCAAAACAAAAATATCACTACGCTTTGGATTGTTCTCTCTGTGACTACTCTGCAATGGATTCATACCAAGGGAAAACTTGCCAAAATCAAATACTGTAAGCATTTTGTATCTAACTCTTCATACCGACATTGGAGGTTAATTAATTTTTTAAACCTCCTTTGTAACCTCGAAAAATGAAGTTTTAAAGAGTTTTAAGGATAAATCAAGACACATGTATTTGATAAATAAAAAGATTTAATAATTAAAGTACAGTCCCACTCAACTGTAAACTTTTAATAATTAAGGTCAGTTTGATAAATAAATACTCAAACATTTTCTAAAATAAAAGTATGTAATAAGATTATTTTTTTTTTTCAATTTTTACGGGATTTTTCTAACCCCGCAGTCATTATCTCAATTTTTCTTATTCAGTTCTTTATTCTCCTTGGTTCTGAAGTAACAATAAGCCGTTGGTCCACTTGCATAAAAAGTGTAGGCCTTTTAGACGAGGATAACTGTCAGTTAATTGCTAATCATCCTACACTAAAAGCCATATCATATATAATATATTCTTATATGAGTTCTGCATATGAAGTGCCTTTAAAACTTCTTTTGGGAACAGCATTAATCAATAACGCATTTTCCAGCTTCCAGCATGCTTTTGAGAACTTCGCCAATGATCCCTCTTACTGTTACAATGAACCGAGCCGTGGCTTTCGTTGGAGTTGAAATATTCCTCCATTTCTATACCAACGTCCCAAAACTGTTTTGTTCTGTTGGAAAACTTCGACCTATTTTGGCAATATTCTGACAGGAAATCTGTAAAACTGATTTAATACGTGTATAACTGTCTCGGGATTTATTTTGCAACCAAACACGGAATAATTTGGCATTGCGGTTAAGAAAACAAAACATTTACTTGACAAAAGTTTATTTGTAAACACAAAAGTAAACAACATGAGTTTAATGTGTTTCACGGCCGCTCGGAGCGCTAGCGGTGAGCCCAACTACGTCACACCAGCTGACTATGCACACACCTATTCTTTTTATTTATACACCTTGGTTCTGATGGTGTTTTAGAAAGATTAATACAGTATTAATTATCTTTTATTTTTGTATTGTGGTTATCTAAGGGAAGGAATTAAAAATTTACAATTAAATTGTGTATAAAACTTTTAAAACACATTGCCAAACAAATAACTTTGAAAACCCGTCACCTGGTAAATATTATATTTTTAAATTCATTGTTATAATAATTGCTAAGTAACAGGAAAAGTGAATTTTTAGTAAGTGATTTGTTTAAGCATGTACATCCATCAAAGCGTGTCCCTTATTCGTGAGTAATAGAATAAGATTATGTATTTACCCATATTTTGTAAGACTACGTTTTAATATTATTTGCGCTATTCACTATTAATTAATTTTCGTATGTTTTCCTCTCGATTTGTTATTTATTATCCACAAAATAATTTAGATTGAACAAAGTGGCAATAGCATACAAGTTCTGATGGTGAAATGTCGAAACTCCACACCTTGCAGAAGTAAAAAGAAATATTTTTTCATACAGTACTTGCAAAATTGTTTACGCATTAAATTAAGATCCGCACAGATGGATATTTCAAGCATTTAAATTTCTCATGGGTTTCTGGAAAATGAATTACTGAGTTGCGGGCATAAATAATAAGAGGGTTGGAAAATCTACTTGAATACAAAACTATGGGAATTGATAGGAGGGAAAATGAACCATTTCCAACCATTCTTGGATTAATCGTTACTACCTAATTGTATACAGTAGTCCAATGGGTGTTTCCTCTAATATGAGTGGCATGGACGGGGTAGGCCTAAGTAACAAGTGCAGTTACATAAAGAATAATGTAAAAGCACACTTTTTTCTTGCTGAGCTAAAAGTGTGAGATTACAAAAATATATAAAAAATTTAACTGAATAGGCTACTGTAGATATTTCACACATTTATTGGTAATGAAATAAATCGAACGCTTGACTTTATAATGGTTACGTCAATTCTAGGTTTCCATTTTATTTAAATTTATTTTTATTTATTGAATGACCATTGATGAGGTGTTAATGTGTAATAACAGAGGTCTAGTTCTTTCTAATTAGGTTATTTAAAATATACACTGCTTGGTTATTTAAAATATAAATTATACACGCACATGGACGTCCTCTGTTTCGCAGTCCCTCTTCCTCCCCTCGATAGCCACATGAAGATCGGCTTTTCCAGACACGACTGCTGTTTCATCTTAAGATCCTGAAGCAGTTTAAAGGTTGGTCAAAAAAGTAATATGTATAATCTTAGTTATGAGCCACACAACAAAAATGTAAGTACTGTATGTTTATTAATCTTTGATATCAATATACGAATGTGTTACACTGTTTATTTATATGAAGGGATATGTTATTGATCTGTGTCGTGAGACGTAAAATACTGCAGTAGGTCTATTTCACTTTAAACGCTAAGAGAATAATACAATTTGACCGTTTCTACATTTTATCATAATTTTGTGTGTTAATTATTGTTTTATGTATCAATAGGCACACACAGGAGTTATAGTAGTATTGTACAACTATAAATATAAAATGATATTTATTTATCCAATTATATGTTTTCTAATTAGATGTCAGAATCATAAATGTGAAAATATAGTCCGGATTGGCATCCGAATCATTACCCTCCGCAAAGTCACTATTATTTTCGCTGTCGTCTGATATGTATCTTCATACTTGGTCACTAAAAATTGGTACACCAGGCTTTACAACCCTTCTAGGACCAACTATAGCAATTTTGTATCACTAGGCGTTTAGTTACTGACAAAACAGCAATACACGATACATTTCACTACGACCCGGTCAGCGAAACGCGCGGTAAATCTAACCGACCGTATTCATAACGGCTGGTCTGTACAATGCCTTCTGGCACACCCCTGGAATCGAACCCGTGGACCTTTTTCGTTAGGCTAGCGAGATACCCATTACAAGGGGAGGAAGGTAATAGGAGTGGCAGCTTACAATGTCTAGCAGTTAAGCCACTAACAGGGGGAAAATACGGATTGGTCATTTTGACCGATGTTTCGCTATAGGTCTTTGACCAACTTTACCCTAAAAGAAGAGTTTGTATCCACACTAATTTTGGTAGCTTATATGATATATCCGTTATCACTTGTGCCCGTATCACAGTAGACACTGGGAACCCCCTCACCTGTCTATCTCATAATCAGCTTTCCTGATGCGATTAACCGATAACCACATGGCTTGGCAGGTGCATGCTATATGCGCTATCGTTACCGTTTCCTCGCAGAAACTCAGCCAGCTCAATTTATTATAGTAGTACCAGGGGAACCGAGCTTAAGCTCCTTCCGTTTTACGACAAGCTCGTTCGCTTCGCTCACTCCCCAGGCCGAAGGGTGCTGCGATTTAGTATAATTTTCCTAAACTACAGGTTAAAGATGTAACACATTGGTTTATATCTACAGTTATCAGTTGATTTTTGTTCAGCTTAAAAATCTCCATAAGGATAACATGGAAAATTTGAAGGGCTCGAGGACGAAAACAGGATTTTTTCAGACATGAGGCCAGCTCCAATCAATTCCTCGTTGCCAAAAGCCCCATAGTCAACCAATAAATCCAAAATCCTTGGAGAGAACACGTACAAACATTAATGGTTTAAAAATCAAGAATAACGTGGAGCTTTTAAGAGCCCTAGGACGAAAACGGGATTTTCCCCAGCCGTGCAACAGTACCAGGCCACCGTAATTGTTTTAGAGTTTTAGTAAAAATCTTAAATGTTGCAAGGCAGAGTATTAAAAAAATTTTTTTTAAAAAGAATAGATTATTAAAGACTTTTGTATGAAAAAAAACCTGTATGAAAATTGAAATGTATCAACTGTTTAGACTTTTTGCCTATTGAAGCTGATTCTAACCTCAAGTTTTTCTCATCCTAATTTGCATCTACGTAGTTATTAGCATATTATTGTTTCAAGCACACTTATAGGTTCATTATCTTTGAACGACTCATAATTATTGACTAATTTAACGCTTAAAAGTATTTGGTGTACAGGTGTTCTTTTTCATAAGTTTGATCTAGATTTTGGTTTAATAACTGACAAACATTTTTGAGAGTAAAACCACTTAAAAATGGGAAGAGTCTCCTTTCAAAATATTCTGCATTTAAGAAGTAGATCCAAAGAACTTTCGAAATATTAATGATTTCAAAGTTCAATAAGTATACAAAAAGTTGTTAACCGTATATGGGTGCAACTGATATAACGTAGGGCCTGATATTATTAACACAAGGGGGCCGAGAGTATGATCGGCAAAATTATTAAGCGTCCCTTTCCTTTATCAGACAAAGCTCGTTTGCTCCACACACTTGCCCACATCCATTTTAAGACAAAATTGTTTTCTCGGCTCAATCGTCAAGCAATTGGATGCTACACTTGTTGAACCGATGTAACACATTGGTTTATATCTACAATTATAAGTGGACTTTGTTCAATTTAGAAGCTACAAAAATCTCCATACATGGGATCCCATGTGTCGGAATCTCTAACATGGGAACCTAATGGACTTAGGACGAAAACAGGATTTTTCCAGCTATCTGACCAACTCCAATCGATTCCTATTGCCCAAAACCCCATATTCAACAATTCCAAATAAAAATTGCTCGAAAAAACAGTGCTTTTTAGAGTAAATATGCATTTCATGTTCTTGGCATCAATAACGTGTTATCTCCTGATCATATCGATTCTCTGTTTCTATTTCCACGTTCTTTCCAGCTCCTAGTCGATACTTGCCTTTTACCGAAACAACACCCAATTGTGACCATAACTTCCACAAGAACTTTCGACAAGCTATTGTAAACAATAATATTTCTCCACTTTCACACTGAAATTAGAAAAAAAGTTGCATCCGAGTGCAGCCATTGTGACAAACAATGACCATGGGCGTCATCGTCTCCACGGTCGGTGGCGGTGAAGAAGTTAACCGGTGCTTCCGCAAAAAGCGAATATGCCTTCCTTCCAGTATAAATATAGAGAGTCGGTCGGGAGATGGTCAGTGAGCGGTGACCGCGCGGCAGGATGGTGTCGCTCGTGGGATGGTGCTGGTTGGTGACGGTGCTGGTGACGCTGGGGATGGTGACCGCCGCCGCCGCCGCAGCAGCAGCTGATAACAACAACCTTGACCTTGACACCGACCCGCCCCCGCCCGCTGATAACGAGGAATACCTCCTCAAACAGGTAGCTATTGGGATGAACTGGGGTTCTTCTCACCTTTGTAAATTTTTGTTTCTACACTTCTGTATCTTATAGAAATTTATAACTCAGTTCAAAAGTGACTACTATCTAGTTATAAGGTATTGACAAATTAAACGTTAGTTACATATTTTCATTTTGAAGGGACGTGAATAATTTTATTTTTAACTCATTCACATTTCGACGGATATTTGTAATTTCAAGTCTCTGTGACCCATAATACCCTGAAGAGAAAAAGCGACTTTAAGAGTCATTAATTCAACTTTTTCTATTGCAATTTTAAGAAGTATTTAAATATTGTATGCAAGAGTAATAAGATTTTTACTAAGAAATGTGTTTTTAGAGGCTTTTAGTTTGTACATGTAATTGCTTTATGTGCTGATGCATAATTTATAATTCTGTATAAAAATTTGAACATTTGTATCACAAAAACTGTTGTTTTTTTAACGTTTAGGGGGTATTAATTATATAGCAGATTATGTCTAAATAATGAGTAAATAGTTAGCTCAAGGTTGCACAATGTTACATTCGTTGCACGGTTAGTATCGTTGTGCGGTACGCCAAGGTTTGTTGCTGTGACGGTTTTAACTGACTTCTTGTTGTGTTACTGACTGTTAATTGTTCTCTTGTATCAATGTTTTATAAAAAATTGGTTGTTTCTGTTTTAAAATGTACTCTTTAATGCATAATATATATGAACACTGTAAATTGTAGGTATTGCTAAAAATCTATATTTTGTTAAAATTGTATACATTTATCCAATAAATATGACTGTTATACGTTAATGTAAAATTTTGAATACATACATTTTGTAATAAAACATAGATAAACATCGCTTACAAAAACAAATACGGTCCCTGCTTCTATCTACTCTGGTTTTCATAATCCTACACAGGATGTAACACCAAATTTGAATTCTGACTCACGTTTAGCTTTATCTTGTAGACTTGGATACGGACATCCAAAATGTTGTATATGCATATGTATCTAATTATTATCATTATTTTTTATTAATAATTGAGAAAACTAATCTATGTGATGTAATTTATAATATTGTAGTTTTCTATAGAAAATATAAAGTAAACATTAAAGTGAGAGAAGAGATTTTAACATATACGAAATAGCTAAGTAAAATTTAGTGTTAATTTTAATATATACATCTAATTCAAATATACTTTTAAACTTCAAAATATACTTATAACATATATTAATTTACACGAATAGTGTCTCTACAATAATACTATATCCAAACACTCATGCCAACATTCAATTCAAACTCGTTATTATTTTATGTGGTTTTTCAAACAACGAATTAAAGGGTTTTCTGTTACAGTATGTACAATTGTATACATTTTTTTTGTCATTTTCGCTTGCAGTATGTTTAAATTTCTTTTTCCTTGAAGTCTTTTCTTGCCAAACTCTGTTTTACTACCATTGAAGAGGAAATGGGCACCGGTAAGTGGGGAGTTGCAGTGGTGCAGTGGTGCAGCAATTCAATCTGTGTTCAGGTTTAAGAAATGCAGCAGTGCAACGATCCAGAGACCGAACCTTTAAGGCGCTGCAGTTTAGTTGTTAATAGAGCACGGCTGCGAGGCCGTTCACCTAGGAAGCGGCTGTCACTTCCTTTTCAGATTTGCCATCCGACTGATCTGGTGTACGGCCAATACTATCTAACAGTACTTTACAACTTATGTGACACATTAAAAAAAACCTAGTGTAATTAATTTTAGTATTTTCCAAGTTCATCGATAAACACTTATTCATTTTGTTTTGGTGAAAATAATGGCAATTAAATACAATTAAATTTCTCAAAAGTAAGATTTCCAAAAAAGTACACAGTTTTTTTTATTATTATTTAAGAAACACTCTACCAAATAGTACATTTTCTATTTTTACTTTAATTAAAACTGTATTTGATCATATGTGATTTTCTCGTATAAGACTATATCAAAAGGTTGACATAAATTTCATCAGTATTGATTGATAGAATACGAAATATTTACACCGTTACACCGTTTGTGCTAACTCGAACATAAATCTAATCCTCTACTCATATTCCCTGCTTGTACCTAGTTCATATTTGACTTCATTGTTTTCCAAATTTATACTAAAAAGTCCCTCTCAAGAAACATTTTTAGAAACTCTAAATGGGAACATATTGTTTTTCATCTCATTATACTGCGATTGACATTTTAAAGAAATTCGTCTTCCTTGTTAAAAAACTTTCTCTTTCTCAGTTCATACATCATAAAAGCGTTTAACATTTATAACCACCCAGTTTTGTGTAGGTGGTGTGGAAGCGCTGCTACCGCAAGTTGACCCCCGCCTGTCTCAAGCTCAGCCTGGTCCGCACGGTCGAGATGATGTCCAAGGACTCCTCGCTGTTCCTGCTCCCAGGAGTCTATGTCTCCTGCAACTCATCGGACCCGGACCATCTGCCTCCGGAGCTTGCCCGCAGCCTCTCCTCGGATATCGCTCCCCTGGACGACCTGGTGGCCTTCTCGCTCAAGAAGTACCTGCGGTCGCTCACCCTCAATGTCAACCTCGCAGACTTTGTGTCCGGAGGGAACCACACTCTTCAGGAATCCGTTTTTGATTCTGTCACAGGTAAAACGATGCTGCTTCGTCGAATATAATTTATCATTATAATTACAGAGGACCAAATATTAGTTTACATCAGCCAATTTCACTCTATTGAGTGATATTTCCATACAATGAAAAGTTTTTACGATGAAGTACTTATAGCTCTTTGCAAAACAGTTCTATAATGTTTTCACATTTTGTTTAGAGCTCAAGTCCAAAGACTTACATAAATACACTTTTCATGAAATATTTATTAAAAAATATTTATAATACTTATGGTGTGTATTAGTTATCGTTCTTAATTACATTCTAAAATGTGTAATTTTAAAGTAATGAATAATGTTATTTGGCAGTGAATGAAAAAATACATATTTGGAGAATTTAGTTATTTTAAGAAACGATCAACAGAAACTGTATGTAGGAAACTTAAACATGAACTATGAAAGCTTTCACAGTCTTTTCTAGAAAAGAAATTAAAAAGCCTTGAAGATATAAGTGAAATACAATTTTATAATAATTCAAGAGACCGTAAAGCGTCTGAATGCCACAAACCTAAAAAAGATCACTCTCTATTACGGTATATTTTCATTACGGTGTTGGTTACAGGACGAAAGAAGGAAAACTTCGGCTACGGCGCGATAGCGGCCATGCTGGGAGGGATGATGGCCACGATGATGATGGCCGGCCTGGCCGCGCTGGCGGGCAAGGCTCTGATGACGTCACTGGCGGCGCTGATGATGGCGGCGTTCGCGGCGATGAGGGGCAACGGCGGCGGCGGCGGAGAGTCCAAGACGTACGAGGTGATCACCAAGCCCGTCGTGAGCCACATCAACACGCACTCTTCCGAGGTGCAGCACGAGCACCACGGCCACTACCGCAAGAGGAGCGTGGCGGACGAGGAAAGTCTGGGGGGTGAACTGGGGTACCAGGGGTATGATGGAGATAAAGGAAGTTTAGTTTCATCTGAAGCTAGTCTTAAAAACCCACAAAAGGGCTCGACTCATAAAACCTTAGATGGATATCAACAACCATTCTTTACTTCTGAAAATACTAACCACCACCATCAACCTAAAAAGAGAAGTTTGTTTTCTTCACATGTTAATAGTGTTAGGGAACAAAGAAAATTCCGTGATGATGATTTCGCTTCTCATATTGATGCTGTTGGACACGGACACTCTCCACAAGCTTACAGGGAGTTCACCAGTTACTTGGAACATTTTCCCCTTTGGACTCTTGGCTTTTTCCAGTAAATTCTCTTAAAGTTTATCTATTCATTTATGAACGATTTAAATCGTGTTGAGTTAAGCCAAATATAGTTCCTTTGTAAGTTTTTAGTATTTATTATTAGAATATTTATTTATTTTAAGCTAATTGTTTTCTGTATTTATTATTTATATTTATTACAAAGAACTAAACGGTATTTTATGATTTGCTTTATTCACTTCATCCTTGATGCTGTTATTATCTATGATATTTAAAAACCATCTATCAACAATGAATTAACAACCTAAATTTCTAACATTTTCTGCATTCCATTCCTTTTACTTATTTTATAAATGCGACATTGAATTTCTCTCTTAAATCTTCAAACATAGACAAAGGTGATAGAAAGTATATTTTCTTTTTACTTCAATGCACGCAAGACCTGTGGCTAAGATCTAAACCAGTCATCAACTATCATTTTTACCCTAACGTTTAATCTTTCTACAATAACAAGAGTAAGCCTATTCATGAGTGATATTTAACTCTTGTCATTTATTTTTATCCGAAGACAAGGTTATGTTATCAAGGTGACAATGATACAACTTTCTCTAAAATGTTAATTAAAAAATATATATAATAGGTAAAAGCAGGTCTAGTACATTAATGGTTGCTCTGAATGTTTTCGAGACATTTTACATTCAACAATTCGTGATTTCAAGTTTACTTACCGTACCAATTTAAAACAAACATCATCCGGTCACTCACTTAAATGTTATTCGTCATCACTCTAAAAGACAAAAAAGCAAAACATGAGAGTAAACTACGTGACACATCACTTTTATTTATACTTATCTTCATAGCTATTGAATATTAAAGAAGCCTAGTTAATCTCAAGATTATTCTAATTGTGACTCATCTCCTTAATTACTTTTTACTTCAAACACATTATACTTTGTAATGTAAAAAAATACCATCCTTGATGTATGAAGTAGGTTTATTTACAAGACTTTGTACAATTAGACTATATCACAGAGGTAGTAGGAAGGCTATGTGCAGGTTGTGCTTGTTGTGGTTGGCTAGTACTCCGGCTGCGCCTGGGGCTGTAGCAGCTGCGGCGCCACCGTCTGGCCGCCCTGGTATCCCGCCTGGGCCGCCCGCTGCTGAGCCCTCGCCACCAGCTCCTGGGCGCGCGCCACGGCGGCGAAGTGCTCCGCCTTGGCGGCGTTCACCTCGTGCGTGTCGGCGATGTAGCCGTTCTCCAGGATGATTGGAGTCACGTTGGGGTCGGGCCGGGTGGGGGTGGGGGAGGCCTGGGGCAGGGGAGAGTACTGGGGATCCTCACGGTACTCGCCGTCGTCGTACTGGGCGTCGTCCTCGTAGACGGGGGCGGGCCTCGTGGGTTGAGGGCGGTAGAGGGGCTGTTGCTGCTGGGCTCGGTGCAGAAGGGTGCCCTGGGGCTGGTACTGCTGTGGCTGCTGGTACTGCTGGGCAGGCTGGTACTGCTGGGCAGGCTGGTACTGCTGGGCAGGCTGGTACTGCGACTGTTGAAAGGGCACTGGCTCGTACACCCGTTGGAGATGAGAAGATCTATAACGTGATAAATTATTGTACAATTCCAAGTACATTATATCCTATAACCTATGATATATTTCATATCTTATCATATCTGGTATATCACTTTCTCCTAGTGGCTAAGTAGCCAGTCGCTTGTCTCAAGACTAAATTAGAGAATGAAGCAAACCAAAACCATCATTGGGACGGGCACCAATTGTTCCCCACCGAATGCTAGTAGAGTACAATGTATACTAGAGATTAGACAGTTTTCTCAGTTGCGGACGTCCAACTATAATGCCAGGCAGTTAGTCAGGATTCCAGACCAGGGAGGCACCAGACCAGAAGTGAACTCGTTAAATTATAAAATGTCCTTTTCACTACACAATATTGCAATGAAGTCTGTACAATATAACCAAAAATCTTGGATGAAAACATTAAAATATGGCTCATTTAACTCTATAAAATAACATTAATTTTACGATAGAAAATTAAATATAGAGTTATTTAAGAGTTACTCTTACGCTTACCCAGTGTAACCCCTGGGGCCCTGATCCTTGACTTCCGCCGCGGTTTTGGCCAGGGCGTTGAGGAAGTACTGCTTGGCGTCAGCCACCTCCTTGGTGTCGGCGAGGAAGCCGTCCTTGGTGATAACGGGGACCACGGGCGGCCCCTGGTAGGCCCTGTACTTGGCCTGTCCCATCGCGCAGTGCATGCACGCCGACAGAGACAATACCAGGAGTTGCTGGAAATCAAATCACCAATCGGTTTAGTAACAAAGATACATTCTTATTCGCTTCATTAGAATATATATCTGTAATCGTAAATGTTGTAACACTTTTTGTTTGCATTAAATTAAAAATACAATAACACATTTTCAGTGTCAACATACAAATATTATATCCTCAAGTAAATAAAGTATGTCCTTTTTTCTAAGATAAAAATTATTCCATTATTCTTAAACAACATTTTTTTATAATCTGGCTTGGATTTGCTATAAGACAAACAATAGTATTACCATAGACAATGTGCACTAATAGTCAATGGTATTACTTACTTCAAAATATCTTAAAACCCTTTCAAAGTTAAATTTTGTAAAGTAAAGTAAACATAATTAATACTTATTTTATGGAAAGTGACATATGTATAGAGAGTCAGAACTTACCCCTCTACTCTAACGAATTCATTAAGAAAAAAATTGGTAATGTCTACATTGGTTTATTTTTCTTACGGCTTTATTAGAATTTAAATTTTTTTGTACAATTTTTAAGACTATAACTTTAAAATCTCACTCACCTCTTCAAGACCAATCATTCAAACTTGTTGTTTATTATTTATTCAAATACACGGAAAAACATAGAAAAGTAAATTTGAAATACGTCATTTTTATTACATACCTAATATTATGAATTATGAACTTCAAATTTATATATGTAAGACAATAATGAAAACGTTTAAAGAAGAAATAATGATTGCTAATTATTTACTTGTTTAAAAATTTGATTACAAACCCATCTTTAGGGTATACACAACATTTAGTGAGAATGGAGTTGTTGACTTACCCAGAGCATGGTTGTGGTTGTGTATTGGTTGTATGGCTAGCTGGGCTGAGCGGAGACTGTGTAAGTGCCCATTGTGGCTGGCCTATATACCCAGCCGCCTGGTACACATGTTATCCAACACTGATTGCTGGTTGCACCACCAATACAACAGCTAATTAGCATTCTCTACACCTGACATTCTGCTTACAAGAGTTCACAAAAAACGTATTTTTGATTTCGGCAAACCCACAGAGTTTGGGTAAGACCTTGTACAAAGAGACACATTTCTCGTGGCGTCTGGGAAAAAATAAGAGTGACAAGTGAACATTTATGAACAGAACTGATTAGGCTTGAGGTTTGAAGAACGCTTGACCATACTGTTTAAAACTTTAAACTCGATTCGGAGTGGATCATATTTAATAGTGCTGAATTGATACAGTGGCAAATTTCCTTGAGATTCTTGTCTTCAAAAAATCATTGACTTGATAAAAAAGATATAAATAAACAAGTAAAAAATTAAGTTAACTTCATATATTGAATAAAATTCCTAACTCTCAGGATTATTTTATAAAACTAATAGTTATTTGAAGTCTCAATTTAAGCAAAATATTAAAAACCACCGAGGCTTAATGTAGGTGATAAAACATTCAACTCAATTATCTTATACCTGATGTCCATAAAGACTTGTCCTGATTTCATAGCTTTGCTGTTTTGACACTATTGCAGGAAAATTTATCAAGACATTCATGTTTTCAGGGTAATTTAACCTAGTTTTCCCCTCATTAATTTGTTAATGACTGAAGCTAAGCTGAATGACCACAATGCAGTTTACATATATTCCATCTCTCAAAAGGGAATTGATTATTTCTGTTATCGCCTTGAAAATGTTGACTGGTCCCTTTTAGAAGACCACCATAATGCAGAGAGAAAATTTACTGATTTCTTCAATTTCTTCCTGGACTTATTTCATGACAGTTTTCCCACTAAATTGGCCAACTCTTCTAAAGAGAAGTTAAAACTCCCGAAATTTCAATTAATTAGATCATCACCTGGCTACCTTGAAAAATTTTGAGTTGGCGGCTTATGATAACTTTAAAAATAACCAAAATGATACAGCCCGGCAAGTTTATGTATGCTGCAAGAAACTTTTCAGAACTGAACTGCAAAAATCTAAGCTCAGGGCTAATGCTAACTACATTGAGTCAGCTGCTAACAAGTGTTCTGCTGCCTGGAAAATTATAAGGGAGAATTTGGCTCCATCTTCTGATAATTCAATCCCAATATCAACTGATGAGTTAGGTAGCTGCTGGATGGACTCAGTGGCTGAAATACGTGAAAATATTGGCACTTCATTGATCTCTGCTATGCAATTGCTTGTAAATGTGCCATCACCAACTTGTAGCCTAATATGGAAACCAGTAACCTGTGAAGACATCCTTGATTACGTGTCTAAGATGAAGAATTCTTCAAGTAAAGACATTTATTGTATGACCTGTAATTTTTTGAAGTCTGTTATTTATTTAATTGTAGTTCCTTTAACATCATGTTTGAATAGTTGTATGCAGCAATCTATCTTCCCGTATGAGCTTAAATGTGCAAAAACTGTACCTGTTTTTAAAAAGGGATGTAAATTACAGCCTAGTAACTACAGGCCCATTTTAGTTTTACCCATACTGGCTAAAGTTTTTGAATCTGTGATTGGGTCTCAGCTTTACGAATATTGTGAGACAAATAACCTGTTTGCGGCCACACAGTTTTGTTTTAGATCCAATAGGTCCACAATACATGTTGTAAATTATCTTGTTTCAAGTGTTTATGAAGCTTTTGAGTCTGGTGGTCTTGCTGGGGTAACACTATGTGACCTCAGCAAGGCCTTTGATACAGTTGACCACATTGTACTGTTGGCCAAGCTTGAGCACTACGGTGTAAAGAATCAAAATCTTCTGCTGTTGAAGTCCTATCTGAGTGGCCGAAAGCAGGTTGTATCTGCCAATTGTCAGCTCTCTCAGGGCGATGAATGTCAGCTGTGGCGTTCCTCAGGGTTCGACTCTAGGGCCTCTCCTTTTTCTCATTATGATTAATGATGTAAATTTCAGTTTAAACATGCCCGTAGTGTGCTATGCTGATGATACTTCAATTATAGTACCTGGAAATGACCTTGATACCTTGGTAACTGACATGAGCTTGGCAAAGAAATCTGCATTGGATTGGTTTAGTTCTAATTATTTTTGGCTTAATGAGAGTAAGACGCAACCAATTGTTTTTAGCCTAAGAAATGGTGACAAATACAATCATGCATCAGTCAAGCTGTTGGGATTGACATTAGATAGAAAGCTTACTAGGGCTGACCACATAGATAATGTTTGCAGTAAGCTTAGTCGTGTAATTTTCCTTTTGAGGTGCTTAAAATCTTAAGTGCCAGTAGAGTATCTTAAAATGTGCTATTTTGCATTTTTTCAAAGCATTGTCAGTTATGGGGTTATTTTGTGTGGTGGAGCTGCAAATGTATTTAAAATTCTTCTGCTCCAAAAGAAGGCTGTTGGCATCTTGTGTAATGTGGATTTTTTTGGCTCACTGCCGTCCACTGTTTGTAAGTGAGAGGATATGAACTGTATATAACCTGTATATAATATTAGCTTTAATTAGTGTTAAGGAAGAACAACAAACTGTGAGGGCAGATGTACATAGATACAACACAAGGAACAAGCAACTGATTGACATTCCTTTTGCTAGAATAAGTAAAACAAAAAATCAGTTCACAATCATGTCCTTAAAATTGTTTAACAAACTTCCTTGTTCAGCCAGGTATCAGACCACATCAGAGTTCAAAAAGAATGTGAAGAATTTCCTATTGGCTCATCCTTTTTACTCTTTATCTGAATTTTTTGCTACTCCAATTGAAATTGTAAGTAGTTTTTTTAAAAGTGTCGAGCTTTCTGCATGGTGTGCATTTTATTTTTCATTTTCTGATTACACAGGTGAAGCACCAACCTGACCGATACTGTAAGTAGGTTGTTTGCTTGACTTGAGTAGTTAGTCATTTGAGTTTTGTTGCATGGCTTGTGTGTGGTTTGCAATTGTATTTAAGTTAGTTTTTAGGTATTGACGTATCCTATTGTATACGATGTATATTTAATGGAATAAAGGATTGTCTATAACGCACGACAAAATCAAATCGTGATGGAATGACTAAATTGTCACCTCGTTCACGACACTTGGCCACTCTAGATTTCTTTATGTACTGCTTTTTCAGAGATTTCCCTTTATTCTTTCTCGGTTCTGAATTTAAAAAGTCTAAAAAGAGAGAGAATAATAAATTCAGTGACGTCCATTACTCAGGAAATGTTAACTAAAATAACAAAAAAACCTGTTGCTAATAAATAAAAAAAATCTATCGAATATTTACATGTGACCCAAGGCGCACATGTAGAGTTGTTTTGGGTTTGTTCATAGCTGTAAAACACATAAGAAGTCACTTGTTAAAACTCTATTTAAAACGTCATCCTACCACTAATCGTTTTTATACTATTCGGTTTCTTTCTCAAGGCAAGACTTTATAAAGAGGGAACTTTTATTTGAGATGACGAACAAATATACAGTCAAACCTAATTCTTAAAAATGTAGAAAATTTAAAAACTCAATTTATCATCCTTTTTTAATTTAAAATTTTTAATTTATCCATACGGTACCAAGGTGAGAAACACTCATAGTTAAAGTTACCCAGTAACCTTAAATAAAACCAGGGTGATAGTTATGAGCAAAAACATTTTTTTAACATGTCTAGTCTATACTTCTTTCCCATTATTGCAACAATGTTTTAATTTTTTTATGTTTACCAACAAAATCATGGGATTGGATTCATTTGACTCCTTTTGCCTTCTATTACACCTAGTCATTGATTTGGATTTGGTTTTGAATGCATCCGTTTGCCAATTGATCGGTTAAAGACCTTGAAAAAAATGGTTTTTATTCTTGTAACAGAAAAATATATTATTTGTAGTTTACTACAGAAGACACTAGAAGTTTGCTTTAAAATATGCCGACTGTGTACTGGTATAATGGAAAAACACTGTATCGTTGTATTTTAACTATAAATTGCACATAGTTTGAATCTTCGAAATAGAAACAATATTTAAGCCAATAGTCTATAGTCAGCCAAAATGGTGGACATTCAAAACCCCATTAATTATCCTGGTGATCCGCATGCATTTTTAGGCTACCACTCGAGTGTGATATCCACTATGATGGTGCAACATGGAATGTACCTAATGACGGAATGTAACATAGTCGAGCATCGGCGAGCCAGGGACGCTAGGCTATATACTGGCCAGCCACTGGAGTGAGACCACCACAACTACAGCGCCATGACACCGGTAAGAGAAAACCTTCCATTACTTTTTTATAGTTTCCTGTTAAAGGATCATTCAGTAAAAGAATAGAGGAGTTTTGAAAACTGATACTTGTGAAAGTAGTTTAACTGGCAATATTATTTTATAGGTTATATTAACACGTGCTAAATAATATATTTTCTGTTGTAGTTTTAATTTAAATTATTCAAGGCAACGTATTGAAAGTAATTTATTTTTTATTATTGTGCTGGGCTCATGTGGTTGACAACTTATGGAAATTGTATAAAACTATTTCGATGAAGCATTTGAGGTGTGTTATCTGAATTTAGAGTCATCTTCACCTTTGTGCTAGTAGCGCAATCGTAATACAGATTTTGTGTGAACATAGTTTTGTATTCCCTTGTTTCGGACGCCGGTAATTAACAGATTTTATCGAAACTTAAAAATAATTAAGTGGACTTATAATCTTTCCCATTATTGCAACCTATAATTCCAATTTAAATATTATTTAGTTTTGTTTAAATGTTTGCCAACGAAATCATGGGCTTGGATTAATTTTACTCCTTTCGCCTTCTATTACACGTTAGTATAACAACGTTAGGTCTCTCATACCTTAAAAGTTAAAAAAAGTTAAAAATACAATTCTCAGTGACGTAGAAAAATAACTAATCTTTCCTTACTTGTAAGATTTTTTACCAATATAATTTATTTTCTGATATATCATGTATGAAGGGCCTAGATTCAACCTTAATTGTCAAGAATATTTTTTTTACAATAAATATTCAAATTTACCATCCGCAACGAGAGAATGCCGAGGCATTTTTTCAATATTTTTGCAGATGTGAAGGTTACTCTTAGCAGTATCCCTTAATACATTATTCCTTATACAGTATCCGTTTGACATTATCAATTATATACAGTAATGTTCCCTTATACACCATACACTAATGTTTTATCACTTTAAGATATTTTTTATCTTTAAAGAAATATTCTTTTAATTTTACTTATTGTCGTTGAAACATGATATTTGCAGTTTCATTAGAAAATCATTAAAACTAATCTTAAAATGTGTGCAATAGTTGCAACACTATAATAAAAGGCTGTCATTTTATTTATTTATTTATTTTTGAGGAGTAGTTTTTTTGCATGTTAAAGATTAATCACATTCAGATTACAGTAGGCTTATACGGAAAGAATAGATTATACGTTTGGTATAGTATTGTTTAACAATATGATAATGCAAAGTCATAATATACTACCGGTATTTATATATATATTATATATGTATAAATATATGGGTGAAACTAAATACTTATATATTCCAAATAAAAAAAAGACCAACGTTATGGTAGATTGAAAAATTCGCCACATTCAATCAAGTATCAAAATGTCGGTGTGATTTTCAGATTTATTAATTTAATTGATCTAAGTTGTGTTAACCAAATGTGGATCAGCGTTAATTTTTGTACATATACGTCTAAATAAATGCAAATCAGCATTCATTTAAGTTGAATAGGATACAAATAGATAAGAAAAATAGTTTTATAGTTGATTAAAAAGTTTACAAATTTAGGCAAACATTTCATATATCAAACGAGGTGTTTTATCAGCAATAAATTTATGTAAATAGTGAATTATGTTTAAAATGTTGGTTTCATTATGCTTTCAGGTGCTTCGTACTGTTTGCATGCTGGCCACACTGGCGGGGGTGTTGGCTCGACCGCAGGATATTGCTGGCTTTAGAGAACAGCCTCTACCCTCTACACCTAACCAGGATGAGGTGGAACAGCCTCAGGAACCCAACTACTCTCCAGACGACATAGAAAAGGTCGCCTCTCTCAAGAGGAACTACCAGGCTGCCTTCGCCGCCCTGGCCTCCCAGATGGCGTCGCAGACACAGATATTCGCAGATGTGTACCAGGAATCATCCAACACACCTTCAAGACAGTCCTCACAAACAAACAACAACCTTTACCACCGTAATATCATCCCTATTGCTCCAAGGAGAGGAATACGTCACAAGAAAGTGCACAGCAATCGTCGTTCAGCTATCTTTTCCCCAGTAAATTTAGTCGCTTCTATTAACGATCTCCAAATTCAAAGTCCTCAGCCTCGGGAGACTTATATTTACAACAGTGTAGAAGCTCAGCAGCCTGCTCCAGAGCAAAGGCGCCAGGAGCCTCTGGTGATCTTGCCCAACGGCTTCCTCGCCGACACGCCCGAGGTCGAGGCAGCCCGGAGGGAACACCTGGCGACCGTGGAGAGGGCACTGGCCGCGGTGGCGAGGGCCCAGCGCAGGAGGCCGTCACACGCCGCTGAATACAGGCCTGCCCAGGCCGCTGAATACAGGCCTGCCCAGGCCGCTGAATACAGGCCTGCCCAGGCCGCTGAATACAGGCCTGCCCAGGCCGCTGAATTCAGGCCTGCCCAGGCCGCTGAATACAGGCCTGCCCAGGCCGCTGAATACAGGCCTGCCCAGGCCGCTGAATACAGGCCTGCCCAGGCCGCTGAATACAGGCCTGCCCAGGCCGCTGAATTCAGGCCTGCCAAGGCCGCTGAATACAGGCCTGCCCAGGCCGCTGAATACAGACCTGCCCAGGCCGCTGAATACAGACCTGAACAGCAGTCACCAGCCGGTCCTGCAGCCGCTGTGCGACAGGCTTATTACTACTACTAGAAAATAAATTTAAAACAATCTATGATGTTTTGTACAAATTCTTGTCCAACTCTCAAATAATCTTGATACACCTCTTAAAAATTGTAAATTTACAAAAATTAAACAATGTATGTGACAGGTTTCAAATAAATATTTAATATCCAACACTTCAGATTATACTTTATAATTGTTAATAAATTTATCCTTCAATATCTTTTAATGGATGGAATACAACTACCGCTTTAAGAAAATAATGTTAAGATTAAAATTAGTATGAACATTAAAAATTAGATTTATAAATTTTCCAATTATGCCATTTTTTGAAACTGTGAAAATTTCAATTTCAAAATTTGTATTTAGTTAATATTTGGTACTATCGTTATAACACCAATGTTCATTTTCAGGGAAAAATATTTTTTTCCTAATGTGTATTTTTCAAATGGCGGTCATTTAAAATCTATAAACTCATATATATTAAAAATGGTAAATTTTATCAAAATTTTACACAAGACAAAAGATTGACATATGAAATAATATAGGCAATGACACCACGTTTGCAAAGATTTGACAACAAATAACAGTGTTATTCGAATTTTTCTATTTATAAAATCTAAATTTGCATGAATTAGAATGCAAAATCAATGGTTTTATGCATATCGAAATAACTCTGTTTTTTATCAGAGGGGGCAAGCCACTTGGCCGAAAAGGCGTTTGGTACCCAGTAGCCTCGAACACACGCCCAACCAATCAGAGGCGAGTAGCAATTGACCCCCCAGTCGAGACTACAGCCCGTATGTTTCCTGGCCAGGTGTGCCAACGTTAAACAACAGTTACAAAACACGAAATAACTCAATGCAACGTTTAATTATTAATTTAACAATTATTATTATTATTATTGCATACGTTATTGATATTTAAACACATATGGATATGTATTAAATTTAAATAAGGTACAGCAGTTAATTTAATTGGAGTTTTTATTTTAGTTACTCACAGAAATACGGCAATTGAGTTACTTTAAGCCATTTAACTCAGCTTTAAACTGAATTTTGTTACAAAACATACAAATAAATTATTTGTTTATTGATGTTTTACTCCTATGAGTTTTATTTGTTAGTTTAATTGCACCAATTTTATTAGTCTTATTCTTAGTCTTAATAGTTTCAGTTGGGAATTTGAAAGAAACACGTAGGCTAATAAATTTTCAAGTACCGGTAATGTATATTTATGGGTCGGTTTCACAAAATGTTTTAATTTCCTGGAAGAAAAAAAATAAAAACTAACTTTTTGATATAACAAATAAATTTTTGGCCTAATCAATTGAACATACTAACCTGATCTTAAAACAAAAGCAGCTAAGCTGAATTTTTATTTTTTCCCCATAAAAAGTTGTTTTCTAATGCAAAAGGCACACAAAAATACAAGTCGTTCACGCAAATTCCTGTGTTGACGTAAACCACTATAAAAAACACATAACCTAGAATGAAATTGCTATCTTATTAAAAAATATGTGTTTTATCACCAGCAATAAACAAAAAGTATATAATTCTATATATTTACGATTTATCACGATTTACTACAAGTCACTCACGTGAGCGACTTGAGCGCGAGTGACTTGTGAATTCCACATCTAAACTCCAATAGCCGGCATACAGCCACATGTAGGCCGGTTTAATTTGAGGTTATTTTATGTTGTAACTCTTCTAACATAAATATGCCTATTTCGTGGGTAACATATTCAAAATGTTGTGCGATATAAATTTTTTTTAATAATGGGTATAAATATAACGGTTGTAATGCAATTGTTTAGAATAATATAATACCTTCCTGGTATCTATATGCAACTGTATAAGTGCATTTAAATAGCTAATACCTATACTGTCATAAATTTACAACGGGGAATGTGTTTCTTATAAATAGGCTGAAAATTGCTCCATAAATCTAAAATTTTGAAACTATTTAACCCCAATAATGGTCAGAGGGTTTAAAATTAATATGTTTCCAGTCATACACCATTAATAGTTTAGAAAAAATCACATAATGTAACTCCATTACCAAATTTACACGTTTTAAAAGTGAATATAGGTATGGAAACCGTTATTGCGGCTTAAAATCTACGACGGTTACATCGCCATACCTGTGACTAGGCCTATGCTAATTACTTTAAACACATACATGAATAGTCTTTTTGAATTAAATGGAAATTTGTATTGATGAAATGCAAGAATGAAAGTACAAAATTTTATACATACCCCTACCCTATGGCTGAAAACAGTCAAATTTCAGAAAAATCCAACAGGGACTTACATGGTCTCATTACCTGTCCTCTAAAATATCAACATATATATCATTTCAACTGGGTGTACACCATCCTCCATGGCATGTACAAGTATAATAAATGTTATTTACCTTCAAATATGTGGCAAAGGTATGGGCGACAATTATACCGCTAGCAACATTCAATGCCCAACTGAATTTTTGCGGCGGACACAGAAACACTCTTGTTTTTCTCCATATACATACCAACCTTCTTATGACTTAAAAATGGCCATTTCTCAACACATTATAACACATACGACTTACATAACAATATAACACAATATAACAGTATAGTTCAGAAAATTTATGTTAGGGCCTAACATTGTGAACAACTCACATGGTGTATTTTAACTTGTAGGGTGTAGTCAATTTACAATTTGTCAATTAATGACAATTGAATATTAATTACTTTTCATATCAAACTTTAACAAATTCTTTATTATATTCTTCATAATTTAACAGTGAATGTAAGCCTACATACCTACGTCAAGAGAATTCATTTAGGGCCTAATTAAGGTAAGCAACTAACTTATCAGGTGTTATAAAAAGTAGGCTACTAATCTATTCCAAATTATACACAGATATTTAAAAAATACATCGTCAACGACATACATTGCATGTTTAGGTATAACAGTTGGTTTTAGAATTATTATACATAGTAGTCTGCATAATTTTACATACATTTAGTTGTCACAACAATCACATAACTTGTAGGCCTAAACATGTAGGAATATAGTTCCCTTCTTGCATAGTCAGACTGACTATAAACTCTTATGTGATCCACCCAATGACATTTTTAAACTTTTTTTCCGAATGTCATCGTCTTTATTAATTCTCACCACACATAAGTTAAACATCAGAAGAGGTTATATTAAATTAATAGATTTAACTTAACGTGTTGTGAAAAATCTTAGTAAGCCTACAATTTTTCAATGACATTTTATCTAGTGTTAATTTATTACGATTTTTCATTTAGGCTACTCTGAAAACTACTCAAATTATCTACAACTTGTTTGTAACATTAATCAGAAGTTTAAATAAATGCTATATATCGGAATAAATAGGTTTGGTTTCAGACCAATCCTAAATATAAGTTACGATTTGTATTGAAATATTGATTCATAATTGGGAGCATTAATCAATTTTTGCTCTTTTGTAATTCTTTGAACTTGTATAATGGTCTTTTTCCAACAACAAAATGTGTTTCACTTGCCAAATATGTCATTTAAAATAGTAGGTCTAGGCCTACTGAAAATGTAACATAATAATTTCAAAGGATAACATACTGCATTAATAATACATAACTCTTAATCGTACGCCTACTTCACGTTGTATCAGAAATCTATATTTTTCTAATTAATTTCAACAATATAATCTTAAATCATACAAAAATCTCTTTTCTTTATAATGTAAGTTAATTTACGGAGTAACCTGACATTCTATGAAAACTAAAGTAATACTGATAATCTAAAATATGAGAGTATAACACGTTTTAAATAGTAATTGCTAATTAAATATCTATATCTTAAAAAATGTCAGTTTTCGAGTTCGCTTATTAACATGAACATAAAATACTAGTTGAATAATTTGTTTTTTAGAAAGAACGATGGTTGGCAACAGAGATCCATGTTTCCAGTTTTGAGCAACATTATATTCGCGTATTTAGCTCTTAGGAAATGGCGTTCAACCGGTCAACAGCTCGCGCTCCTATTGGCTCATACGGAATTTCGCATTAAAAATCCCAAACTGGGTACCAAACGCCTTTTCGGCCAAACGCGAGGATCCCCATACAAATAAATGATTTGTTTGTTAATTGATGTTTTACTCATATGAGTTTTATTTGTTAGTTTAATAAAACAATAAAAAATAGCCTATTTGTTTATATATAAAAAAAAATCAGCTAAGCTGAATTTTTATTTTTTTTCCCATAAAAAGTTGTTTTCTAATGCAAAAGGCGCACAAAAATACAAGTCGTTCACGCAAATTCCTGTGTTGCCGTAAACCACTATAAAAAACACATAACCTAAAATAAAATT
Source organism: Neoaliturus tenellus (assembly GCA_030545055.2). Lineage (NCBI taxonomy): Eukaryota > Metazoa > Arthropoda > Insecta > Hemiptera > Cicadellidae > Neoaliturus > Neoaliturus tenellus. The sequence continues at coordinate 82,447,042 of CM061534.1, read as the reverse complement.
GCTATCTTAGTAAAAAATATGTGTTTTATCACCAGCAATAATAAAAAAAGTATATAATTCTAGATTTACGATTTATCACGACTTACTACGTCACTCACGTGAGCGACTTGAGCGTGAGTGACTTGTAAATTCCACATCTAAACTCCAATAGCCGGCATACAGCCGCATGTAGGCCAGTTTAATTTGAGGTTAGGTTATTTTGTAACGCTTCTAACATATATATGCCTTTTTCGTGGGTAACATATTCAAAATTTTGTTTTACATCAATTCTGTATATACAGTAATGGGTATAAATATAACGGGTATAATGCAATTTTTTAGTATCACATAATACCTTCCTGGTATCTAAATGCAACTGTATAAGTGCATTTAAATAGCTATTACCGATAATGTCATAATTTACAACGGGGAATGTGTTTCTTATAAATACGCTGAAAATTGCTCCATAAATCTAACATTTTGAAACTATTTAACCCCAATAACGGTCAGAGGGTTTATTATTAATATGTTTCCAGTCATACACCATTAATAGTTTAGAAAAAATCGCATAATGTAACTCCATTACCAAATTTACACGTTTTAAAAGTGAATATAGGTATGGAAACCGTTGCGGCTTAAAATCTACGACGGTTACATCGCCATACCTGTGACTAGGCCTATGCTAATTACTTTAAACACATACATGAATAGTCTTTTTGAATTAAATGGAAATTTGTATTGATGAAATGCAAGAATGAAAGTACAAAATTTTATACATACCCCTACCCGAGCTATGGCTGAAAACAGTCAAATTTCAGAAAAATCCAACGGCTACTTACATGGTCTCATTACCTGGCCTCTAAAATATCAACATATATATCATTTCAAATGGGTGTACACCATCCTCCATGGCATGTACAAGTATAATAAATGTTATTTACCGCTTCAAATATGTGTCAAAGGTATGGGCGACAATTATACCGCTAGCAACATTCAATGCCCAACAGAATTTTTGCGGCGGACACAGAAACCCTCTTGTTTTTCTCCATATACATACCAACCATCATTATGACTTAAAAATGGTCATTTCTCAACACATTATAACACATACAACGTATATAACAATATAACACAATATAACAGTATCATTCAGAAAATTTATGTTAGGGCCTAACATTGTGAACAACTCACATGGTGTATTTTAACTTGTAGGGTGTAGTCAATTTACAATTTGTCAATTAATGACAACTGGATATTAATTACTTTCCATATCAAACTGTTACAAATCTTTATTATATTCTTCATAACTTAACAGTGAATGTAAGCCTACACCTATGTCAAGAGAATTCATTTAGGGCCTAATTAAGGTAAGCAACTAACTTATCATTTGTTATAAAATGTATACTACTAATCTATTCCAAATTATAAACAGATATTTAAAAAAATACATCGTCTACGACATACATGGCATGTTTAGGTATAACAGTTGGTTTTAGAATTATTATACATAGTAATCTGCATAATTTAACTTAGGCCTACATTTGGTTGTCACAACAATCACATAACTTGTAGGCCTAAACATGTAGGAATATAGTCCCTTTCTTGCGTAGTCAGATGGACTATAAACTATTATGTGATCCACCCAGTGACATTTTTCAACTTTTTTCCGAATGCCATCGTCTTTAATAATTCTCATCACACATAAGTTAAGCCTCAGAAGATGTTAGGCCTATATTAAATTAATAGATTTAACTTAACGTGTTGCGACAAATCTTAGCAAGCCTGCAATTTTTCAATGACATTTTATCTAGTGTTAATTTATTACGATTTTGTATTTACTCTGAAAACTACTCAAATTATCTACAACTTGTTTGTAACATTAATCAGAAGTTTAAATAAATGCTATAATATGTCGGAATGAAAAGGTTTTGGTTTCAGACCAAGCCTAAACATAAATATTGAAATATTGATTCATAATTGGGAGCATTAATCAATTTTTGCTCTCTTGTACACACATATTTAAAAGCAATAGCCCCTAATATATGCGTAATGGTACAGAAATATCATAAAATAATTCTTTGAACTTGTATAATGGTCTTTTTCAAACAAAAAAATGTGTTTCAGTTTCCAAATATGGCATTTAAAATAGTACTGAAAATGTAACATAATAATTTCAACGGATAAAATATTCCTAATACATAGCTCTTACTCGTACGCCTACTTCAAGTCGTATGAGAAATCTTGATTATTTCTAATTAATTTCAACAATATAATCTTAAATCATACAAAAATCTCTTTTTTTATATAATGTAAGTTAATTTAGGGAGTAACCTGACATTCTATAAAAACTAAAGCAACACTGATAATCTAAAATATGAGAGCATAACACGTTTTAAATAGTAATTGCTAATTAAATATCTATTTTAAAATGATAGTTTTCGAGTTCGTTTTAACATGAACAGAAAATACTAGTTGAGTAATTTGTTTTTTAGAAAGAACGATGGTTGGCAACAGAGATCCGTGTTTCCAGTTTTGAGTAACTTTATATTCGCGTATTTAGCTCTTAGCCAATGGCGTTCGACCAGTACACAGCTCGCGCTCCTATTGGCTCATACGGAATTTCGCATTAAAAATTCCAAACTGGGTACCAAACGCCTTTTCGGCCAAACGCGAGGATCCCTTATCAGATCTTTACAAATGTAGTATAATTGTTTATATATCACACTTTGTCAAGTGTTGTCTCTAATTTTTTTATTACTATTTATTATTTTTTTTTTAAGAGTCCACCATTTTGAAATTACATATCGGGAAAAAATAATGTTTTGTTCCTGAAAAAGAGAATTCGTGCGATAAAGATTCATAACAGGAATTCAGTACAACTACCTGTTACGGAAACAAAAATTATTATTACGTGTATAAAACAAAATGGCGGCTAGTGGTTTAACGAATCATTTTAAGACATATGTTTATAATGCAGTCAATTAGTGTTTACCATAGGAAAAATGGGGTAGTTTTGATTTCTTTTGTTTCTTATGTTTTTTGGGGTGCTGAATCCGAATCTGAGGTTTGCTAACAAAATTTCTTGACGGAACATTGTCAAAAATGGAAAAAAATGTGAAAATTTTAATTTTTTGTAAGTTTTTGCTTATAAATCAAGAACTATTAACTTTTCGTAAATAATGATTATTATAAAAATTAAAGTACACAAAATTTGTTATAAAATTACCCCCTATTTGTTATTCTCCGATGAACCGTTTGGGCTCCAGGGCTGTTTAAATATTGGAGTTTTAGCGAATTTACCTATAGGGAATACGCTCTTACGGTAGTAGTCACGGTAAGACCTAAGACCAGGACCATGTTACTTTTTCGTGTTAAGATCCCCCAAACAGACCTGCGTACTACTTAGCGAATTTCTAAATTAGTGATATTAATTTTGACTAGATGAACCCGTAAACAAAATTTCATTACGTGCTCAAAAATAGGGATATAAATGACTATTCCCCCAATGATACACATCGTAAAAGAGTATGTAAGTATGCTGACACGGGGGGTATTACCATATGGGTTTGTAAGCAAATATAAGTTAAAACTTGCATAACGAATGTGCATACCAAATTTGATCAATTTCTGTTATCTTTATTTTCACCATAAACCCAATGGGGGGAGTATATAGGTCTGTCGCCATATGGATTTTGCAAGTAAATAAAGTATATACCTTTTCTAATGAATGTACATAAACAATTTTATAAATCTATGTCAATAAATAAGCAAGATAGAGGTTTTTGTTGATTTCTCATAAGAAAACCATGGAAAACTTATATTTGGATTTTCTCCATAACCATATAAGCTAAATAAAAAATTCAAAATACCAAATTTTTTGTTTTTTTGAGCTCTTTTAAATAGTTTAGGTTTAATTTGTTGAATTTTATAAACTAAGGTTTAAAAAAGCCAAAAACCAAAAGGTAACCCTTTTAAAACCCCATAAAACCCCATTAATGTTGTCCGATCATTGTGGTTTGCGAACTCGATCAAGTAAATGCTGCCTTATACCTCTGGACCAAATTTTATCAAAATCGGAGTTTTGGTTCAAAAGTTATATATATATATATATATATATATATATATATATTTATATATATATATATATATATATATATATGTATAAAGTTTGAATGAACGGTGTTTTTGGCTTTGGGGGACCTTAACTCGAAAAAGTAACATGGTCCCGGTCTTAGGTCTTACCGTGACTACTACCGTAAGAGCGTATTCCCTGTAGGTAAATTCGCTATAACTCCAATATTCAAACAGCCCTGGAGCCCAAACGGTTCATCGGAGAGTAACAATTAGGAGGTGCATTTTGTAGCAAATTTTACTTACTTACGTGTACTTTAATTTTTATAATATACATTATTTACGAAAATTTAATAGTTCTTGAGTTATAAGCAAAAAATTACAAAAATAAAAATAAAAAAAATTTCAGATTTTTTTCCATTTTTGATAATGATAAAGAAATTTTGTTAGAAAACCTCAGATTCGGATTCAGCACCCCAAAAAACATAAGAAACAAAAGAAATCAAAACTACCCCAAAAATTTCTAGCGAGGGGAACTTTTAAATACAAATTTACTGGATTATTATATGAACTTTTTTGTTCATTTTGGTTTGTTGAATAACCTTGAAAAGTTAGAAAAGGTTAAATCTGGACACCCTGTATTAAAAAAAAATTAACAATAACTTATATTGGTACTGTATGTGAGGATGCGTAAATAAGTGCGGTACAGGAAGCAATTGAACGTCCGAGAACTTCTTCCGTCACCGGTACTGGCTTCCTCATGGAACTGTCCATTGCTCTGAATATCAGTTTGAAGGAGGTCACTTCTGTAATAAAACACGCAGAAAAGATCTCTGAACAATAATAACATTTTTTAACTTCACTAATCACAACTCTTACCGTATACTGCCAGAGTTTTTTTTAAATAATATTCACAATCGGATCTGTGGTCTGACAAATTTTTTTTCTCAGTATTTCACTGCACATTTTCTCAACATAATAGGTAATCTATACTTATTTATACGCTAAGGGTTTTTTGTCTTGAGAACTTTTCCTACAATTTTCAACCGATTTTCAAGTTTTTAGCCGTCGTTGGATAGGGCTGGGTGTGTAGTTGTTTCCGCCAAAAATTGATGAGAATCGGACTGAAAATAAAGGCGCTATCCAACATTGAAATCTCAAAATTTCCCATTTAAATAACATTGGAGACTGAATAAAGCATTTGAAACATCTGTTAATAATCTGCTGTAAATACGTGTAGTTATTGGCGATTAAAGATATTCGCATTATTGGATTAGTAGTGTGTTTTTGCGGTTGCTGGCTCAGTTCAATGACCTCTGAGGAATGTGATGACGTCATCGCCAAGGTCAACGACCCCGATGACGTCATCGATGACGTAATCGATGACGTCATCGACGATGACGCAATCGATGACGTCATACCCATGACGTCATCTAAATGACGTCATCGATGACGTAATTGATGACGTCACCATCGATGACGTCATTTCTGTGATGTCACACCCATGACGTCACAGAAATGACATGCTAATGACGTCATCATCCATTACATCATCAAAATGACGTCACTGACACTGTTAAGGTCAAGGTCACGCCGAAACTCAAAATTTTTTGGCACTTTTGCCGTTTCTCGCACTACGCTCCGAGTTTCAGTCAGAGTCCACGTGACCTTGACGACTTGGAGCGAATTTGCGATGAGAAACAGCAAAAGTGCCAAGTCAAACTCGAGTTTGCGACATGACCTTGCTTAAACCGTCATCCACTAGTCCTCAGAGACCATTGAACAAGCACAACATCCGCAATTTCATATTACTGTGACCTTGAACACTTAACAACTACAGAGCGCCGACACCGATGCGCACCCCACGACAGCCACCGAGTGACTGACTGTCAGGCTCCGTGTACTCTAGGTATATGGGGAAGTGGAGGGGGAAATCTCAAGGTCACCCAAATGGAGTTTTAAAAAAGTAAAAGAGTAGAAAGACTACTCTTGTGCCTCCTGGGCGACCTCATCAATTTCTAACGGACTTGTAAACCAATCCGATCTGTAGCGGCAGGAGTCCAGAAAACAGGTGCACCACCCATCAGGTTGTCCGTAGCACTTCCGACAATTGGTAAGATTGGAGAAGTGAAATTTAATACACCGCTGCGGACAACAAGTATAAAAGTATTTGGATTTGTAGATTTTGAAAGTTTGTAGTACCGGTGGTGGCAGCTGTTGGTTCTTGCATCTACACCTGCAACATCCGAAGCATTCACATTGCCGGCAGGCCAGCCCATCCACTTGCCACTTTGGTAAGAGGAAACACTTATCCTCACAGCAATAGGTTGTCCCCGTCTCTTCCTCCCAACGCTTCTTTGCACAATATGTGACGCCTTGTATCTCCAAACACCTATGCTCGCAACATGAGATGCGCTTACTTTCCATAGCTGATGTTGCTTTGACGAGGGAGCACGATGAAGTGATGCTGTGGTCAGTGGGAATGGGGTTTATATAAACTAAGGTGGGTGGAGGGGGAAAGGTCAAGGTCATCCAAATGGAGTTTTAAAAAAAAGAAAAGAGTAGAAAGACTACTCTTGTGTATCTATAGCGATTTCATTGATAGTGAGTGCTTCTGTATGCCAAGTTGATCTGTACTGACAGGCTCCTAAATAATGTTTGCAAAAACCTGCAAAATGATTGTTGCACAATTTGCAGCCAGTTAGCTGTTTTAATGTGAATTCAATGCAACGTTCAGGGCAACAAGTGTACTTATGCCCTCTCATCTGGTACACATGGAATGTCTTCAACTCCGGTTTCGGCTTCTTCCAAGACTTGCACTTACACATGCATTGACCAAAAGCTTCACATTTTCTACACGCCAGGCCATCCGCAACATCAATGTCATTCGGCCATGAAAAACATTTCCGTTCGCAACAGTAGTTGAGTTGATTCTCCATGTTGCTGTGGTGAAGGTGTGCGATGAAATGATGCTGCAGTCATTGAGAGTGCACCTTAAATAAACTCAGTGGAGGGGGAAAGGTCAAGGCCATCCAAATGGAGTTTTAAAAAAGATAACTAGTCGTCCTCCTCCTCCTCATCCGTTGTACTTAGAGAGCTGTCAGACGAAGAGCCCCGTGCAGGTGCTCCCCAGATGAAAAACAAATCAATTTTAAAACGAAGACCAGGATCTTGCATCATCAATTCCTTTAATTTGTCACATACTAAGTCGACCTTGTGTAAGGTGTCAACAACAAGCTTCCAATTCGTTGGTTCAATATAACTTGTAGTAGAGTCTGCCTCGCTGATAACCACATCCTCCGGCCGTATTGGAGTGTAAAGATGTGTAAAGTTCTTCGGCTGTAGCTGAGGTTCAGGCTGGCTGGAAGTAGAAGGTTGAGTGTGGACCCCTGTCGCATCGAAATCCATAGTCATTCTACATTCAATGTTGGGGTTTTCGTTTAATACATACACCAATTTCTCATGCAACATATCCACTTCTGCCGAGTCTTGCAGATGAACATTCCAGGAATATGGCCATTCTTCATCCGTAGTGGAGTCAACTCGAGAAAGAGCGCTGTCCGCGATGATAGCTAAGCAAGGAATGATGTGAGCTACAGACTGTGGTAACAGTATTGAAAAGTAGAGGGGGTAAACCAAAAGTATGTGGAGGAGGTATTTTCAAGGTCATTTAATTTGGGTTTTAAAAAAAGGAAATAGTGGAGGGGGAATTCTCAAGGTCATCCAATTTAGGTTTTAAAAAAAAAGGAATGAAGCTTACTCCTCTTCAGCCTCGTTGCCCCCTGCATCTTCATCAGCCTCATCTTCATCGACGTCAGACTCGCCGTAAGGGTAGATCGGGGACATGGGCGAATATTGTGGAGATTGTTGACCGTTGTTGTCGTCCCCTTGCATTCTAACTTGGGACCAATCATAATTTAAATTCATTTGTATTATGATCCCAGGGTTGTCCCGCAGTATTTCCTTCATACGTTCGCAAATCGACTCCAAATAGTGTACACTATCGATCGACAGTGTCCAACCCGTACTTGTACCGACATCAGTAGTGGAGTCAGCTTGGCTGATGGTGTTGTCTGCCATGGTTGCTTGTCGGACAAGGAATGACGGTTGATGTGATGCTCATGCAGGAACATGGTGAAGTGGTGGGGGGCGTGGTGTAGTAGTGGGGGAAGTTTCAAGGTCATCCAAACGGAGTTTTAAAAAAAAAGGAAAACCTACAAAGTAACATTAAAACTTTCCAATTGATGGTGGCGGGCGTTTTCTTCCGCAACCTTGCCGACACATGTGACTATGCCATACAGTATGAAAAGTACAACCATAATAAGGCCGAACAATAAAAGATAGCTGTTGACTATCATGATATTTTCTGAGTGGATCTGCTTTCTTCTTATCGCCCTCTCCTGCATCCTCTTCTCCAACTCGTGGACGAAGTCACAACATGCGTGAGGACATCTTTCATCTGTTGGTAGGTTTGCCATTGTTGATGTTGTCGGTGTGGCTGTTGAAGATGGAATGAGGTTTCCAATTGCGATGTGCCATGTACACCAATAGTCAAGTGGTGGGGGTAACAAAGCAGTGGAGGGGGAAGTTTCAAGGTCATCCAAATTGTGTTTTAAAAAAACCTATCTTGTTACTGAGCTTATATGTCAGTAACAAGATAGGTGTTTTTGCTCTTTTACTTCTTTAATATAATGAAAAAATATACATATTCTACAATGGTTAGGACAAGAAATACAACTGCTAGTCAGCTGAAGTAGTCCAAGTTGTCTGGCTCGGTCTTCATGGACGCTGGTGAGGAAGCCGTTGAGGAGTGTCCAGGCTCTTCCTTTGACTGCCGGGTGTTCCGTATATTGCAAGCGTAAACTTGCACATTTATACGGTAGCCTCGTGCCACCATCAGCTGCAACTCCTTGTATAAGTCGTTTAGCTCCTGCTGAGTCTTGATGCTCACCTCCTCGTAACTTGCGCAACTGACGTTGAGAGACATCCTGATGTTGCTAGGTTGGCTGCTGGAGTAGAAATGAAGCCGAGGCACAGCGTTTGGAGGTACATGGAAAAGTGGTGGGGGTAATGGTGGTGGGGGTATGGAAGATGCAATTAAACACTTCTAAACTTTTTCCATTGATACAAAGGGATGGAACAAATAGCACAGGTGTCCTTGTAGTTTTCAAATCTAAACATTGGTGCTAGAAATCCAAACTGTTTTCTACCACCTTCCTGTACGAACCGTCGAAGGTCTCTGACGGCAGCATTGCCACAAGGCCTACAAAACTTTTCCCCGTCTTGGAACCTATACCAGGAGTATCCCGAATACCCTCTATTATCTTTCTTGTACTCTTCGATATCCTGTTTTACTGTTATAGGGATATTATCTCGTAAAGCCGTCTGGAATAAAGATGCGTCAGTTATAACTCGTTGTAAGCAAAGCTCGTACAAGGTGCTCATCGTTTGCTAGTTGGCAACAGAATGACCGTTTTTCGCATCCAAGCAGGTTTGAATCCTAGTGCGGTAGTGGGGGTAATTACGGTAGTGGGGGTAGTTGTGAAATGCAAAGGTCAAAGGTCAAGGTCACCCGCGAAGTTTAAAAAAAATGCAACATATCAATACGTGAAGTTTGTCACATATTGATATGTTGCATTTTTTGTTTTTGTTATTTTTTTTTGTCTTTTATGATTCGTTTATTTATAAAACATTACAACAACAACATATGTACAACATTAAAACTTAAATCTAACACTGCTGCTTGTCAGCGATGTGGATGGTCAACTCTGTAGAATTGCTACCCGTGCAGCCGTGCGACACCAGGTATAGACACCCGGGTTGAATAGAGCGAAGATCCTCGTTTTGTAGAAGATGGACGAATCTCTTGGGCAGGTACACCTGGAACTTTGGTTCATCCCCCGGAGTAAACGGCGCCTCGCTGAGACTGCAGCAGATGGCCTCCCCAACTGTAGTCTCCATCTTCTTCATAGCATGGATTATGTAGTGCTTCTCGTCTTTTAGTTCCGAGCACTTCTTTACAGGTAATATTGTTGACTTGGAGTGAGCATTGAACTGCTCGACCAAAGTCTGAAGGAACTGGTGAGATGCCATGGTCAGGTTACAGATCGTCTTCTTGCTCGGAGATGTTGTCGTCTCGGAATCTCGAGTAATACTCATGCCAGGTCCCTGTCTGCTCCCCACTTATATACTCTCCGTTACCCCCACCACTCCCCACTTCCCCATTTTGAAGGTAAGAGGCGAGTTTATAGGCATTTTTCAAAGCGCAATGTCTATCTTTATCATGTTCTGGGCTTTTTGTACAAATACATATGGTTTCCAGCATGTATTGATAATTCTTATCCAATTCCACATCATTAACCGGAACATGAGTAAATCCTTCGATCCATCTTTTCTTTTCCAGCCCCTTTGTGTAAATATTGGTAAACTTGTCTGAAAAGTGATGCATAATGTGATACAAGTCCGTGTAACTTGTAAAACCATCATACCAATCGATATGATGGAAGTGTTTTGAAATCCATCTGTTGGTAGTAGCGGCTTTACTAGTTAAAGACGAATAAGAACATGGTGGTTTAAATAAAAACGAATAAGGAACACTTGTATTCATGTCCAAAAACACAAGTTCTTTTATAATGAATCTATCATCATTACCACGAAACGCTTGAAACTCAATAATACCAGGCTTGGACTTTACTTGTTGTTCTTCTCCCTTGTCCATTTTGAAGGTCACACGTCTGCTCATTACGAAGTCAGGAGGTCAACTGATTTCCACACCACGGTAGGTACTACTTTTATACCCGGCCGTACAGTTGTTGGCGCGTTGGTGTATATTTAACGTGGGCACCGTCCCCAATAGGCCTAACCCCACAAAATTTTGGTTATTGTTTTAAAAACTAACCATTGTTATTTAAGTTTCCATCTTTATATTTTCCTTGTTTTCATTTTCATCACTAACACTTGAGTCTTCTCCTCCATCTTCCTCTTCTTCCTGTTTTACTGATTTCTTATGTAGTTGAGCGTACTTTTCCAATTGTCTCCACATCTGTACTTCATGAGGAACTCTATTAAATATAGAAGTATCTACAGGTCCGTATAATATAGGTGCGTCCGGTTGTTTGTCCAAAGTGTCTTCCAAATAATCTTTAATAATCGAACTTGAAAACACCAGTTGTCTCAAGTATCTTGTTATAGGTTCAGTAGCACAAGTTAAAATGAAAAACTCCTCTCGATTAAGTTGAATTTTGTTATCATGTCTTGTTGTGTCTCTAAACCGTAGCTGATGATCACCACGTTGTTTAATAATATCAATTTCCACATTTGAATCCAAAAGTCCTACTCTTGTCTTTCTTCCAAACATGTTACTACTTAAATAGCATTCTAGTAGATGCAAATGTTTCATAAACGATTCCCAAGCACTGTCCGTAAACAAAATCATTTTGGGTCCATGAGTTAAAATTACAGTAGGGGAATAATCTGTAGATTTCATAACACCGATTAAAACACTTTTATCCAAACTGGAAGAGATTGGGTAAAATATTCGCAAAAATACCTCACTCAATATGTTTGGAGAAATATTATCTTCAATATCCCTTTTTCTCTTTTGTATAGTCTTTCTTCTTTTACCTTTTTCTTCAACATTATTACTGGCGTGAAGTTGTCCGCAAACGTTTTGTTCACCTCCTTCCTGGTGACCTTGAGGATCTAAAAACTCAGATATCTCCTTCTCAATATCTACCACATTTTCAGGTGTACCACTAGGAGAAGCCATATTGAATACGATGCTACCCATACAACAGTAGGCAACAAACTGATGAGGAGCGGTCTGTACGCTCTGCTTTTATACTCGCGGAATGAAACAAAACCGGTTCTTACAATACATTTTTAACAATTCCAGTTAAAGGTGTGTATGTTACGATTTTATCATGTAGAATTAAACAGTATGCAGTTGTATTAGCCGGTATAGCATCGTTGAATTCCATTTCTATTTTTATATCCACACTTGAAGACTTTACTGATTCATTTTGTTTAGAACAATCGATTACAACTATTGGGTAGGCATCGAAATATTTGTCAGGTGATAATAAAGGTGTATTTGTTTTACCGTAATATGAACTTTGGAATCTCGCGTACATATCGTACAATATACTGTATTTCTTCTTAGTGAATGACACATTTAAATTGTCGTATGGAAAGAATTGTGAATTTAAATAAACTTTAATATTTTTCAAGTCACAATGATCAAATTGTCCTGCATGTTTAGTAATGGCGTCTCTTCTACCTGTTTGTAAACCAAATATAATATACCTGGCTCGTTCTACATAATTCGATGTTTTAACAGTCCAAGTGTGTCGATCCGTAGTAGGTAAACTGGGATGCTCATGAAATTCCCAACTTCTAAATGGAATAACAATATCACGATCGGCTTTTAATTTTCTTAAAAGTAGCATTCTATGCTCGTCAGCCAATTTAACATGTGGAACTCTCCATACAATTTTGTCTAATTTTAATTTCCATTCTAAAGTCGCATCTGTAGTAGCATCTGCAGCTTTAATAATGTCTTTATCGTTAGAAGATCTCAACAAAACTAATTCTTGTTTAACGTTTAATATTATTTTCCTATAATCTTCAGCAAAACCAAGCAGCAAACGTAATGGAATATGAAAATCAAAATATCCATTTGGATTTGGAGTGATCGTGTCAATCGTAGGTAATACCCATCCGGCAGGTTTAAGTAAATTGGTTTCATTGGGTGTTATAGATGTTAATCCTTTTAAAGTTGTCGTAATACCTACTTTTTTAGTGGAATCAACTGTTACACCTGATATTTCATATCTAATTTCATCAAATAGGAAAGCCATAGGATTATTTATAAATGGAACTGTTGTACCAACAGTAGTACCGTCCTTTTTAGTAACTTGTCCTTCAATATACAAGTAACTTTCACATGGTAGTGTGTAAATGTCTTGATTTTGTATGGGAATACGAATTTCATCGTTATTGTTTAATTTCGATGAAGTGTAAGGGTTGTGGGTGTGATATTCTTTTTCCCATAGGGTTTCGTCGAATGTTGGACCCTGCGCTATATCCAGTATATCCATACTCGGTTAATTTTAATCCAATTCTCTCTAAGAAACGAATGTTCTCGCGTGTTAACTCCTCCACAGCTGAAGAGCTACTAATGCGGTTTCCCGTAGGTTGTTCGCTTTTAAATGTTAAACCCATGGTTTTGTATTAAAGTGTCGATTTTAAATGTAATCTAATCGTAATAGGCTCTTCTCTGAAGTCTACCAAGTTACCGTCTTGATCCAATACGCTCAACACGATGTCTGAAATGAAAGTGGTGTTCAACGGTAGATATACCAGGTTTTGTGGCTTTTCAACAATTTTAAATCCAGGTGGTACACTTGGGTAAAAAGTATGTATGATGTGGGTGTTAGCCCCATCCCTGTAAGCACCTTGTATAATGTTACAAGTTATGTCTATACTATTGACTTTTAATATTGTTACTGTTTTCTTACCGGAATGTGTTACATCTGGTTCTAATACAGGCCCATCGTTGGAAAATCCTAATAAATCACCAATTGAGTTTGGTTGAGTGAAATCTATATAATATTTGGAAGTAATTTCAGCTTTCATCGTATTATTATTACCTTTTAATGTTATATTGTCTTTTCCCATTTTAGTTTGCAAAAATTCATTTATATGATCAATTTCATAAGAACCTGTGGGTAACCTGCACTCTTGTAAGTCTGTAAATTTTCCACTGGCATCCTTTCCCTTATAATAATGCAATATGTTATTTTTACCTTCCGTAACATTGGGAATAGAGTTGTACGTTGTAAAATCCAATAGTGCCGCCTCCCAAAACCTTCCTTTTTGCAAGCGTAACGCTGGAAAAAGGATACTTCGTAAATTGGACGATTTTCCTGTTAATGATACCGTATAGGAAGACATCTCAATAGTGACTGATACTTTTAGCTAGAAATTCCAAACATAAATGGCCGCATATTGAAGTATTATCAGGTTGTTCTCTTTTATAGTTATAATATATGTTTTTAGCAGATTTAAAGTAATTTTGAAGTTCTTTTGGTGGTGGCAAATTACCGAAACTATCAAAATAATATACATTGTTATTTAGTTTCTTATAACAAACCCAATGGGTGCCAGGCCCTTCAGTATTATCCAAATTTACAATTCCAGTCTCATTTTGCCACATTTTCTTTGGTAAACTGTCTTTCATAAACACACCGCGAAAAAAATGGTATTTTTAAACAGGAAATATATTTAAATAATTCAATATTGGTTAATGCTTTATGTGGTATGACCAATTGATTTCTTTCATTTAATATGCACGATAAGGTCTTAGGTAAAGACCTGCCCCGTTTTTTACCATTGACCACACGGTGGGCTTCTTCCTGCCTTTTCTTGTAGATCGTCGTCTTCTTTTTATATTTCCTCCATGTTTTCTTGTGGTTGACCTCCTTTTTACTCTCTTTCTCCTCCTTCTTCCACCTCCTACTGCTGTTTTAGCCTTCATACCTGCTGTTACTGCTAAAGCTGCTGCTTTTTCTGCTATGCTAGCGTCACTTGATTTTACTCGTTGCCAAGCTATGTCCGCAAGCTTTTTGTCAGCTATTGATCTATTTTTTGAATCGGCAAACGTGGAATATGCGATATCGTGTTCTTTACAAGCCTGATCTAACTTGTTTATGCCAGGATCGCCTCTTTCCAGTCGTTTTTTCAATTTAGTTCCTGGTCCGCAATACTGATAACCTCCTGGTATATGAAATTCGTATGGTAATGCGTCTATTGCTCTATTTACTATGGATCCTACTGGAATTTGTTTTAAAGCTTTACTTAACAGAGAAACCGCTGTGGACGTGATCCCACCTCCTTTCCTTGCAGTGTCTCGATATGGACTGATGTACTTGAACGTCATTATTGTCCTTTTATAATCGCAATGTGCAACTCATGTGTTAACTCTATGACGAGTTGGAAATAAATGAAGTTGTTTATTGTGTTCTTTTATTAAATATCAATATCACCCCAATTTGATGATCTAAACTGTTGTGTATTAGGGTGAATAAAGTACTTTTTAAAAATTTCCTGTTTAATCCAACCACCTCTCGAGGCTTCATCCCAAATTTTATGACCTGGCCCTCCTCGAAGAACTTCCGGTGTGAAATGATTGTGTAAATCAAATATTGCATTACCTAAAACTTTTACAAGAAAATTAACAGTGACAGCATTATCTACATGTTCAGGGTCTTTAAGGTTTGTTATACGTTTATTATTACAATCATACACTTTACTATCCTTTAATGATGTTGTAATGGTCTGTCCTACAGTTGCAGCATCATTTGCTTCTCTTCCTTGTGCCAAGTCTCTTATCACTCTATTATTACATGTAAACCATCTAAAATATTTATCTGGATCTAGATGTACGGTTTGTGATAAAGCAGCTGCATCATGTTTTTCATAACCCCATCCCATATTTGATAACTTTTTATCCATGCAATCCCAAGCATCATTTTTGTATGTTAATAAATTAAATTTTTCATTACCTTGAACAAATTCATCCCCTTGCTTCGATACTACTTGATCTTGTTTTACAAAAGAGGTTGTTTCTTGTTTTAAGGTTTCCATCATTTGACCCACTGTTGCACCATCTGATGGCGCCGAACCATCTTTAACATTTGCTAAACAATTATTAAAACAATCTATAACCCCTACATCACGTATGATGCAATGATCTTTAATATATTTTAGATTTACAGCATCGTTTTCAGTTTTTGGATAGCCTATATCATTAATAACAAATTTATAAAAAGAAAATCCATCTTTTGTCTTTTCAGGTATCAAAGAATGTAAATAGCGTCTATTTACGCTGTCTTTTGCATCTTTAGGGTCATCTACGTTGGATATACGTTTATTGTTGGCACTATACGTTTTCCCATTGAATTTTAACGTATTTTTTAATTCAGATGACAAATAACCTTTGTTTATCGCATCACCATTTTCATTTGGTTTACCAACGTTGATAATTCTATGATCTTCCGCGTCATATGTGTTATTTTGTAGTTTTAATGTTGGCGATATCTTTTCCTTTAATATTTTTAAGTTTATTGCATCGTTTTCATCCGAAGGATCTTTTATGTTTTTTAACCTTTTATTACTCATATCATAATCTCCATCAGGTGTTTGTGGTAAACCAGCACTTCTTTTTAAATTATTCGCATAATATAACCCATCCGAGGAGTAACGTCCGAACTTGTCAACACTCATGGTGCAACTGAATAGTACTCTAAGGAGTAACGCATTTTTATGAGATTACCCCACGGTTTCGGAGTTCATCCACTAAAGCCACCCATTCGTTTTCCAATCCAGTATGACCCGCTTCTTTAGCTTCATGTATTAGTTTCATTCTATCCACCAATTTATTGATGTTATTATAATAAATCACATTTGTGTTATATAATTTCTTCATTAAACCTGTACCTGTAATGGACTTACTTCTTTTTCTTCGTTCCTGAGCACTTACATCCAAATTGGATGCCATAAATCTTCGTTTTACAGGTTTTCTTTGTGTTAACGGCATTGTTTGTCTTCTAGTTGGTATTAACTTGGATACAAATTCTTTATATTTTAAAGACTTAGATCTAAAAGGAGGCTGGTCAGGTAAATACTTTCTCCTATATGCATTTGTCTGTTCCAAAATATTTTTATATGCTTCCATGTCTTTTTCTTTCACTAACGATACTGAAGGCTTATTTTCAAATAATAATTCAAATAATCCTTTTGTGCCCTTATATCTTTGATTATTAACAATAATATTATCATGTTCATCAATGTTTACCGGGCTATTACCAACCATTAAACCGTCTTCTGTTAGTCTTACCCCATAACTATGGTAGTTTTTATTAGGATTTGTTCCAGCTAACATTTTTATCATGTATTTCCTTCCTAAAGGTCCTTTGTTATGAATGTTTTCACCCAACAAGCTTATGTTTGACGGACCTTCCCTTGTCTCTTCTTCTTTTTCCTCTTCACTAGCAGTTGATACAACTTCATGTCCTCTTTTGGCTTTTACTTCATATAATTCTCTTATTCCACTATAGTCCGGTGATTCTAGCTCTCTTTCAGGTTCTCCACCGGTAAAACCACTATACGTAGAGGATTCCGGGTCTTCATCACTAAACTCTTCTGATTTTACATTTTCTCTTTCAAACTTCGTAATAGGTGCAATCGCATCTCCTTCCAATACAGGTTTAGCAAATTTTTTGTTTAATTGTTTCAAGGGTTCAGTAATAGGTTTAAAAGTAGATTCAAGGAATTTCTCCCTCTCGCTAATACCTAGTTTCAATGCTCTGTTTTTAGCCCGAATAGAATCACTAAGTGATTTTATTTCTTTTACTAATTTTTCTTGGTTAACCATGTTTGTAGCAAGACGTGTTGTACAACAATGAATGTGTTATACCGCGTTTAATGTATTAATATAAATTTATCAAATCCTATCCTGTATCGACCTTTGTTTAGCGGTTGTTCCTTCATAATTGTTAGGAACCCATACTTTTCAGCCCAAGCCTTTCCACACAACTCTTTAAATCGTTCAAATGTCATATCCGCATTTACATGATCAAAATATATATGTTTTAGGTTGGTTTCGTCCTGTTTAAATACAATTAACATGTTTGCATTGTCTCTAATGAGTTGTTTAGGTATTTTGCTGTAAGTTTGGCCAATATAAATGCTATCTATGTTGTTATGTCGACCCATAGCGAAGTAATTCCTTATTGTGTTTTGGTTTTCACAAGATACATCGTCGAATATAAACACGGAGAATGGTTTAGCTTCTTGTGGCTGCATGACACTCTCGCTTGCATTAAACTTTAAATATTTAACTTCAGGCACATTAGTCAGTATCTTTTCCAATAATTGATACTTTGGTTGTTGTAGTGATTTTGAAAATACATATAGATTGTTAAATCGTAATCCTTTAGGGTTTGTAATCAAATTGAATACTACATTAGTTTTTCCACAGTTGGAAGGTCCGGTAACCAGACAACGAACGGTGTTTGGTAACAAATTGCCATGTTTCCCACTATTGAATTCTGAATTATCCACTGTGAGTTCATCTATATTATTAATAGTAAAACTCTCTTTTTGTGGTACTATCTCCATCCTTTGTAATGGTTCAACCTAAAATGATTCTCTATCGTTATATCAAATCCTTTTTAGGTATCCAAGAATCTTCCGTCTTATTAAATCCTAACCATCGTACTTTGACCTTATCTTTTTTCCGTTGCAACACCTTTTCAACTAAATATACATCGCCTACTGTTGATTTTAACATTTCATGTCCATAAAACCCTCCTTCAAGCAATTGTCCTTTATTATCTTTTAAAATATATGTCTCAGGTACTGTAGGTTGTACTTTGAATACAGTAAAAACCTCATTGGTCCAATTTGGCAGGTATCTTTTACTGAATACACCTTTATATTTACTTATTCGCACTTTATCACCCACATTAAATTTTTTAGGCTTTAGTTTTTCAACTTTTGGTTTAGTATTCGTTTTTATACGTTTTAATACAAGGTTTTCATTTTTACTAGTTACTTGGTTTGGTTTCATCCCGATAGTCCTATGAAATTTGTTATTGTAATCGTTTATAAGTTTTGGTAACATATCAATCCATATGTGCGATCCTCTGTTGGAAAACATTTTATACATTGCACTTTTTAAAGTTCTGTTGAATCTTTCGATTATTGAGGCTTTTACTTCTGAATTGGTTGAATAATGGTTTATATTGTGTTTTTTCATTAAATTTGCAAATTCCTTATTAAAATATTCTTTTCCATCATCTGTTTGTAAATGTTTAATAGTATGTTTGTCTCTTTGTATAGCTGTTTCCATTGCTTTTGTAACACTTTTGCCACTTTTATCTTTTAGTGGTAAAGCATCTGCCATTTTTGAAAAACAGTTAATAACAGTCAATATGTATTTATATCCTTTATTTTGTTTGCTATAAGGAATCATTTCGATTAAATCCGCTTGATATAAATCATTAATTCCTTTTATCACCGTATTTCTTCGTGGAAACTTTCTTCTTGCAGGTTTATGAAGTTCGTTGACAATTTGTTGCTTCAAGTCCTTCATATTGCAGGTTTCAATGTTTATTGTATCACATGTATAATCACAATGAATGTTGTTTTAAATATTCACATCATTTATATGGGTCAAGGTCATCCAAACTTGTGTAAAAAAATGGGGAACACGGCGTTGGACTTGCCGTGTTCCCCATTTTTTTACGGAAGGAGAAAGGAATAAGGTCGAAGTTGTAGAAGGACGAAGAATAGGTTACTAGTTGATAGGGTTTAAGGAGTAATGGCCGAAAGGAAGAGTGTGGATTTTGTCGGGTAAAATATGTCTTTTATCATCCCGAGCTGACAGTGCTTTTTTAATTTCGGTGACACTGTAGACTTGATGCTTGAAGCTTCGGATATTGTTGAATGTTGCTGATATCGTAGTATCTTCAAACAAACAAGTCTTGTAGTGGTCAAATGTTACGTGTTTTTTCAAATAAGATGTCTTCACTCCTTTTGCTTTCTTGACTGTCGGTGTGTTGTTCTCGTGGTACATCTTAAATGAATACAATTTCGCCATCAGCGCTACTATTTCTTCTAAAGGCATTCCATTTGCTTCATCTTTGAATTTTCCAATTACTTTTTTATTTTTTTCATTGAAATTTGGATGGTTCTTCGGATAGTCAGAAAAGTCGAAATCTTCTTTGTATGGAAAAGTCCTTAGGTCTTCATACATGTCCAAAGTCTTTATCCAGTAGATAAACGCGTCCGTATCCATGTATGCGACTCCAATGTTTTCCCTTCCGTAGTGTTTAACCATTTTGTTATAATGGAAATCATACATCAGGGTTTTACTTATGTCCAAAATCGACATACCTATGTATAACGGACGGTCCATGACTATTGTTGTTTTCTTCATACTGACAGCGACTAGATTTTCGTTTATAATCATGGATGTTCCGAAATTTGGTTTTTGCACTAATTTTTCCAATTTCCTAGGATCACTCACTAATTTTACATTTTTGTGTTTTCTTTTGTTCTCCAAGGTCTTCCCAAAGATGGCATTGTTCATTAATTTATAGAAGTCCTTTTCAAATGCTGTTGTCGCTGCAGCTCTTCTTGTAGTGTTGGAATCAATATATGGTTTCAACCAACAAGACTGGGTGAATTCAATTGCTCTATGAATTCTCACTATACGTAGACCCAATTCGAGAGCCTGTTGAACTACCCAGTAGTGAGCCACATAGCGATCTTTATTCTCCAAGGTCATCATCAATTTTGGCCATCTTCCTGTCGGTGAAACTTCAGTCTTGGCTAGGAGAGGCAAGTCGTAGTGATGGTCATGAAGGTGCTCCGGGTATTCAAAATCACAGTCCAAAATATAGCCTTTTGGACCATCCTTTGGAATCTGTGAGATGTCTCCGATGGTGGCCGGGTCGATCCATTTGAAGTCAGCGTAGGGAAGCGGATTTGACATTGCCCAACCATAAAGGTTGTTTGCGTCAAAGTAGCCAAGGTAGACCGATGGTTGTTGCTCGTCGAAGCCGGGGATGTACTTGTTGTTGGCTTTGACATGACGTGTTACAGCTTGTGTCAAACCGCCCCGTACACCAGATTCCATCATGAGCACCATATCAATATCCGTTAGAAGTTCCAGTCGACAGTTGGTTGACTTTAGCATAGCTTGCCATGCTAATCCTGGAGATGTGTACGAGTGTAGAGGGTCCAGTCCATAGGCGGAGAAGAAGGTGTTTCGAAATTCTTCCATCACATCGCACAGCAGAGTTACGTCCAATTTTATATAAAAGTCAGAATATTCCCCTAAGGTTTGAATGTTTAGTTGGTTCCAAACATTACAAGCATGATTGTAGTCTTCAACGGAGATTTCACTTTCGTTTAATTTGCTGTTGAAGGCTTCAATCGGTGGTAGACTGGTTTCTTCAAATTTTTCTGTAGAAGTTATGTAATCGTAGGGGAACACTCCTTTACGTAATACTAAGTCCAATTTATCTTCAGGTACAATCTTGCTGGTTTCTTTTAAGTCTTCTCTTCGTAGATTCTCAGACAATCTGCTCAAACTAGATGCCATAAATCTATAAGAGTCTACAAAGCGAAGTTTAATTTTACCTACTGTTTTTGAGAAACTGATATACTTTTCCAATGTTGTAGCAAGAACATCGATTTTACCATTATCTCTTCCTAATTCTGGAATAATGAAGTGGGAGTCGTAGCCGCTAAGATTGTGTAACACTACAGGGATAAAGTTTGGCAGTTTGTAATTTATATTGCATGAATTACAAGCAGGTCCTCTGTATAACCCTGTGAGGTGATCATGATCTCTTACTTTTGGATTTTCTTCACTGAAGCTCTTCTTACATAGATAACATCTTGTTGCTGAAATGTATTCTTCTTGTTGATTTTGGTTAAAAGGTTCCATGGGTAAAACATTACCGTATAAGCGTTCCGCCTTTTCAGCAATCTCATACAACTGGTCTACAAAATACTTAGCAGCTTCTTCCCCACGGTAGAGTATCGGAGTGGATGTTAAGCCATAGTCTTGCAATTGTTCTTCAGGTAAAGTAGATTTCACCAATAAGCAAAAACTGTTAGGTTGATGCAATTGATATTTGGTTCTTCTAGTTACTTCACCATCCGGAAGTTCCTGCGGCACTAACGTGGATTCAAAGTCAGCATAGATAACTAGTGGAATCCGGTATTGGTGAACTGTTTTATTGAACTGGACAAATGCTCTAGATGGTGGTGGCAGACTAATCTTCACTTCATAGTTGTCATTACAAAGCCGCTGGTGTTCCGACAACCACTCCGATCCTCCACGTCTCAACTCTTTATATGTGAAACAGAAACATCTTTTACACACTGTTAACCTACGTTTCTGTTTTGATAATTGATTTTTAACCAAGGCTGCAAAGTCCTTTATCCACACATAATGTGAAATTTCACCCTTAGTTATCAATAACAGATCCGTGTGGTTTCTTTCCTCAACTTTTGATACTCTCAGAGGATAAACACTATTGGAATCATCTAAACCAAACACATTTACAGAAACACCTGGGTTTTGTTTCTCAAAATTACCAATACTTTTAACACTAACAGGGTATGACAAACCTCGAAAGTTGTAGCGGTGTTGGACATTTTGATACGCTCTGCTAACTCTACAAGGATTTTCTTGCACATATTTTGTTAGCATAGCATATTTAAAGCATTCATTGTCCTCATTTTGCACATTGATACAAGATTTGGTAGCTTGTATCTTCTTTGGCAAAGGTATATAACTACTACCCCTTATACCATATCCGTGCTTGTGAACCCTTACATCCATACCTTCAATCGATGACAGACTCCAGCCGGATCCTCTTCCTTCATGTTCTTGCAGTTTAACTAGCAGTTCAGGCAAACATTCTTCAATAATTTCATTGATATCAGATTCAGTTGTAAGGGTTCGGTTTTTGGTAATGAATGCTCTTAATGCCGTTTCACCATCAGTATTGGTAAACTTTGATTCTAACACCAGTCCAAATTTAATGAAGTTCAATCTCTGTAATTCTTCTTTTAGCGTTTTTCCAACAAGTACTCTGGCCTGGGTTATAAAATTATCTAATTCCAATTGCACATTATCAATTTTAAAATGTGTTACAACTTGTCCTGGTAAGGCCGTGGTGCGCAGTTGTCTCATCTTCCAGTTCTTCTTCCGTGTCCTCTTCTTCCGTGTCCTCTTCTTGCATATCCTCTTCTTCAATAGGTCTTCTAGTAGTGGATGGTCCAGCACCAGCAAATTGGATCACACTAGGTCTTCTTCTTTGCATTTGCTGTAGATAGCTGTCGTAGTAGTCCATCTGCTTCTGATGCTCTTCCAAAAACCGGTCAATTGAGTCTAAGTCTATTTCATCGATGATAATATCTTCTTTTCCATCTTCTTCTTCATGTAATTCTCTGTGTATGGTGAAAAGATCTTCGTCTTGAAAGATTTCCCCACAAATGTCGCAAAGAGCCATTTCAAACAGTTTGGCTTTGAATGCACACTCTGTGAATGTCCACACAATAATGAGCAGCGCGCTCCACCGGGACCCTTTATATCCGAGGCAGATAGGTGGGGAAAGTGACGTCATATAGAAACAGGTTATCCCTCATGTGCTAAATTTAGCCTTTACACAACCGTTTGTAATACATTTATCAGTAGGCTTGATAAATTGATGATATTTGGTCTAGATTCAATAATTTGTACATGTTTTTCAAAGACATCTGTTTGAGCAAGTTTATGTAGGTCAAGGCCATTTGGAATTATTATTTTGAGCGGGGGATAGAGCACTAAGCAGCATCATTTACTACAAAGTGCTCTATCCCCCGCTCACATTCTTTTTTTTAACTTTTTGTTTAAGCTTTTACAAAGGTGAAACATCACCATCAGAGTCGGAATCATCCTCATCACGGAATAGGCAGCGATGACAATACATAATTCTTCTGGCAACTAACATCCTATCCATTGGACGATGAGGAGTGTCTTGTTCTTCTTCTTCTTCAATTTCCAATTGGAATTCCATTTCCGACTCAGATGATGACTCTAATGTTTCGTAGGCGTGCAAGTCCACTTCATTGTCCGTTGAACCAGCTTCGTCAGAGTCCGTTTCAATATCCATTATCTCTTCCTCCTCTTCTTGATCAACCGCAGGTAGTTGGTCCTCTACTTCTATAATTTCTAGAGGTATTACCTCCAGAATAGAGACAATTCTGTTGCGATGGAACACGGTGTTGTCAAGTGGAGCCATGGTATGGAAGTGTTGTATCCATCCAATTTGCTTACCCTTTTTATACCCCCACCAACTATACAATTTATGTGGGTCAAGGTCACGTAAAGATACCCTTTGAGCGGGGGATAGACCACTAATCAGCATGCTAGTCCATTGCCGCAAAGTGATCTATCCCCCGCTCTGTTCTACAAAACCTCAATCAAGTCCAAGTCCAAGTCCTGTTTAACACATTTTATTCTAATTCCATATCCAATTTAAAAATTTCAATTTCACATGGTTTACATTCCTGATGTATCAAACACTCCAGCTCCCTAAACATATCGTCCAGTTCGTCCAAATTATGATGTCCTACTTTTAACACATGAAGGTGGTTCATGCTTTGCATTGTAGCATGACCATCAACAAACAAGTTTCTTTTCCACGCTAACATAAATTGGCAGTTTTCTTGAAAGATTTTTCTCACCAAACAATCATACACAGCCATCAACATGTCTCTACTATCTTCATAGTGTACCATCACAGAATACCTGTCCAAGTTAGCACCAAGCAGCGATCCACTCATTGTTTCTAGCGTTCCACTGGAAGGTCCAAAGCAGAATGAAGTCGAGATGTATAGACCCCCTCTTTTATACCAGTTAACCGGTTGTCCTTGCTGTAAAGTGGGTCAAGGTCATCCAATGCTACCCTTTGAGCGGGGGATAGACCACTAAGCAGCATGCTAGTCCATTGCCGCAAAGTAGTCTATCCCCCGCTCTGTATTCTACACACACACACACACACACACACACACACACACACACACACACACATGTCCCTGTCCAAGTCTTTCATTACATACCCAATATATATTCAGTTCCTTCATCATCACTATCACTCATCACTGCTTCCACAAACTCCACAGGATTAAAGTTAAATTGTTTCAATTGTTCTTTTAAGTTTTCAATTTGTTGGTCCTTTACTTCTAAAACACTGTGAAGGTGTGATATGTAGTCCGCTGCCTCGTTGATGCTTGCTACTCTCGGATCGCCTAACTTCAAGCTGGGAACTACACCCTGCAGCCTGAAGTACGCCATACGCCTTTCTTGCTCCTGCCGTTGACCAGGACTGAGCAAGCCTTGTCCGTCTTGGCTTACCTCCAGCAAGGTCCGTAGCATCGGAGCTTTGCAGGCGTTTGCCCGAGCAACAGTTATGCTGTGGAATGGTCGAGCAGGTCCACGAGTAGCAGGCAGGACGTTGGCAGCACGCCTTCTTGAAGAAGAAGAGGAAGCCTGAGAAGTTTTGGAGTTGAAAGCCATGTTACAGTGCTGTATTCAGCTAAGCGGTACAAAGCAGAATAACCAAACTGCACGTTAATACCCGTATATATACACTTATCAGTGGTGGGGGTACTAGCTAGCCTTGGTAAAGTGGGTCAAGGCCATCCAAAAACATTACCAGAACGGGGGATAGATCACTAAGTGGCATGTTAGTCCATTGCCACAGAGTGATCTATCCCCCGCTCTGTATTCCGCATTCACACACACATTCATACAAACACACAAGTCCCAGTCCGAGTCTTTACCCACACCCTATCCACTCTCATCCTCACTAGCATCACTGTCCACTAAAAGATCTTGACACTTCATAATTAGTCTGTCATATTTTCTCAGGATTGAATTTGCCTCACGGATTACATTCTCTAACACCCTATCCTTTTCCTCTATAATTTCATTGTACGCTTCAAATACATTTGGTGGTGTCTGTGTAGATGCATTTGATGTGGTTGGTTGCGGGTTGGTAGGAGGCCGGGCCGAGCTGGAGGCTCCACTGCTGCAAAGCTCCTTCTTCACAGGGCCAAAGCCGAAAAACCGGACGCGACTCCTTACATACCAGGCTGATCTAGAGGCTCCACTGCTGCTGCACAGGTCCTTCTTCACAGGTCCAAAGCCAGAAAATCGGACTCGACTGCTTAACAGAAGGCTCGATCGGTTGGGCCCAACACTTGAGCTAGAAGCTGAAGAGTTTCCAGACATGGTGCGAGGTGTTCTGCTTAACGGATGCAAGCTGAATGAGCGGACATTGGATTACCACTCCTATATATACCTATTTGTGGTGGTAGGGGGCGGGGTGGGGGAGGGGGTGGGGGAGGGGTGGGGGAGGGGGTGGGGGAGGGAATGGGGAATTTGGGGGGGGGATAGCTTAAGGACTTCCACTAAATTTCCCTTACTCTTCCCGGTCATCGGTTTTACATACCTTTAGCAAACCCATCATTTTGGTTTCTTCAATAACTTTACACAGCTCAAAGACCCAAGCAAACAGCTCATCTATGTTGTTATAATTAATTTTTGTCCAGTGTTCATACTTATGAGTTTGGTTGTTTATAATACATAGATAAAATGTAGACCCATCTCGTCTTATACAGTGCTCAACTTCCATTCTATGCCGATTTAGCACTTCCCAAACATTGTGTGGATCTATCAAGAAGTCACCACCTTTGTAATTGTACCGTGACATGTTTACACGGAGTACAGAAACAGACTGAAGCAAATGAACGGCTCATACAAGCTTAGTAAGATCATTAGAGTGGGGGGTATCACGTGATACACGACATTAGTTGTAAGGTTAGCACTTTACTTTAAACAGTAATTTATATGGATCAAGGTCATTCAAACTTTGAAAAATTTTTACCTCCAAACACTTGTAGCTTGCTACAAGTGTTTGGAGGTAAAAATTTTTACCTCCAGGTAAAGATTTTGGAGGTAAGTTTTTATTTGTTAAAGATTTTCGTAACTTAGTCTTCACCCTCAAGGACACGGTTTGAGATTGTCCCAGTGACTTTACATCACCGCCAGGTTAAAGTATTATACAAGTCAAGTATTTTTTTTTTTTATTATTTGACTTGTGTAATACTCCTCTCCCTTACTTTAAGAGGGTTAGGACTAAATTTGGAAAAAATAATTTGGAAGAAGAATTTTTGTTTTTTTAAATATCGTCCAACACAACCTAACAATTTAGAATTTCTTTTGTAGGCCTACATCCTAATCCATTTCCCACACAGATTGGCATCCTTCCCTTCGTATTAGATAGCCTTTTTTATGGATGAAAAATTGTCTTTGTACCATCCGAACGGGTACTTTCATTGTATGAAGGCTGCCATCACCTTTTACAATGATTTCTACTTTGGCATCAAAAGCTCCATAAGTTTGAGCAATAAAATAATATTTTTCATCAATTTTAAGTCTTCTAATATCAAGCGGTTGCGGACTGTGGGGATGTCTGGGTTGGGATGTTTTAGACCTAATGTTGTTAAGACTGTAGGGTCTTACTCTCGGAAGATTGATGTTTTTGTTCAAGTGCGTTTGGCAACGGTCTTTATCTAAAACAGCAAACTTCTGACAGCAAAGAACCCCAAAGTCTTTTGACATCCACACGTAATCGCATTTATTACCCTTGCCAGCAGGGAGTTTAACACGCTTACGTTTTGTGTTGGACGCTTTACTGGAGTGTTTTGGAGCTCTTCCGGTTTAGGCTGGCTAGAAGGAAGGGATGGAGGTGGGAGGTGAAGGTTTAAGAAGGTCAAAAGGTAGGCTGCAGACAATTTTGGGTGGGGTAGGTGAACGGGTTAGGTCGATTGAGGGAAGTTCGGGGGAGAAGATTGATTTACGGGGTGGTTTGGTTGGTGTAGGTGGCATGGGGGATATGGGTGAGGGACATTGGGATTTGGTGTAGGATAGGATTTTCTTTGTGCGACTATAGGGGGTTATCCTCGACCTTGACGCCTCTTGAAACACCGCAGACTCCGATCCCGAGTCTGATAGCAGCGAGAGTGCAGGAGAGGCTATCAGGACTCGTCCGCTGGGGTTTTTTGAAGATGCCGCAGGTGTGCCAGCCTCTTCCGATGCTGCAGGTGCGCCAGTCTCTTCCGATGCTGCAGGTGCCCCAACCTCTTGCAATGTTGGTGGCAATGGTGAGAGGCTGGGCATCGAAGCAGGCTGCGGTGGCGGCGGCGGCGGCGGCATCGTCAGGCAGCTCAGAATCTGCGCTGTCATGAGGTATTCTAGGATCGGAGCGGAGGACGATGAGGGCTGAGGCGTGTTGGCCGAGGTTAAAGAAGCTGGTGGGTAATTCTTGAGCTTAAGACCCATCTTGATGAAGCGAATAAATGAAGAGTAAATATGACAAAAGTAAATATGAAAAGAAGATTGAAATAAGTAAACAAAATCTCAGGAGCGAGAGAGGACCGTCCGGTACGGGAACCTGGACAGGAATG
>CM061534.1:82310304-82418793 GCA_030545055.2 Neoaliturus tenellus | reverse complement strand
CATGTCGACAAATGAGAACAATTTCTAAAAGATTCCTAATTATCCTCTTTTAATTTTTTATGTTAGGTGGAGAGGATACCGTATCTAACTACAATTTCTCTTCATGAAATTTTGAAAGTTTTGTACACTAGAAACTTCCCCTGTTCTAAAATTTTGGGAGTTATATTCATCTTTGCCCCTGCTCAATTGAGGTTTGTGTTTATTACTACGAGTAGAGTGTATGTATATTACTCCAACCTGCCATGGCACTTATTCTTCCTTACAGCTACTTTATGATTTTAATATAAGGGATGATCCTTATATGATCCATTGTTTTAATAAAACACAAACTCATTGCCATAAGTGATTGAATTATAATGTAAATTATGGTTTTCAGTCTTAGAAATTGGATGTTGTTGGGTGCTTAAGCTGTACCCATTTTAATCTTGTCATAACAATTATAATTTTACAATAGGACAGAGTATAGAATTGAAACCATTTAAACTAAACAAAGTCATTGGTTTAATATAAATTTAAAAAGTCTATTGAGCTTAAAATCACGATGTTTGTTCTCAAGCTGTCACATTTTTGTTCAACATTACAAAACTATACATTTAAACTCAATAATTTGAAAACTGTGAAACTCGATTTAAAGCCAGGTTTTTGCAGAGAACTAGCTAAAATCCTGGAAAACTGACCTATGAACACATTTTGTTTGCAAAATCACTTCTCTATTAAAGTGCCACTATGTAAACAAATATGAATGAAGTTTTAGTGATACGGTACGGATTAAATCACTATAGGGTTGTAAATAAATAAATAGTATTACTTTTGCTATGTAACTTTGTATCCTAACAGTTTTAAACTATAAAGTCTACTTACTGGAAAGTGATTTTCTAAATCCTGTTTGAATGTTTCCAACAATGTTGGTACATCTTCTGGTTCCACCTCTTTTAGAATATCAAAAGACATCTCAAATGGCTAAAAACCTGTAAACAAATAATTGTTAAGCACCTCTGTAGAGTGAATAAATCACATGTGTGATATCACATGTGTGTGATAAGTGTTGTCACCTTTGTTTACAGATGTTATATCAGTGCGGGTGACTCTGCAGCTCTCTTAACCGGCCTCGACGGGGCCAGACTATGGTCGAATAATGAAAAAGGTTGGTTAAACCGATTAGTACGAGCAATATGTGTTAAAATCTCTTAAACAAGTTAAAAATGTAAAAAACTGTTGCAACACAATCAATTGTTCCTACACAATCAATTAGTTAATAAAGTTAACTCACAGTTTTGGTATAAAAAACTGTTAAATAACTTTAGCAAACACAGTTAGCACAGTAAACAATGCCTGCAAGAAATACCAAGAGCAACTGACTAGATTTGACTTGTTACAGAAACGTATGATTCAGCTGTTGAAACATGAAAATTGTTTGCAGATCATTATCGCAACATCGACTCGCACGGTGGAAGTTTATAATATGTTCCAAGAAAACGGTCGGTAATCCGACGGGTAATTGATCCTAGGTCGGTTTAGAGAGCTTTGACTGTAGCCGTTATAAAATTTTTGGCTTCTATGTGCTCAACTGCAGCAGATCCCAAAAACATAATTACAACAGTCAGTTGTTTTTAGGAACGTAACTCTCAGCCCTGTTTTTCACACACGCACTCCCATTAAAAGTTATGAGCTCATATAAACCAAGCCATGAACAAATTAAAAAAAATTACTTTTGTAGACAAAATTATGTTTTCAACACTACTCAATGTTTACACTACACTTTATTACACTTTTACAGTCAAAGCCCTCAACCGTCCTCGCTTGAATTGTTCATTGGATTAACTACCCACATTCTAGGAAACATTTACATCCACCTTTACAGCAGATTTCCTGATATAAAACATTCAAATTATAAAAATTGATAACATCTTTCTTGTAAAATGTCAAATATTAATGGGGTGGTTTGATAAATTTAGACGTTAATACGTTCCTATCAATTTTCATTGAGCATGACATATTTTGAAAATATATGAGACACTGTCAAAGACCCACAATATTGTGACCTGTTGCATTCAAAATGTGATTTTTGGTACCTTACTTGTATATTTAATTTTTTAATTATTTTTATAACCATTCTGCCCTTTTTTCGTTTCAACAATTTTTTTCCTTTTTTTGTTATCTGACCCTGGAATTTTTTTCACAGTCCCATTAGGAGCGGTTAAGATGGCTTTTAGTATACTGTAATTACATACAAGGCAATATCACATGTATCGTTGGTGATCGGTTTTGACCAGCCTCAACGGTCGTCATCCAACCCTATTCTAGATTAAGAGAATAAAAATTGCTTCCCTTCTTGGATATTGCTTTAAAGTAAATAATCAGTAAAACATTTTTTTACCGAATTTCCCTAAAGGGAATGCACTCTTACGGTAGTAGCCATGGTGACCTAAACCTAAGTCCTGGACTATGTTACTTTTTCATTTTGAGGCCCTAAGAAACCTAAAACACCATTCGTTCATTTTGTCATATATTTGTCCGTGGTTCTGATAACTTTTGACAGGAACCTCCGATTTTGATGAAATTTGATTTGTAGGTGTAAGACCAGATCTATTTTCATGAGTTTGCAAACCAGCATGATCGGTATATGGGAACGGGTATTCATAGGGTTTCAAAGGGGTCAAAAATGGGTTTTTGGTATTTGTAAACCTCAATTTTTCAAAATTCAACAATTTTAACTGAAACCATTTAAAAGAGCTCAAAAAACCAACCATAGAGTATTTTGAATTTTTAACTTTGCTTAGCAGGTTTCAGAGATAGAGAAAAGCCAAAATAGGATTTGCTTAAAACACCTACATGGCAAACCTACATACACAGCCCCATGGGTTTATGGGGGAATGTTAAAAAGTGCCAAATATTGAGACAATTTGATATTTACCTTACCTCACATTACATTTTGTAACATCTAACATTTTCTAACTTCCCATTGCAGCAAACCTACTAACTCATTCCCATGGTTTCTATGGGGAAAATACAAAATCTCAAATTCCTTAGGAGATTCGCTGAGTACGCAGGTCTGCTGCGATGGGAGGTGTTTCTCTAATGCTACGTCAGGTCTATATGTGTTTTGCTGTCCAGAAAGTCTCTCAACTAAAAATAGTTTTTAGGGGGTTTTCTAAAATTACATGTTTTAAAAATATTGCCAAGCTTAAGAGTCATCTTCACCTTTGTGCCATTAGCCCATTGTTACGCAGCCAGCAATGTTAACCATACGGCTTTTATGCAAAACATGGTATTTATTCCCCTGTTTTGGACGCCGTTTTTCAATCGATTTCCCTTAAACTTGGTAAGTGTTTAGTTAAATATTAGGTCCCTCATACTTCAAAATTTTGAAAACTTAAAAATATTACTAAGGAAAATCGATTTACTTTGCGACGTCACAGAGAGTAATACTTGTTAAATTTTCAAAATTTTGAGCTATGAGGGACCTAATATAACTATTCAACTAAACACTTACCAAGTTTAAAGAAAATCTGTTGAAAAACGGCGTCCGAAACAGGGGAATAAAAGACCATGTTGTGGATAAAATCCGTATGGTTAACATTGCTGACTGCGCAACAATGGGCTACTGGAGTCAAGAGAAACAATGAACTGAGCAATATTCAAGTGCTTTGTTTAAAGAGCTCTTTCCATTTACTCAACCCATGACACATCCCATAAGTAAACACTTTTTGAAATAGTGTTGTTTGAAAATAGTGTGACATTGTACTCTATCATTCAATTCATACTTTCCTTTTTGGCCTATCATATGTGATTTATATATTTTCTATAAGTTATTAATAGGTTTAAGCATAAAAATGTTTTCTTGATTTAAAATAATAAACTTAAAAGACAGTTTAAGTAATTTTCCAAAATTTGCAAACACTCTTCAACATGAAAAATTTATTTTGTTAAACTACATAGTTTTTGAATATTTAATACTTTATTTTTTTCTAAAACGTTTGAAAACCATTTTGGCCTTAATTCTATTTCAAGTTAAGAAAAAAAATGCTATACATACTTGTGTGCTAATCCATGGAAGATTTCTAGTTCCAAAATAAATAATATTTTGTTCTAAAATATCATGCAAAGGTATTAAGAAAAACATTAAATACATTAAGTTATCTTAGTTAAGATAACATTTATGAGTACAATATTAATTAGAATTTAATTTGGGAATCCCTTACCTTTCTTTCAAATTTGATTGAAAATAACTAAAGATGGCATAAATTAAGTGGCTAAAATAAGTTTATATAAACAGAAATATTTAAAAATTAAATCATACCTTGTGTTATACTTTCTTTTGTGTACTTTAGGTTAGTTTCTCTCATACAGAATCATAAGTTTTGCGCACGTATAATATATTATAAACATCACACCCAATAAAATATAGTATAAGGTATTTAATACAATTTAATTTTTAAATATTTGTGTTTAAATATAAACTTATTTTAACCATATTAATTATGGCAGGAGCAGTGCCCAATACTTCCTAAAAGGTATTACTCACCTTGATAAACAAGTTGATTGATGGAATTACTTGATTCAGTGAGGTATCCAAAGTGTTTGAAGATCAGGGCCGCCCCGAGGGCGGGGCGACCGGGGCAGTTGCCCCGGGCGCCGCGGCCAAAGGGGCGCCGCGGCCGAGAGGAAATCCCCGATTTTTAAAGGCTTGACAAAAATTGTTAAAACTCCATC
The DNA here is from genome assembly GCA_030545055.2 of Neoaliturus tenellus. NCBI lineage: Eukaryota > Metazoa > Arthropoda > Insecta > Hemiptera > Cicadellidae > Neoaliturus > Neoaliturus tenellus. Next base: position 82,414,080 of record CM061534.1, on the reverse strand, counting down.
TATAAATATTTTTGTTACAAATAGTTTAATAATAATTTTGTTGATTAGTTCAAATATACATTTAAAACAATTTATTATAGTCGGGGAATGAGTAGTGACTAGTTATTCATTGTAACTCTAAACCTTTTTTCACAAAGCAAGTGGAAGTGAATCATGATAGCATCGCTTTTGGCTGCATGTAAGCCTACTACTGACTGGCAAGCTGATCTTACGCACTGCAAAAATGGATTGAGCGCTCATTTGAGCCCGGCGGTCGCGCAGTTGTGAACTACGCATACGCCCACCCCGTCACTCATTCATTACCTTAACCCCTCATGTAATTTGATGTGGTGTTGGTGTGTACATTCTCTCTTATTATTTTTGTTCTGTGTCTTACATTAACTAGCAGCATTACATTACATTACAAAACAATAGAAAGATGTACAAAAGTAATCCGATGGAAATTTAACAGCTGTGTCCCTATGTACCCACTCACCCACTTTCTCCCTGCAATTTTATCATTTGTGGTTATGTTTATCATGTGTAATACCAGTATAAAATGTGTTTCACAAAAAAATTTGCAACAATGTATCGATTCTCATCGGACTGTCTTCGTGAATCTATCTTCTTATTTCTATAAGGGTTTCGTCTGTTACATCCCTTTTTCTCTCGACCTACTGAACCGATTTTTAATATTGAGGGGTCATTTTAAAGCTTAGTAGGCCTACTGGTATATACCGCAGTGAAGAATCGTAATTAAAAAGTTCATATTGTTTCAGGCTTCGCCCCCCTCGCCTTTATTTCTAGAGGGCACTTTGAAATGTTGACCAACTTTTATTGCAAGTTCTTGAATGTGAATTGTAATTCAACAGCTGATTACCTTCAGATGAATTTTAAAAGCCAGATAGTAAACAAAAATAGATCTAAGTTATGTCACTTCATAATCAACATTCACATACTGTAGGTGAATTTCACTTATACAGAATCATAATACCCCCCCGTCGCAGCAGACCTGCGTACTCAGCGAATTTCCAAATTGGTAATATTAATTTTGACCAGCTAAACTTGTAAACAAAATTTCATCACGTGCTCATAAATAGGGAAATAAATGTCTATTCTCCTTAAGATAAATATAGAGAAAGAGTATGCAGGTATGCTGCCATGGGGGACACTAAAAGTAGGTTTTCAGCATAGAAAAAATTTATTCCGACCATATAAAGCCATATAGTAAATTTCATCAATATCTGTCCATAAATAAAAGAGTTTGCCTATTCTCCATATGATTAACATGGGAAAAGAGTATGCAGGTTTGCTGCCATGATAAGCACAAAAACCAAGATTTTTTTACCTTAAATGGATGAATCTCAACCAAATGAAGCTAAATACCAAGTTTCATCCAAAAATATTGGTTAATAAGTGAAATATTATTACATCCTTATCCTCTATAAGATTAACATTGGAGCCCCAAAAGACAATGTACTGTATTTAGACTTTGTAATATCTCGGTAACCAATGGAGATAGAGCAAAGCTTCAAAATACTAAATTGTGTGTTTTTTAAGCTAAATCCAATGGTCAAAATAAAAATTTAAAATTTTTCAAATTTACATATGAAAAATGCAAAAAACCCATTTTTGGAGTACAAAACACCCCAAAACTACCCCTTCCCGTAGGTCGATATGTCTGGTTTTCGAACTCATCCGAATAAACGTAGGATTACACATCTCTACCAAATTTGGTGTCGATCGGACCATTTTTACGAGAGTTATCGTGTCTAGGGACACATATATACATATATATATATATATATATATATATATATATATATATATATATATATATATATATATATATATATGTATATGTATATATATATATATATATATATATATATATATATAAATTTTAATGACTATTATTTTTGGTCTCTGGGCACCTCAAAACAAAAAAGTAACATGGTCCCGGGCTTAGGTCTTACCATGAGACCTACGGTAATAGCTTATTCCCTATGGGAAATTCGCTAAAATGCGCAATTTGCGCACGGGCCATCTCGTTCTACTACAACAGCATTGAAAAGTTAGCCATGCACCTAATTTAGTGCTTAGAATTGCAATTTAACATTACAGTTTACATGATATGCCAATTATTTAATTTAGGGGGCGCTGGTCAAAACCTTGCCCCGGGCGCCTATTGCCCTCGGGGCGGCCCTGTTGAAGATTCTGATAACCTATCAAAACCATGATACACTAACACTACTTGAAATGCTCTAATTAATGACAGCAACAGTTAATTCATGATTAAAACTAAACGAACTGAGATGGAAATGTTTGTTTGGATTCACATGAACAGGAACGAGTTCCAATCAGTGATCCCCACCAAGAGCTATCTAGAATAAATAGCATGCCCCACCATCGGCCTTGAGGAGAGATATTTGGTACTTATCATCACTGAAGGTTGTCTGGAAGCAGCAATGCCAACAGAAGAATCAATAATTTCTCCAACGAAAACCACAATTATTTCAACATTAATTTATGACATAATAATAATTTATTCCATCGACAAAGTTTTACATTGTATAGGGATTTACAAAAGAGATTTAAAGTTTTTGCTTTTATTTACAATTTTACAAATTTTCATTTAATTACAATTTTGTTTACTCATTTTATTTTGACTTTTTCTTTATTTTAAACTTATTTCAAATTTTTCTTCTTTCTTCTTATTTTTTCCTTCATAACAATATTTTTATTTTTAATTTATGAACGGTCGACCGCTTCCTTTAGGTTTTTCATTTGAACTCTTCCTTCCTTAATTCCTTCCATGTCTCCTTCCACGTCATTGGTTTTGCTCTTCAAAATGCCTTAATATGTTGGACCTCTCAAGTGGATAGGCCTACCGGAAACAAAAAAGACAAGGAAGGAAGAGTGTGTAGTTGTTATGTTTTTACCATATAAATTTATTTTGTTGTATAAATAAATTTATTATTTATCAAGAAGTTTATTGTTATTTTTATATACATTTTTAATATATAATATTTAACCCTTAATTACTATCGTTGAAAAAAATCACACTATTACTATCGCAAGGTCTCTTAGACCGCATTATTTTCTTTTTTGTTTTAAATGTGTTTGGTGCTTTAACCCTTATATAATGATATCGTTATATTCCTTAGTTTTTTCCAAGTATGTTATGACTATTATCAGGGCCGCCCCGAGGGTAATAGGCGCCCGGGGCGAGATTTTTATCCGTGCCCCCTAAATTAATTGTTAAATTACAGTCAGACGCATTAAATTAGGTGCATGGCTAAATTTCCAATGCTGTTATGATCTGGGTCTGGGCAGCGGCATGGCCTATACGGAAACTAATGGGCCTGCATACATTTTTGGTCAAGTGACCAGATGCGGCCGAATTTCATCTAATCCTCTAATTATTCTATAATTATAATTCTCAATTAGGTAGGGGGGGGGAGTATGCAGGCCCTTTGTTTCGTGGGCCCTGAGCGATTTTTTTAACTCATGATCAGCTGACCAGTAGGCCTGCATTCAGCCAAATGCTACACTATCATTATTCACTTCCACTTGCATTGTAAAAAAAGGTTTATAGTTATAATAAATTAGTCATTACTCATTTCTGACTAGCCTAATGTTTAAAATTTTAATTTGAACTAAGCTAAAATATTAAAAAACTAGCAAACAGCCCGTCAAAAATGACGGGTAATTTTCATGATGATTATTCATGAATTCGATGTTTACGTTTGAAAATGGTCACAGAATTTATTAATACACAGACAACATAGAATTAAAACTATAATTTTTCCATTTTTTTAGCCATGTTAACATTTTTTTGTGAGGCTACGCCCTACAGGTTTTGAAAGTTTCAATGTTATTCTTATGGGAGAAGGATAATTAATTGATCATGAAACAGCTGTTGTAATAACAAATTAAAGCAAATCAGGAAGAACAGTTTGTTCTATTTATTTTTTTTTTTTTAATAATTAACTCTAGATCAACTAAATATTTGGTCAAATTTTGATCAGTGCTGTAGATGAGCAAGGTCCTGTTCTAATTCACGCTGTCCGGACACCAGGGCTACGCACCACATGCTTACTAAATTTCAATGTTAATCTTTTGGAGTAAGGAAAATTGATTGAATCTAATGATTTAAATAAAAAACAATAAATTTATAGCTTTAAATATATGTCTAATGACAGCTGTTGAAAAAAACTGCTAAAAACAGGAAGAACAGATGTTTTAGTTATAAAATGTTTTTCAGCTTCTTGGATCTAGATCAACTAAATAAATTTTGGTTTAATTTCGATCAGGGGGCAATCTCTAGTATAGGCCTATCATTAATAGTTCATAAATTTTGAATAGTTTACTTACTAACATACGGTTTTACAATATAGTAGGCCTATGAGACTTTACAAAAAAAAGGTAATGATTAAAGGTTTTTTAACCGTATATCCATTTTTTTCATTCCAGTTGTATGGCCAATTAACTTATTGGTAATTTCGCTGACTCAGAGTCCATTTAATTTGCCATAATTTGGAATTTGTATCTTACTTGTTAAATATTTGAGATTTACCTCTCTTCAACCTCTGGCATTTTAGCCTCCTTGCGTCTTGTTAAATTTTGTTAGATCCACGCAGATTAGATCCATAACGTCCCCATTAGATTTTGGTATATACCCACCATCGCTGAGCACCCTTCTGTGGGCTCTTCCACAGTGATTATGCATTCTTGGGCTCTTCCACAGTGATTATGCATCTAACTGAACCTTGCTTTAAAGTGCTGACTTGAATTTTTCATGCACGCAATGGTATAGAAGTACATTCCTGTGTGTACTAAGAGTTACTGCATTGTCCTTTAAGTCAATCGTGTAGTAGGTTTTTTTATCTTCACTAAAACAATATTCAAAATGTGTATTCTCTGTCTTTTGTTTCCACTTTATTTCCATCTCCTTTTCTTATTCTTGGTATTTCTGCTTGTATATTCAAGACTTATATCTTCCAGTTCATAGTTCCACATTTTCACATTTTTGTACTCCATTGTTTATATCAGTGGGAACAATAAACCAACTATTAAACATGTAGAATCATAAGCCTACTCGAACTAAAAGGATGAAAAATAAGCATACAAGGACGTTATATGACTTATAACAAAAATTAATGGATTAAATACGTGGGGAGAATATGTACCGTATTTACAATCAAAACATTCTGTTTATATATTTCAAAACATGAAGCTCGTCAGTTGATAGTTATAAAAACATATATGTAAACAAATATTAATAAATAACTCGTAAATTTAAATACATAAATTCAATCATCTATATTAAATAAATTCTCTTTATAGTATAATAACCAAAATTTTATTAATGCATCAGCTGTTAAATATTTATTTTACTGCTTTAAAAACCACTGCAACATTACGTGTCCTTGATTTGTATCTGTCAATTATCATAGGATTGAAAAGGTGTCTGTTTTGTTTACAAAAACACTTTGTAAAGCAGCAGTGGTGTCAAATTTAAATATAAGATATGGATCACCTGGAGCAGTAAACAAATCGACAAAATCACGTCTTAGATTGGTCTAAATAAGGTCTAATTTTCATTTTGCGGCTTTATAAGGCATTTTCCGAGGGATACCATATTTTTCCTATCATCTAGGGGTCATAAGAAATTCATTGACACCAAAACGACCTCGATACGTTCAGTAGTTCTCTCTCTAGATCCTTAAATGCACTCTTTTATTATATATAAGATAAAAAATATTACTGAACAATTTGTTTCTAAAATATTTATTGATGCATTATTTACAATAATTTTTGTGAAGTGTTTGAGTCTTTATAAAACGGGGATTTCCCCTCGGCCGCGGCGCCCCCTTGGCCGTGGCGCCCGGGGCAACTGCCCTGACTAATATAAGTTGTTAATCACAAGTTTTTATATAAACTAGAGATTGGTCGAAATTCGACCAAAAAGACAGTTGATCTTGAGCCAATTATTTAAAAAATGTTTTATAACTAAAACATCTGTTCTTCCTTATTTGCTAGCATTTTTTATTACAACAACTGTCTTATGAATCAATCAATTATCCTTCTCTCATAAGATTTACATTGAAACTTTGAAAGCCTGTGGGGCGTAGCCCCGTGGGCCGATGCGAATGAAAACGTGATTCTGCTCATCTACAGCACAATACCTTTCTAACGGTATGCGCGGATTTCTCCTACAATGCACACAAGCTGAAAAAAAGGAGGAAATGAAACATGCTTGCCTATTAAAATATAGATAAAAACAATAAAACAAAAACGCTACCAAAAAGTACAACTTAAGAAAAAAAATAATTAAAAATATACCAGTATGATTAGACACAAAGTTCTTTGAGCATTTTTTCTCTCGAAGATTTAAAAGTACCAATGCTAATATTTATTCATGAATAACAATGAACAGTTTCTTAATTATTAAAAATAAAATCGGACGATAAATTTGAAATACTGCCATGTTAAAAAAAAAGGTACATGAATACTATACTACGGTCCCTCAGACCGCACTCTATTTTTTATCATTTTACAATTCTAACTTAAAATGAAGTGATATAAACATAAATAAAATATTAAAGTATTATATTTCAAGATATATATTGATATCTAAAAATGAAGAATAAATATTTTATTAATACAAAAAGTTACTTTTACCAGTCTCTTCTATTTTTGTTTTATTGCTACTTAGATTAGTTATTCCTAATCCAGAATTGGATGTTCGAGGTTCTTGATTCATTGTTTTTTCATAAAAAAAAACGATAAAAATACTCAAAAACTAGCTACACTAAATAGTATAAAATTACGAAATTTAATAAACTTACTCTAACAGTTTTAAAAGTCACACTAATACTATCCTCGGTCTATAAGACCGCTTTTAGTACAACACTTTTACTATTGATGGTTTCCAAGACCCCACACAAAACACCGATCTACTATCGTACGTCTCTCAGACCGCGTGACGTCAATAACTCGCAAAGTGAACCTTCCCGGACATCACCACGCGCACTACTGGCAGGTGACCCACAGTGCAGGTGACGACAGGTTAGGAAGGTACTGAGGTGGAGGAGGCTCAGGGGTGCCATTTGCAGGAGCATCACCAAAAAAAATTTCCCCGCGGTAGTAATTAAGGGTTAATATTTGCAATGTCTATTTTGCCTACTGATTAGACCTTCAACATCATACAGCTTGGTGGCATGCCCCAGATCACACACTACAGAATGTTACTCTATATCTTAGTTTAATCGTTACATAATATTAACTTACACTTTAAAATCTATATTTATTTGTGTATATTTATTTGGTATTTATGATTTTATAACATAACATGCATAACATTATACATTTAACATACTAGGTGTTGGGGGAATTTTTAGACAGTAGTTAAGTATTTAGCGCAATATTCATCCATGCACTCTGACTTGAGTGTTAAACATATTCATTTTAACATTGATTTGTGTTCAACTGATAATATTTATTATGTCTGAAAACTATGTTTAAATTCAATAAAATAACAAAAATAGAATAACTTCCAAATTCTGTATTTTGAAAAGTGAACAAAAGTAAACAAATTTTGAAAATAAAAAAACATTATTAAATATAACATGTGTTTTGCACTAGACAGGATCAAGAAATCTAGAATGAGAAGGAGGTAGGTGACATCAACAAAAACAATAACAAAACCAATGACGTCAACGCCGTCAACGGTGCAGCACTTAAAATATTCAAAGAAAACCAAGCATGTGTCAAGAGAAACATCATGACGTCAAAGGTGCAGGAGACCGCTTCGATTAGCTTCAATCAGCTGTTGGTGTCACCTACCTCGGTTTGTTCTATATACATTGGACAGGATATAATGTTCTTCCCCCGCCAAGATATTGAGCTTAGTTAAATTATGTAATCTCTGAAACAGCCCGGAAGCTGATGTTGGCAAGTTGAATGGCGAATAATTCTGGGTGGAGAACCAGCGTGCATGTTTGCTTGTTGTTCATACTCACCAGGAGCAGGGCGATGTGCAGATGGTTGAAGTAAGATCGAGGATGGCAGTGGAAGAAGTTTTTGGTCTGATTCTGATCCAATCCTTCCTTGGTTATTTAATGGGTTCTCTTTGTTAGGAACAGGTCGTTGAATCGTCAAACTTGCTGAAGTTCTCCTTGGTTGATTTGCATGGTGTTTTAAACAATCCACTATCAAGTTGGACTTGGTAGTGAACTCTTCCAAAAACTTTAGTGATTTTTCCTAACCTCCAAGAATCTTTACTGGAGTACCACCGGAATAGAACTGTGTCACCAACATACAATTTTCTCGCTGGAGGCAAATTAAATTATTCCTTTTTCTTAGGTTTTTGAGGCACAGGTTTAAACACATTTAGTTCACAGCGAATATTACGGTTAAGGTACATTTCTGAAGGCGTTTTGCCATTTTTGAGTGGTGTGGCTCTGTACCTGTACCTAAACAAAATCTCACAGACCTTCACTAAATCACTAATTTGAGACAGGGACCTCACATAGTGGGTATTTTAACCTGAATATGAATGAGAGATGAGTGTAGGATGATGTAATTGATTGAATAAGTCGAAATGATAGAATATATGACAGTATTGTAGATGATAAGAAGATAATGATTGAAAATCAAGATCGTGCTTTGGGAGGATTAGCGATCAAATCTCTTACATTTCTGACACCAACAATAATGGCAAGAAAATCAATCATAATGAATGCATTGAATGTGGGAAAATATTCTCAACAAAAAAAGGGTTATCTCTGCATGTTTCCAAGGCGCATCCATCCGTTCAACGGGAAAAAAATAATTAAAAAATACTAGAAAAAAGTTGAAGAAAGTCCGAACAAACCTTTTGAAACAGAATCAAATCACATGGAAATATTAAATAAACCTAAAACAAAAACATCAGCTTTGCTTGAGACTCAGTATGAAAAATGGTTGAATATGTTTTCTAATAAACTAGAACACAAAGATTTTGATGCTAATGTTAAAGAGTTTGCCAAATTTTTGGCTGATTCTATAGATATTCTTCCAGGTCCGAAACATCCTGCAAAGAAATATTTTGAGCTAAGAAAGAAAAGAAAAGAAATGAAATCTAATAGAACTTACAAGGAATGTTCAAATCCTGAACGGAAAAAGAAAAGTGATAAACGAAGAAGAAAAGAAAAATATAATTATGAAGTTACACAGTATGAATTCTATAACCGAAGGCGTCGTGCTGTTAGAAGGGTCATGGATGAAGATACAAAAGGATGTGAAATAGAATTAAAAGTAATCCAATCATCCTTTTCAGACAGGTTTTCTAAGGCCAATAATAATATTCATCATGAATACAGAGTACCTGACAAAGATAGTATTCGACAAATCAATGAAGAATATATAGCAAGTATTTCTTCGAATGACGTCTGCCAAGCAATTGCAAGAATTAAAGTAGACACAGCTCCTGGACCAGATCAGGTTATTTTGAGGGCAATAAAAAATAAATACGTGCCTCAAATTCTGTCACTGATTTATACAAAAATACATATGGGAGAAAACAATGTACCGGATTTGTTCAAAAAAGCTAGAACAATATTATTACATAAGAGTGGTGACGTTGAAAACATTAACAACTGGAGACCGATCACAATATGTTCTTTGCTGCGAAGAATATTTGAAAGAATTATTGATAGACGACTAAAAGAATATGTTGCATTTAACCCATATGTCAAAAGGGGTTCACTTCAATCCCAGGAACTCACATTAGGCAAATATTCTAAACTCAGTTTTGCAGTCAGCCAAAAGAAGGAAAGAGGATTTTTGTGTCATGTTCCTCGATATTGAAAAGGCGTATGACAATGTAGGCCATGAACACATCACTAAAGTTTTAGACTCTCTGCTCATACCAGAGTTACTGAAAAATAATATTAAAGACCTACAAAAAGGAAATACTACTCAAATTGAGACTCCTAAAGGAAAAACAAAATTAATATATATTGAAAGAAATGAAATGAAATGAAATGAAAAATTCTTTATTTCAACAGGCAAAGTTAGGGCCACATGGCCCTTTCTTACACTTAACCTGAAAGAGGCGTGTTACAAGGAGCACCGCTATCGCCCACTCTATATAATTTATTCATCGACCATATTTTAGAAGAAATTACTGAATATTCTGTCAAAGAAGCTTATGGGTTCAAAGTAATTGAATCATTACCAGCAGTTAATGTACTAGGATTCGCAGATGACACTGTGATCATAGCAAAAAATAAGTGTCTAATGATTCAATATGAAATGATATTGGAAAAGTTTTTAAGATTGGCCTATGTCTTAATGTTAAAATACCCCCCGTCGCAGCAGACCTGCGTACTCAGCAAATTTCCAAATTAGTAATATTAATTTTGACCAGCTAAACTTGTAAACAAAATTTCATCACGTGCTCATAAATAGGGAAATAAATTTCTATTCTCCTTAAGATAAATACACCCCGTTGCAGCAAAACTGCGTACTCAGCGAACAGTTGACCTCATCAGGTGCTCATAAACAGCTGACCTGCAATTTTTACGCTCACCCAGCATGTGAGCCCCATCCTTGGTTCCAACTTTTCTCTACGAGACTTCAGAGCCCAGAAGAGTTTGAAAAACCAATATCATTTGGTCAAAATAATTAAGATTGCACTTAGTATAAGGGTAAACAGGCACAGTAATCAGTGGCGGATCCAGAGAATGATCTTGGGGGGGAACTACCGGCGACAATAATAGTCACATTGGAGCCTCAAAATACAACGTACTGTCTTTAGACTTTTTAATATCTCGGTAACCAATGGAGATAGAGCAAAGCTTCAAAATACTAAATTATGTGTTTTTTTCGAGCTAAAATCCAATGGTGAAAATAAAAATTAACTATTTTTAGAAATTATATGTAAAAAATGCAAAAAAACCATTTTTGGGGTACAAAACCCCCCAAAACTACCCCTTCTGATAGGTCGATATGTCTGGTTTACGAACTCATCCGAATAAACGTAGGATTACACATCTCTACCAAATTTGGTTTCGATCGGACCGTTTTTACGAGAGTTATCGTGTCTAGGGACACATACATACATACATACATACATACATATATATATATATATATATATACCCCCCGTCGCAGCAGACCTGCGTACTCAGCGAATTTCCAAATTAGTAAGTTAATATTAATTTTGACCAGCTAAACTTGTAAACAAAATTTCATCACGTGCTCATAAATAGGGAAATAAATGTCTATTCTCCTTATAAGATATAGGGAAAGAGTATGCAGGTATGCTGCCATGGGGGACACTAAAAGTAGGTTTTTAGCATAGAAAAAATTTATTTCGACCATATAAAGCCATATAGTAAGTTTCATCAATATCTGTCCATAAATAAAAGAGTTTGCCTATTCTCCATATGATTAACATGGGAAAAGAGTATGCAGGTTTGCTGCCATGATAAGTACAAAAGCCAAGAATCTTTACCTTAAATGGATGAATCTCAACCAAATGAAGCTAAATACTAAGTTTCATCCAAAAATATTGGTTAATAAGTGAAATATTAACACATCCTTATTCTCCATAAGATTAACATTGGAGCCCCAAAAGACAATGTACTGTCTTTAGACTTTGTAATATCTCGGTAACCAATGGAGATAGAGCAAAGCTTCAAAATACTAAATTGTGTGTTTTTTTGAGCTAAATCCAATGGTCAAAATAAAAATTTAAAATTTTTAAAATTTACATATGAAAAATGCAAAAAACCCATTTTTGGGGTACAAAACACCCCAAAACTACCCCTTCCGGTAGGTCGATATGTCTGGTTTTCGAACTCATCCGAATAAACATAGGATTACACATCTCTACCAAATTTGATGTCGATCGGACCATTTTTACGAGAGTTATCGTGTCTAGGGACACATACATATATATATATATATATATATATATATATATATATATATATACATATATATATATATATATATATATATATATATAAATTTTAATGACTATTATTTTCGGTCTCTGGGCACCTCAAAACGAAAAAGTAACATGGTCCCGGGCTTAGGTTTTTCCATGAGACCTACGGTAATAGCTTATTCCCTATGGGAAATTCGCTAATATATATATATATATATATATATATATATATAAATTTTAATGACTATTATTTTTGGTCTCTGGGCACCTCAAAACGAAAAAGTAACATGGTCCCGGACTTAGGTCTTACCATGAGACCTACGGTAATAGCTTATTCCCTATGGGAAATTCGCTAAAAACAAAAATTATTACTTCGACTTAATAAATGCACCTATTATTGTTCATAGAAAACATTGTTTAAATATTAGACCTTTTATTTTAATACTGTAAGGAAAACTTATGCTATAACATATGCTAAACATATGCTATACCAAATAAAGTAAATAATAACATTTTTTTAAAACGTTAGCAGGACTCTGAAAGAAAACTGAGACCTAAAAATCTAAAAAAATTAAACCTAAATTAAAATGATTTTCGAATTCTCAAATGTTCTGAAAGTTTATCTCTGACTTGGAATTTTTTTAAATAATTTTTCGGATGCAGATCTTGAGAAAATAGGTCAAATGGAGGTACATTTCGTACTTTATTAATCATGTTGAGGTTTTAATTGTTTTTAAAACAATATCTATAAGTAACGTCTCCCTGTCTTTCTAATGTAATTATTCCAAATCTATATATATATATAAATATATCTTATACTGTACTCTAAAACAAGCTCCGTTTGTCCGGGCAAAGTTTTTTTTCGCTCCAAGGATTTTTGATTTTTTGATTGAATATGGGGGTTTTGGCCACCAGAAATCGATTGGAGCTGGTCCCATAGCTGGGAAAAATCCGGTTTTCTCGCTAGAGCCCTTCAAAGTTTCCATGTTATCTTTATGGAGATTTTTAAATTGAATAAAAATCAGCTGATAACTGTATATAAAATAAACCAATGTGTTACATCTTTAACCTGTGGTTTTAGGAAAATCATACCAATGTGCAGCAAACCATCCGCCTGGCGAGTGAGCGGAGCGAACGAGCTTTGCGTGAGAAACGAAAGTAATAATTTTACCGAGCTTAAGCTCGGTCCCCCTGGTACTAAACATAAAGAGTGAACTAAAATCTGTTAGGGTGAGTGCACCAGTGAATGACCGTTTAAGGTTGAGTTTCCACTTGAATCTTACGTAGTAAAACAGTCATTTACTCTAAAATGTAGGGAATAGTTTAAACGTCTTGTCCGTATTCTCCTGTACTTCCTAATGGTAAAACTTAATGTATTATGTTAAAACAGAGTATTGAAAAATACAATTTATAATACATAAACCATTGCACCAGTGAATGACCGCCTCTCTACCAGTGAATGACCAGTGTTTCCCCAGTGAATGACCGGTCATTCATTGGTATCAAAATACAGATTTTTTAGAATGAATATACCAGTGAATGGCCGTTAAAAACAGGTAAGACAAAAGTCACCACATAAAAGATACACCCAATAATTGTGCAAATATTGTATTTTTTGTAAATTTTTTAAAATATTTTATAGGCTTTTAAAAATTTAACATTGAAAATTGTTTAAAGTGCCACCATTTCAAAACTGAAAATTATACAAAAATGAAATTAAAAAGCAATGCTAATAAATAATATTACGTTACAATACCTTTACGTCTTCAGTCCAAAACATTTGTCTTCGGATAATGTTTTGGATTGAAGACATAAAGGTATATTGTAAGCTAGTATTATTTATTGTATTCATTAATCCAGGGGGAAACATGAAAAGAAATGTTATTGGTGCCTACAAAATTTTATTATTTTTCTATCATCATTTTTGAGACACTGAAATTTGTATAAAATACAATGCATACAGACCGCCTGACAGAAAACACATATCACGTCACATTTTTTTATTGTATTAATACCCAAACTACAATTCCCCTCTCCCAACCGAATAACCTGTAAAGATTCTCACAGAGTCGAAGCTGGGCACTCTGTATATTAACTACGTTAACCATTTCTGGATTGTTAAAATATGTATTCTAGTGAATGACCACTGTTCATCTATAGTAAATTTCCGTAAACCTTGAGCCCCGGTCAAATTTTGGATTATTGTGTTTAAATGATTTCTGATGTTTTTTTAGTGTTTCCTATCACTAAATCCCACAGAAAACATCGTTTCCAAAACGTTTAAAGAAAATTTATTAAAATCTAGTGAATGACCGAAATGGTCATTTACTGGTTATATCAATAATTGTGATCCAGTAAATGACCGACTATATAATTAAATTACTCGCCTACGGCTCGATGGGGGCTCCGCCCCCATGCCCCCTTAGGGGTTTGCTTAAATTTCGTAAAGTAATATAATGGCTCTAGTATTAATCAGGCTAATTATACCAAGTACTGGACAGCCATGACTGTTAACAGAAGCAGCAAATACACACTACTCACAATTAATAGTAATAAGCTTTGAAAATTGCCCACGGCTCATGGTATAATCCCACTCCCTAGTTCCCCTTGATTCGTAAAAAAAATATAATGGGGTTGTGAAATGTTAATGAACTCTGTAAATAGTCATCCTTAAAAATTGTTGTGTTAAAATTTTGGAGATACGATTATGATTGCACATGATTTAGGCAATAGGTGTATTCTGAAATTATGAAAGTGGAATAAAATTATAATTTTTGATGGAGGATCGTACTGCTTGTAATCGAAGAAAAATAAGACAAAAGAAAGACATTTGTAATAAAAAATATTTAGTGTAGGCTATGATGCTTCAGTTTCGCCACAGGGTTGCCAAGAAATTCAGGAACCATATTTTACATTGTAAAGAAACGATGATAAATTAATCCTAAAAAATCAGCAATGTACAACTTTAAATAATATCATGGTTAAGAAAATTAATAAAAATAGAGCTCTCGTAGTATTTAATAAATCACAGGGTAATATTCACTATAATAATGAAGTTGCGTTGAATAGTTTTAAATTATGACAATAATTGAAGTAATCGAGATTTTAGGTGAGAGCACTGAATTGAGAAAGTTTAACGGACAAAGTGACAGCGAAAGAAATACATTTTAGTTTATTTAAATATGATTCAATGGGTTATTATAATATTTTCAGCCTGATAGGTAATCAGATATGTAAATGGTTTAAAAGGGAAAAGCGTCGGAATTGGGTAAACGATAGCGAAGGTAATGTCCCAGCTGAGAAAAGTTCAATCGTTCAATAACTTGATACGTTCAATTCAATCGTTTCCCAAACTAAAATCTCAGCCTGATTGGACAACAGCAAATAGGTAAAAGAAGGGAAGACACACGTGTGGGACATCACTCTTCAAATTAAAACTGTGCCAGAGGTATCAACTGAGTACTATATTCCATCTAGAGATCCAGATAGAGGGACAGCATACAAATAGTAAGAGTTATAGTTACTGTATTAGGTAATTTTTCGAGCGAAAACCTACAAGAAATTTTCCAGCATGAGTAAACTAAAAGTCTAGAAAACGTAATGAGACCTAAAATCTTTTCAGGCGTTACTGCCGCAAAATCATTTACAGTACTAAAATAATATGTTAAAAATATTCGCACAAGCTTCGTATAGCGCACCATAATATAGATAAAATTAATAATATAAAATAATTGAAAAAATAAACTAGATATAATAGATGAAAATGTAGAATGACTAAGCTAAATAAACTATTTTTTAGATCAATGAATAAATAAATGATTTCACAAAAACCAAAAATAGGAAAACATGAACAAACGGTTTGGAACCCGCCAAAGACTATTTACAAAAATACTATTCGTTAAAAAATAAAAATGTTTGTTATGAAATAATAATTTTAGAATAGTTACCGTATTCTAGTTACTACTCTTAAATCCTGTAGAAATTACAGGGATATTAAGTTCAGTGAATGCAAAATTCGAAATTCAGATACAATGTATCTGTAGCTAGACCTATTAACAAGTTGCAGAATATCAAATTTAGTAATAATAATAGTTGTAACACGGTCTTAAAATAACGATTTGGGATACTAAAAAAGTGCAATGTTAATAAGTTAGATTTATGTTACTAATTCACAAACAATCTATGTAATAGAGTAATTCGTTCATAGTGAACAGGTTATAAAGAAAAACACATAATACGAGTATTAGCAGGTATTAATTATAATTTTTTTAAGCTCAATATTTTTAGAGTGTTAACTTCTAAATATATTCAATTTCCATTAATATCACTGTCAAGCTAAGTTAATACAAAACTTCAAGCTTATATAAAATGCAATATTACTATGATTACTGGCGAAAGTATTTAAAATATTAGTTACAAATTGCAAATCTACCTCTAGTAGTTGGAGGCCAAAGTATTAGGTCAGTAAGTAACGAACAATGTAAAACATCACTAAGTAACAAAATATTCAAAACAATCAGTTGAATAACAATCAATTGTAAAACAACCAGTTTCGCCTAACAGGCAAAATAAAAATACTTAATTCTGGCATTCATCACAATTATTTTTAATGTTTGGTACTTTTATTGATATCGGTGCCGTCCAAGATATGTGCATGTGCAATATTGAAGGAACTAAATAATATTACAGTCGTTATTAAATGTAACGTCTACATTTGGTAAACCACCCACATAAATAAACAAGGTAACACATAATATTAGCTGAAAATAATTATGAATTCTTTGTAGTTCAATTTTTTAAGAGAGTTACACTTCTAAATACTATGAATTTAATTTTGACATCACTGTCAAGCTAAGTTAATACAAAACTTCAAGCTTGTGGGGAAGCAAAACGCCAAATTCAGCTACATGCAGCTAAACTAAATAAAATGTTTCGCAGTGGATCAATAAAAACCCTTGAAATTAGGAAAAATTCCCTTCTTCAAGCTCTGTATATCGACTTATGTATAATTTAAACAAAGTGGTAGTAAAATGAGAGATGTTCGTTGTGATTGTGTAAGGTATGTTTAGGGCCAGCCGTTTTGGCCGCAATGGCGGAAAACTAATATAAGTTCTCATTTCTAGTAGGCTAACGTGGTCCGCAATGAAAACTTCCAAAAAACACTACTGTAAATATCAGTTAGATGACAACTCATGTAATAATATATGAATAGTAAGTTTGTTTCAAACAAGGGTGTAGTTGAAAGAGATCATTTAAACACAAGCGAGAACTAAACCTGCACAGTGATCTACGATACCGTCACACGGTGATATACGCTAACACGGCTGAACTACATTACCGACAAATCTATATTTTTTACTTTTTTTATAGATTAAAAGTGAAAAATTGCTAGTTTTTAGAATTTTTTATGAATGTAAATGGTGTCAGCTAATAGAATGCCAAATTTCAAGTCTCTAGCTTGAACGGATCCGTCCAAACTTTTATGTACATCAGTGAGTTACCCATGCGGGAGTATATATTTAGGACTCGCCTACGGCTCGATGGGGCTTCGCCCCATGCCCCTTGGGGGTTGCCCTAAATTCGTAAATTAATAAGAAGTCAAATTGTTAAACAGGTTAGTTCCAACCGAAGAACGGGTCAATTTAAGATCATCAGTGAGTGAGTAAGTCAGTCAGTCAGTTACACATGGGGCTGTATATATTATGTAAATATTCTAGGTGTTATGCTTGATGGAGGGTCCAACCCAATAATTGGTAGCCCCAATTCCGTAAATTACTGTCAAAACCTCATACAATGAACAGGCTAGTTGAGGGCTCAACTCCAACGACAGTAACAGAAGCCGCCAATACACACTACTCACAATAAATAATACAGTAATAAGCTTTTAAATTTGCCCACGGCTCATGGTTTAATCCCACTTCCTAGCTTCCCTTAGTTCATTAAAAAATATAATGGAGTTGTGAAATATTAATGAACTATGTAAATAGTTATGCTCAAAAGTTGTTGTGTAAAAATTTGGAGATACGATTATGATTGCACATGATTGAGGTAATCGCTGTATTCTGAAAACATAAAAGTGGAATAAAATTATAAGTTTATATAGAGGATCGTTGTATGTATTAGAAGAAAAAAGGCACAAAATCAAGATATTTGAAATTAAAAAAAAAATGGTTTAGGCTAAGATGCTTCAGTTCCGCCACGGGGTGGCCAAGAAACGCAGGAATCATATAGGTACCATATAGAGAAACGATAACAATTTTATCATTCAAAATCAGCAATTATTAATTTAACAGTTTTAAATGTTATATACATATTACTTCAGAAAATTAATAAAAATAGAGCCCTTGTAGTATGTAATAGCTCACAGGGTATAAAGTACTATAATCATGAAGTCTTAAAGTCTTTATATAGTCTTAAAATGAAGAAAATTGCAACTTAAGAACCATAAAATCGGCGTACATTATGCATTTTCAACCAATGGTAGTAAAAAAAACCAATTGTGAAATAATAGCCAAAAAAGGATTATTGATTAAATTAAAATATACTGAAAGAGTTACAATAATTGATAAGCATAGAATAGTTTTCAATTACAACAATAATAGGGTTAATCGAGACTTTGTGTGAGAGCACTGCATTGAGGAAGTTTGACGGACAAAGTGGCAGCGAGAAAAATTACTATTGAGTTTAATTCAATTGGTTAGTTTAATATTTCTCAGCCTGATGGGTCATCAGATATGTAGATGGTCTTAAAAAAACGTAGGAAGTAGGTAAATGTTAGCGAAGGTAAGAATGGAAAGTTCAATTGTTCTATAACTTAATATGTTCAATCGATTCCTAAACTAAAATCTAAGCCTGATTGGACAGCAGCAAATAGGTCAAAGACCGGATGTCAGACGTGTTGGGACACGTTCAACTCTTCAAAGTAAAACTGTACCAGAACTATCAACTGAAGCGCTATATTCAATCTGGGGATTCATATAGAGAGACAGCATACAAATAGTAGAAAATTAAGTTAAATTACTGTATTAGGTAATTTTAGTGCGAAAATCTACAAGAAATTTTCCAGCATGAGAAAACTAAAGTCTAGAAAATGTATTAAGACCTAATATATTTTTAGCAATTAATATAGAAATCAAAGCGGACATCACCTGAATGTAAAGATACGCTTTCGATTCAGTAAATTCATTTTCAATAATAACACAGCAATCAGAGGGACAACCATACTCAAACAACTGTGCGCCCAATCGAGATTAATTATCGGGAAGAGGTGTAGTTAAAAGATATCATTTAAATACAAGCGAGAACTAAGCGACTATAATAGCGCTCCAAGCGACATCTCTAAGAACCAACGTACTTCCTTACGACACCTCGTCTTTTGAGAATTATTTATAATTTGAAAGCTGAAAATTTTTAGTTTTTGGGCATTAATACTGTCTAGAACAAAGCGAGAATTGCTGAAATAACCCACTATGCAGAAAAACACCGTCGTCTAATCAAGACATTCATGCAAACGTAATTCAATAATGGTATCATACACGGGTGTAATTGAAAGAGATCATTTAAACATGAGCGAGAACTAAACCTGCAAAGTGATCTACGATACCACGCGGTGATATACGCTGATACGGCTGAACTACGTTACCGACAAATCTATATTTTTAACCTTTTTTATAGTTTAAAAGTAAAAAAGTTGTAGTTTTATAATTTTTACTAAATTGAAACATCTCAAAGAATGTCCATGCCAAATTTCAAGTCTCTATCTTAAACGGTCGCTTCAGGACTTTAAGATCATCAGTGAGTGAGTCAGTTACACATGGGGCTGTATATATTATAGACTCGCCTGCGGCTCGATGGGGGCTTCGCCCCCATGCCCCTTTAGAGGGTTGCCCCAAATTTGTTAATTGCTCTAAGTCTCAAGTACCGACAGGCTAGACCCCCCCCTCAAAGGGTTGCCCTAAATTCGTAAATTAATAAAAAGTTGAGTTTAAAATACGTTAGTTCCACGAAAGAACTGCACAGTCAAGACAGTAACAAAACCGTCAAATACACAACGTTGGTCTAAATTTAAGTTAACAAAATCGTTATTTTTAACATTGGTCTTATAGGTTGCTATTTTGGTAACGAAAGAACAACTAAAAGTAAACAAAAATAAAGGAACATAAATTTTAAGCAGTTTTTTAACAGCTGTTAGCTGTGAAGAGTCTGGTGTAGATTTAATAGCTTGATTACCATGACACTATAACAAAAGTCAATTAAAACCAACGAGCAAGGCTCGGTTAACCTGGTACTAAATAGAGATACAATTATGGGAAAATTGACATAATCCAATGCCTCACCCGTCTCAAATAAAAACTTGTAAATTTCAGGAGATAGAAGAAAAACGTTTAAATCACTGAAATAGCGTATAACATCCAAATCAATGAGCGAAAACAAGAATTAAAAAAACATGAAAACAAAATAATAGGAAAGAATAAAAACGGGGTTGATCCGCAAAAAACCCCTACTATTACAAACTACTAATTATAAGAATATAAAATCGAGACCTGTGAAATAATAATTTATTCATAAAAACCTGTTTGTTTAGTTCAATAGTCATTTAAAAATTTTCAAAAACATATTTTAAGTGTGTATTAAAATATAATGTAAAACACTGAATATAAATAAAACAGAAAGATAATAATTACCTGTCTATTAATTATCATACAAAGTAATAGAAGTTAAGGTCACGGCACGAGCAACACAGTAAATTCATTGAATGCGAAATTCGGCCGAAAGCTTAACTTGGGGTGAATTTGAATTAGTAATCTGGAATGAGGTGAAAATGAAACGAGAACCTAACATTTAAATGTGTTCATTTTGTTCAATACTTATTTAAACATTCTCAAAAACATATTTATAAGTGTGAAAAAATATCTAATATAAGACACTGAATACAAATCAAAGAAAAAGATAATAAATATCTGTCTATTAATTACTGTACAAAGTAATCGAAGTATGTTACGTTAAGATCACAGCTCAAGCTTCACAGCAAAATTCATAACGTTAAGATCACGGCACGAGCTACACAGAAAATTCATTGAATGCGTAATTCGGCTGAGGGGTTCTCATGGGGTGAATTTGAATAAGTAATCTAAAATAAATTGAAATTAAACGAAAACCTAACATTTAAATCTATTACTTTTGTTCAACACTTATTTAAACATTCTCAAAAACAAATTTTAAGTGTGAAAAATTCAAATATAAGACACTGAATATAAATCAAACAGAAAGATAATAATAAACTGTCTATTAAGTATTGTACAAAGTAATCGAAGTATGTTACGTTAAGATCACGGCTCAAGCTTCACAGAAAATCTATTCAATGCGAAGTTCGGCGGAGAATAATCCCGTGTGAATTTGAATAAGTAATCTAAAATAAATTGAAACAAAACGAGAACCTACATTTAAATATGTTAGTTCAGCTAAACAGTTATTTAAAAATTCCCTAAAACATACGATATTTATGATGTGTGTAATATATAAAGGAAACGAGCTTTCAATGCAGCATAATCTCATTGCTATTTTGAAGTAAAATGGATAACGGTTTGTTATATATGAGGGATACTAACGTTGCCAACAGCAAGGAAGCAGGTGTAGTTAAAAGACATGATTTAAATACAAGCGAGAACTAAGCGACTATTCACCCGCCATGGGAAATTAATTCATAGTAGGAGAAGAAAATTCACCTTTGGTAAACATTCAAGATAGCGCATATGCTGCATAAGCTACAAATTAGGGAATTATCACTGTATATATTATCTAGTATAACCCTGGGTCCCTGGTGAAATAACCCGCTCTCAATACAAAATAACGCCGTAGTTTACAATATATATTAGAGTCTATCCATCGAAGGATACAATGAGTATATCAAACACGGGTGTAGTTGAAAGAGATCATTTAAACGCGAGCGAGAACTAAACCTGAAGAGTGATCTACGATACCACGCGGTGATATACGCTGATACGGCTGAACTACGTTACCGACAAATCTATATTTATTACCTTTTTTATAGTTTAAAAGTAAAAAAGTTGTAGTTTTATGATTTTTCCTAAATTGAAACATCTCAATGAATGTCCATGCCAAATTTCAAGTCTCTATCTTAAACGGTCGCTTCAGGAATTTAAGATCATCAGTGAGTCAGTCAGTTACACATGGGGCTGTATATATTATGGACTCGCCTGCGGCTCGATGGGGGCTCCGCCCCCATGCCCCCTTAGGAGTTGCCCCCTAGTTTGAATTAATAAAAAGTCAAGTTTGAAATAGTTTAGTTCCACACAAGATCTGGACAGCCAAGACAGTAACAAAACCATCTAATACTCTAAATTCACAATCAATAGTAAAAAAAGCTTTAATAATCTCCTATTAGTAGGTTTTAATACCCCTCCTTAGTAAATAGTTTTAAAAAATTGAGCTGTGAAATAAATATTATTTATGTAAATATTCTAGGTGTTATGCTTGATGGAAGGTCCAACCCAATAATTGGTTGCCCCAATTCCGTAAATTACTGTCAAAACCTCATACAATGAACAGGCTAGTTGAGGGCTCGACTCCAACGACAGTAACAGAAGCCGCCAATATACACTACTCACAATTAATAATAATAAGCTTTGAAATTTGCCCACGGCTCATGGTTTAATCCCACTCCCCCCTTAATTCGTTAAAAAATATAATGGAGTTGTGAAATATTAATGAACTATGTAAATAGTTATGCTCAAAAGTTGTTGTGTAAAAATTTGGAGATACGATTATGATTGCACATGATTGAGGTAAAAATAGCTGTATTCAGAAAAGATAAAAGTGGAATAAAATTATAAGTTTATATAGAGGATCGTTGTATGTAATAGAAGAAAAACGGGACAAATCAAGATATTTGAAATTAAAAAAATATGGTATAGGAAGATGCTTCAGTTCCGCCACGGGGTGGCCAAGAAACGCAGGAATCATATATGTACCATATAGAGAAACGATAACAATTTTATCATTCAAAATCAGCAATTATTAATTTAACAGTTTTAAATGTTATATATATTAGTTCAGAAAATTAATAATAACAGAGCCCTAGTAGTATGTAATAGATCACAGAGTATTAGGTACTATAATCATGAAGTCTTAAAGTCTTTATATCGTCTTAAAATGAAGAAAGTTGCAACTTAAGAACCACAAAAATCGGCGTACATTATGCATTTTCAACCAATGGTAGTAAAAAAAAACAAATTGTGAAATAATAGCCAAAAAAGGATTATTGATTAAATTAAAATATACTGAAAGAGTTACAATAATTGATAAGCATAGAATTGTTTTAAATTACAACAATAATAGGGTTAATCGAGACTTTAGGTAGGAGCACTGCATTGAGGAAGTTTGACGGACAAAGTGGCAGCGAGACTATTGAGTTTAATTCAATTGGTTATTATAATATTTCTCAGCCTGATGGGTCATCAGATATGTAGATGGTTTTAAAAAGACGTCGGAAGTAGGTAAACGTTAGCGAAGGTAAGAATGGAAAGTTCAATGGTTCTATAACTTAATATGTTCAATCGTTTCCTAAACTAAAATCTAAGCCTGATTGGACAGCAGCAAATAGGTCAAAGACCGGATGTCAAACGTGTTGGGACACGTTCAATTCTTCAAAGTAAAACTGCACCAGAAATATCAACTGAAGCGCTATATTCAATCTGGGGATTCATATAGAGAGACAGCATACAAATAGTAGAAAATTAAGTTATAATTACTGTATTAGGTAATTTTTTGTGCGAAAACCTACGAGAAATTTTCCAGCATGAGAAAACTAAAGTCTAGAAAATGTAATAAGACCTAAAATATTTTTAGCAATTAATCATTTACTTTACGGGCGTTACTGCAGCAAAAAATATGCAGTACTAAAATAATATGTTTAAAGTATTCGCACAAGCTTCGTAGAGCTCACTATAATAATGATAAAATTAATAATATAATATTATAACAAAGTATTCCAGCACTACGCTCAATCGTCTCTCAAAAGACAAGAGTAATAGCAATAGCCAATATGAACAAATGAATTTAAATAAAACGAAACGAGAACCTCACATTTCAATAAACATTTTCGTATTACTTTAGTGTACGTGCGTTAAATTTATTTCACCATCCTTAAAACAAATGTAATATTACAGTTACAGCTACATTACAATATACAGTAAACTGAAATTTGCACTAACGTAGTTTATACAATGTTTAAGATCACTGCTCTGCGAACTGTCGCCTAAACATCATCAGGAACAGGTGGGGTTAAAGACATAATTTAAATACAACCGAGAACTAAGCGACCTTAACTTTAAGTTACTATAGATATCAAAGCGGACATCACCTGAATGTAAAGATACGCTTTCGATTCAGTAAACTTCATTTTCAATAATAACACAGCAATCAGGAGGAAAACCATACGCAAACAACCATGCGCCCAATTGGGAATAATAATCAGGAAGAGGTGTAGTTAAAAGACACCATTTAAATACAAGCGAGAACTAAGCGGCTATAATAGCGCTCCAAGCGATATCTATAAGAACCAACGCTGGTAAAATAGCCCGCTCTCAATGCATCGAAACACCGTCGTCTACTTGAAGACGTTCATGTTTTAAGGAAATACATTATTCGTATCAAACACGGGTGTAGTTGAAAGAGATCATTTAAACACGAGCGAGAACTAAACCTGCAAAGTGATCTACGTTACCCAAACGGTGATATACGCTCACACGGCTGAACTACGTTACCGACAAATCTATATTTTTTTACCTTTTTTATAGTTTAAAAGTAAAAAAATCGTAGTTTAATGATTTTCCCTAAATTGAAACATCTCAAAGAATGTCCATGCCAAATCTCAAGTCTCTAGCTTAAACGGTCGCTTCAGGAATTTAATATCATCAGTGAGTGAGTCAGTGAGTCAGTTACACATGGGGCTGTATATATTATAGACTCGCCTACGGCTCGATGGGGCTTCGCCCCATGCCCCTTAGGGGTTGCCCTAAATTCGTAAATTAATAAGAAGTCAAGTCGTTAAACAGGTTAGTTCCAACCGAAGAACGGGTCAGCCAAGACAGTAACTTAAGTGTCTTATACACACTACTCACAATCAATAATAATAAAAACACGCTTTGAAAATCGTCTACGGTTTTTTTTTTTAAACCCCCTTCCTAATTCATCTTAATTTGTAAACAAATATAATTGATAGTCGTGAAATAATAAATAACTATGTAAATAATCTAAGTATTATGCTCAATATCGGTACTGTTGAAAAGTTTTTGATGCGAATATGACTGAATTAGTTGGTGTATCATGAAAAAAAGAATAGTCCTAGAAAGACCCCTACTATTAGAAAACTACAATTTGTTAAAATATGAAATTGAGAGTTGTGAAATAATAGTTATTAAATAAAGTTATTAAATAAATATTCTAGTTATTGATGTGGCTTTTATGAAAATTTAGGTGATATGATATTTTAATTAAGGAGTTGTGGAAAGAACAGGAGTGGAATCAAAGTTTATTTTATGAGTTGCAAAATAGTTGAAATTTGTTTCAAAGTATAGTTTAAGTCAAGATAATTCGAACTCAGGTGTTATGAGTTCATTGTAGTACTTCAAGTGACAATGTTTCTCTGTTAGTTAGCCAGCGCTTAATGTTGCAATCTGGCGTATCCAGTTCCGCCACGGGGAGGCCGAGAAACGTAGGAACCATATATGTACATATTTACAAATCAATATTAAATATAAACACCGGGCAGTTTGATACGCAGCAACCCTAGCCTCTGCGATATATTTACAAATCTTAAAACTAAAATCACACCGGGGAGTGATCTGCTCACAAACCTTAAAACTACTGTACAAAAAACTAAACAGGGACTTTTGATGGGCAGGCCCCCTATCGTACTGCCATAAAATGTCTAAATCCAACGGGGAATTTTGATAATGCAGGCCCCCTGGCTTACTGCTGAGTCAAATAAGGATTTATCGAAGGAGTTCGTCATATACAATGTTCTTTGCATATGCGACTCCTTCGCGGATCCTATCGGGATTTACCAGAACAGCAATGTTGTCTGGATGTCGAACTCTACTGAGTAAGACGTACAACTGACCATGCGTGAAACAGTCCGTCCGAAGATCAACACCAACTGACTCTATTGTTTGACCTTGGCTCTTGTGCCCTGTCATACAATAGGCCAACATCAACGGAAATTGACGTCGACGAACTTGTAACGGCGATCCCTCGACAAAGGGAAAAGTGAATTGTATTCGGGGGATACAAATCGGTTCCCTTTGTCCAGGAAGTCGGACTGTGACCAAGCGGTTGCTGATCGCAGTCACAATGACTTTTGTGCCGTTAACAAGTCCTTCAGCGATGTTTAGGTTCCGCATAACGAGGCACACGGAACCAATCTTCAGACGGAGGACATGGTCAGGGACGCCTTTCCCAGTAGCCTGGTTCAGAAGTTGAATATCGACATCCAGTCCATCATCGCCTTCTTTGTCAGCAGAGTCAGCGCTTCTCAGCTCGTAAATGTGGCCGTCTAAGGAGTTTAAGACGATATTGTTAATCTCCTTGACATTCACAATTACAGTCGAGAGAATCGCTCTCTGTGCACAAAGATCCGGATCCAATAGGCAGTTTGGAGGAAAAACAAAATTGATCAAATCGGGCAGGGTAACAAAATGTCGAATGCCAGTCAAAGGGATAAGCATTTGACAATCCCTACCCTCACCAAAAGAGCTGGAACGAATAGTTCCGTTGCCCACCTCAAGGAGAAACTCTGAGTAGGCAGAGGATTGACAAGTCCTATGAGGTGTCGTCAAAGAGAAAATTTGAAAGTGTCGCCAAAGATGCGACGCCCGGAGTGATACACAGGCAACGTCAGATGGTGTACGAGCCTTCACCACGACGGGCGCGATCTGGCGGAAGTCTCCCGAGCAGAGTACGATCTTACCTCCAAATGGCACATTTGAGTTCATTAAATCCCTCAGAGAACGGTCAATGATCTCAAAGATAAACCTATGTGCCATTGGAGCCTCATCAAAAACTATGAGCTGTGCGGCTCTGATGAGCTCTGCTCGTTGAGACCCGTTGGTGACACTCCAATAGCCGGTGCCATCCCCAAGATCGAGTGGAATCTTGAACATGCTATGGGCAGTTGTACCCCCCGACATGTTTCCAGCAGCGATCCCGGAGCTGGCCACAGCAAGAGCCACTTGACGGCAACCTCGAACATAAGCGAGAATGACGCGGATAAGCGACGTCTTCCCATACCCACCAGGACCATCGAGGAAAATGAGTTTGGACTGTCTGTTTTCCTGACGATTTTGGAGGAGGGAACTCACATAGTCAAATACGCGCCTTTGGTCCTCTGACAGTTTGGGGAGCCACTCTTCGACAATTGACCGCTGAATATTGTCCCCGTACATAAGGAGTTCTCTCCCCAACTCCGTCGTGTCGTCACGAACATCTGGGAGGCCGTGATCTACTAAACAAGAGCCCTGACGCCTAAGCTTACGGTCAATTTCGATAAGAGCCAGTTTGACTGCCAGGTCCGAATCGTGCGGGTTCCGTTCGTGCGGGTTCCGTTCTAAGTGGTCTTCGCAAAGTGAATCTCGGAAAACATCCCACAAAAGAGCAGCGGGAGCTCCCATATTGCAAAGGATCACAAAGAACGAACGCAATCTGGGGCCAATCATAAATTGGGCTGCTTCACGCAAGGCATACTGATACTCTTCCTCATCCTCAACCAGGCCGAGATTTCGAGCTACTTCCTGGAAAGTATGACAATTTCCACCACGAGAAAGAAGATCAGCATACCCACGGCAAGGAATTAGCATAAGAAGTAAACGAAGGTAGTACTGCTCACTTCTGGTGGGAGAGACCCAAAATAGACGACACACTTTTTCTCCACGCTGGCGCGCTGTGATAAAGTGTTTACCGTCGGGATGGTCGAATATTTCGCCGTTGGCAGGACGTTTCGTGTGCACAATGTACTTTTCATAAAAAGACTGATAAGTAAGATTGTCAAATTCGGGGTTCTGAGGACGATCGAAGTAAACAATTAACTTAGAGCTAGCTCTGGAAGTAGCATCTTCCAGCTGGTCTGGTCGAAAACAGACAGCCTGTTTCCCTTCCAGGTGAACTGGGAGACACTCAACCGTTGGTTCAGACACTGAAATAGGAAACCCCAGAAGTCTCCAACATGCGTCACTAGCACCAACCATTCTCTTCGTCACGTAATGATCTACCTCATCATCTTGCTTACTGAAGGGAGTCACAGTGACGTTCTGCAGGGAACCTCCCTTCATAAGATATTTGAAGAGGTATTTTATCACGCGGCGAGTAGAAGCTAGCTCTAAGTTAATGT
Source organism: Neoaliturus tenellus (assembly GCA_030545055.2). Lineage (NCBI taxonomy): Eukaryota > Metazoa > Arthropoda > Insecta > Hemiptera > Cicadellidae > Neoaliturus > Neoaliturus tenellus. The sequence continues at coordinate 82,385,752 of CM061534.1, read as the reverse complement.
GTGCTTCGTATTTAAGCAACAGGGCCGGGTTATATGGTACAACCCATCCGTCATGTACGCCAACTTGTCTTTTACGTGACGTTATGAAGCCCTTATTACTATAATCCCGTTTATATTGGACGAACCCTCTTTCATCAACGTGTGTAGTTTCACACGAGGGCTTAGGGAAGAACTTTGTGCAGTAACCCTTCGCAGAGTCCCAGCAAGGAAAGTCAGTTCGATGATCAGTACCACATGGGCCGTGAACCATGTGTTTCAGAACCAACTCTCTTAGCCGGCCTCCGGCTTCTTCCTCCGAGGGAATATCTGCGCGGATTAGTGAGTCAATGTCGGATGCTTGGACTGGTCCGTCTCCGTTAATCTTGAATACGATGTGGGCATGAGGAAGGCCCCTCATCTGCATCTCGATAACGTAGACGAAATAGACCGCACGACCGAACATTGCCCCACTTCGCAGATCTCGGAGAAGTTCCAGAAGTTTAATCCGGAAGACTCTGCAAGCAGTGCTAGGGTCACTGCGCCCACCCCCGCGGGGACAAGCTTTCTTGTTTTCCTCCCAAGTCGCGCTGTATGTAAATGTTAGAAAGAAAGTGGGGGAGCCCAGACGACAAACAAGAGCCATGGCGTGCTCATAATGAACTTTCATGTATCTGGGACCCCCTGTAAATGTACTTGGGAGGTAAACTTTTCCAGCTTGTGCCCCACCCTCGCCCTGGACAGTTTCGTCATTGGCTATGTCTTCCAAGACTTGTCTACCTGTACGACTACCACGTTGAACATCAAGGAGTTCATCCAATGGCCCTATCCGCATGGCATTGGAAGTTGGTTTGGTCTGGGAAAATTTTATGAAACGAAGTTTTTCTTCCTCATACCTCGCATACATCTCAACCTGCCAAGCTTGAGAAAGACGGCCGATATGAGAAAAGCGAGGTTCGGAAAGGAGAAGACAACGTGTGTAGTTGTATTGAGTGAGCTTTTTCCCATTATTGTCAAGAAGACCAATATGCCAACCCAATGTACCTTGCGGATAGAGCAAAGGATATTGGAAGGGTTCCATCAACGGACTTAACAGGTCTATGGACGTTGGCCTATCGTCACCTATTTTCCAGATGGTTAATTTCCTGGGTTCATTAACTGTTTCTTCTGTGCTGAGGACAGCGTGGACCTCAACGCCCGTTTGTCGGTCACCAAGAACTGGGCCATGAGTCGCTCGGGTGGTCAGTTCGAAATCCAAATGAGCAGCGACAGACGGCTCATTGGCTAATCGACGAAAATCTTGGACGAATGGATTAGAAGAATCTAGGAAACTGGTAATCTCATCGATCACTTCGCCATCGAGAGACCTGCCCATAGCAATATTTCTACGTTCCTCACCGTCATCTATGTACAGTCGAGAACGATTAACTAACTGGATATGCCGAGACTTAGTAACGAACTTCTGACCCGGAGCGGACAAATTGTATACATGATGGTACATACGACCTTCAATTTTGAAGAAAGCGAGACCACTTGGATGCCGGTATCCACCGGGCACCTCAAGAGCACAGAAAGCGAAAAGGTCGTTGTAAGCCCTTGCCCGTTCAAGAAATCGACGGTTAGAATAGAATGCTGCTTGAAGGGGAGGCAATCGAAGGACATTGTAAGCTCCATCTCCACAGCACCATTTTTTTCTATCACGTTCTTCATCAAACAACCTAGCTCCACATAGAGGACATTTGTAGATATCTTCCGCCCAAAGACTAACTTTGTTTAATTTATAAGCGATAATGTGATCGCATAAATTTCCATTCCAGGTGGCCATTGGACCATGTTTGTTGATGAGATGACTAAGTGAAACAGGCAAATGTCTAAGCTCTTTGACTATTGGATTTTTCAATCGAAAAACCTGAACTCTCTGACGTGAAGCTTCGGGATGAAGCTGGTCATATCGCTTCACAGAATTCCGATGTACTTCAGGATGCTGTTGAGTGTATTGACTAACAGCAGCCCTGTGTACATCGGGATTCCGTTGGGAATACCGTTCAACAGCAGCCCTGTTAACTTCAGGGTGTTGTTGACTGTATTTCTTGACCGCATCCCTACGCTTCTCATGATTTTTCTCGACATATCTTTTCTTTGCCTGCTGCAATTGTTCTTCACGGGTGGTCGAGAGAACTTTAGGCCGCCCACGCTTAGTTTTCTTAGGTCGCCCTGGTCCCCTTTTAACGACTGGGTGGTCAACTGGAATATCTTCCGATTGAAGAACTGCATGTGCTGTTGAATCAGTCCGCTCTATAGATCTTTGGAATGTAAGTTTAGTAATATTATACTGACTTTCAATTCCACCGAGTGCAGAATTAGCAAGAAGAAGAGAAGCGAGTGATAAATAACTGTCGCAGACAAAGAGGCGTGCACGGTTTTCACCATCAATTGAGCTGTGACGACGCTCCTCGTCTACTCCATGAGAGTCAAAAACAAACAACATTCCATCATCACGCCAAAAGGCTACTGTATTCATCTGTCCCGTAAACAGAAAACCGCCAATCGAATCAGTAGATAAAATGTCTTCCAAAATATTTGACAAATGACGGGCCGAGTTAGACAACTCATTCGCAGATAGTGGATAAAGACCATTGCATACGTACGATATGTCAGCAATGTGGATTTTTTCGCCCATGATAATAACATCTCTAACTAGGTCTTCGGGAAACAGATACCTATTACTGATGCAATTCACACGACGAGACTGTCTGTATAAACTGTCACCCGCCATGAGAATTCCATCAATAATATGTGAAGAGAATTCCCCGTGTAAATAATTCCAAGCAAGCGCACAAGCTGCATTGGCAACACACTGTGCGTTGTTGCTATAGGAATCAAAGCGGACATCACCTTGGTGAAAGGAACCACTTTCAATGCAATAAAATTTCATTGCCATTACAATACGAAGGAAAACAAAACAAACAATTAAAGGAAAACGATTTGCAAAATACTCAAATATTAGAGAGAACAATCGGACTCATCATCAGTGAGAGGTGTAGTTAAAAGACATCATTTAAATACAAGCGAGAACTAAATAGCGCTCCAAGCGACATCTTTAAGAACTAACGTACTTCCTTACCGACACCTCGTCTTTTTAGCATTTTTTATAATTTGAAAGTTGAAAATTTGTAGTTTGATGATTTTCCCTAAATTGAAACATCTCAAAGAATGTTCGTTCCAAATTTCAAGTCTCTAGCTTAAACGGTCGCTTCAGGACTTTAAGATCATCAGTGAGTCAGTCAGTTACACATAGGGCTGTATATATTATAGACTCGCCTACGGCTCGATGGGGGCTCCGCCCCCATGCCCCCTTATAGGGTTGCCCCAAATTTGTTAATTGCTCTTAGTCTCAAGTACCGATCAGGCTAGACCCCCCTCCCGCTAGGGGTTGCCCTAAATTCGTAAATTAATAAAAAGTCGAGTTTAAAATACGTTAGTTCCACGGAAGAACTGCACAGTCAAGACAGTAACAAAACCGTCAAATACACAAAATTCACAATCAATAGTAAACAAAGCTTTTAAAAAACTCATAAGAATCGGTTCTAAAACCCCTTCGTAATTAGAATTCGTTTAAAAGTTTTGAGTTGTGAATTTATAATTAATTATTTATGTAAATATTTTAGGTGTTATGCTGGTAAAAATATATACTTTAGATTAGACGATTGTTGTTGTGTTAGATGAAAAGAAATTTCAATTAAAAGAGTTATAGTTGTTGTTGTTGCTATCATTATATTTAATAGTAGTAGTTATGGTAACATATATTTCTCTATTCGGTAGCTAAATATAAAGTTTTAAATTTCTATAAATTTTATGTATCATATCCTATAGTATAATACGAGCTATGTCTGAAGGGATGTGTGTTCCACGATCTCGAAATGTAGCTGTTAGATTTTGCTTAAACTTTGCGCTTAAGAGTGTTTTGGCCCAAAATTAAGTTTAGAAACAGCCTCAGTCACAGGAAAAATCGAAGTTGGTCTAAATTTAAGTTTAAAAATCGTTATTTTTAACATTGGTCTTATAGGTTGCTATTTTGGTAACGAAATAACAACTAAAAGTAAACAAAAATAAAGGAACATAAATTTTAAGCAGTTTTTTAACAGCTGTTAGCTGTGAAGAGTCTGGTATAGATTTAAAAGCTTGATTACATTGACACTATAACAAAAGTCAATTAAAACCAACCAGCAGGGCTCGGTTAACCTGGTACTAAATAGAGATACAATTATGGAAAAATTGACATAATCCCATGCCTCACCCAACTCAAATAAAAACTTGTAAATTTCAGGAGATAGAAGAAAAACGTTTAAATCACTGAAATAGCGTATAACATTCAAATCAATGAGCGAAAACAAGAATTAAAGAACATGAAAACAAAATAATAGGAAAGAATAAAAACGGGGTTGATCCGCAAAAAAACCCTACTACTACAAACTACCAATTATAAGAATATAAAATCGAGACTTGTAAAATAATAATTTATTCATAAAAACCTGTTTGTTTTGATCAAAGGTCATTTAAAAATTCTCAAAAACATATTTTAAGTGTGTATTAAAATATAATGTAAAACACTGAATATAATTACAACAGAAAGATAATAATTAACTGTCTATTAATTATTGTACATAGTAATAGAAGTATATTACGTTAAGATCAAGGCACGAACTACACAGTAAATTCATTGAATGCGAAATTCGACCGAAAGTGTAACCTGGGGTGAATCTGAATTAGTAATCTAAAATGAGGTCAAAATGAAACGAGAACCTAACATTTAAATCTGTTCTTTTTGTTCAATACTCATTTAAACATTCTCAAAAACATATTTTAAGTGTGTATTAAAATATAATGTAAAATACTGAATATAAATAAAACAGAAAGATAATAATTAACTGTCTATTAATTATTGTACAAAGTAATAGAATTATATTACGTTAAGATCACGGCTCGAACTACACCGTAAATTCATTGAATGCGAAATTCGGCCGAAAGCGTAACCTGGGGTAAATTTGAATTAGTAATCTAAAATGAGGTCAAAATGAAACGAGAACCTAACATTTAAATCGGTTCTTTTGGTTCAATACTTATTTGAACATTCTCAAAAACATATTTTTAAGTGTGTAAAAAAATCTAATATAGGACACTGAATACAAATCAAACATAAAGATAATAATTAACTGTCTATTAAGTATTGTACAAATTAATCAAAAAATGTTTCGTTAAGATCACAGCTCAAGCTTCACAGCAAAATTCATGTAGTGCGAAATTCGGCCGAAAGGATACTCTAGTGTGTATTTGAATAAATAATCGAAAATAAATTGAATACAAGACGAGAACCTAACATAAATACCTATATGTTTTGATCATCAGTTGTTAAAAATTCTCAAAAACATAATCGTTCATTAAAAGACCTTCATATCTGTACGATACACAATGCTAGTATCAAACACGGGTGTAGTTGAAAGAGATCATTTAAACACGAGCGAGAACTAAACCTGCAAAGTGATCTACGATACCACGCGGTGATATACGCCGATACGGCTGAACTACTTTACCGATAAATCTATATTTTTTAGATTTTTTATAGTTTAAAAGTAAAATAGTTGTAGTTTTATAATTTTCCCTAAATTGAAACATCTCAAAGAATGTCCATGCCAAATTTCAAGTGTCTAGCTTCAACGATGGCTTCAGGACTTTCCTATCATCAGTGAGTGAGTGAGTCAGTTACACATGGGGCTGTATATATTATAGACTCGCCTACGGCTCGATGGGGGCTCCGCCCCCATGCCCCCTTTGGGGGTTGCCCCGAATTCGTTGAATAATTTAAATTCAAGTATTGAACAGGCTAGTTCCACCAACTAACTGGACAGCGAAGACACTAACAAAACGGGCTAATACGCACTCTTCACAATCAATAATAATAATAACAATAATATCCTTTGAAAATATTTCACGGGGCTCAGCCCCCATGCCCCCTAGTTGATTTTACTAATTTCGTTAATCATTCACAAAGTCTCAAATAATGAACTTTCTAGTTCCACTAAAGTACTGAACAGGCTAGTTCCATCGAAGTTTTGAAAAGCTAAGTTTTAAATTACGTGTAACTCTACTACAAAAGTGTGTGATACTAACTCCTCCACGTTACCAACCACTTGGTCTGGAACGTCAACGATTTTAGATGCGGCACAGAAAAATTGCAATGGGGCAAAATTAATCCAAATTAAGTATCTTTAAATTAAATTTTCATTGATAAAAAAAATGTAATGTGCCCACTATAGCAAAACAATAATGCTAAAAAATAGAAAATAATTGATTATGTGAAAATAACTATTAAAATAATAAAATAATCAAGCTATAATAATGCATAAACTAAAGAAATTGAAAGTAACACTTAAACCAAATCTAGCATCGCCAACCACGATATTAAAAGAATCGGAAAATAAAAACTAATAAAAATTGAAGTTTTGAAAAGCTAAGTTATTAATTTACTTGTAACTCTACTAAAATGTGTGATGCTAACTATTCCACGTTACCAACTACTTAGTCTGAAACGTCAACGAGTTAACATGCGTCACATTAAAATTGCAATGGGTCAAAATTATTCCAAATTAAGTATTTTTAAATGAGATTTTCGTAAATTTTAAAAATAATGTAATATGCCCATTAGAGTAAAACAATAATGCTAAAAAATAGAAAATAACCAATAGTAAGTGTGAAAATTACTATTAAAATAATAGAAAATCAAGCTATGCTAGTTAATAAACTTAAGAAATTAAAAATACAATTTGAACTAAATATAGTATCGCCAACCACGATATTAAAAGAATCTGCTGATACAAACTAATTAAAAATAAAAACTTGTAAATTTCAGGATATAGAAGAAAAACGTTTAAATTACTGAAATAGCAAATAACATTCAAATCAATAAGCGAAAACAAGAATTAAATAACATGAAAACAAAATCATAGGAAATAATAAAAACGGGGTAGATCGGCAAAAAAACCCCTACTATTACAAACTACTACTAATTATAAGAATATAAAATCTAGACCTGTGAAATAATAATTTATCCATAAAAACCTGTTAGTTTTGTTCAATAGCCGTTTAAAAATTCTTAAAAACATATTTTAAGTGTGTATTAAAATAAAATATAAAACACTGATTATAAACAATGCAGAAAGATAATACTTAACTGTCTATTAAGTATCGTACTAAGTAATAGAAGTATATAACGTTAAGATCACGGCACGAGCTACACAGAAAATTCATTGAATGCGTTCAAATTCATTATGCTGAGGGGTTCACATGGGGTGAATTTGAATAAGTAATCTAAAATAAATTGAAATTAAACGAGAACCTAACATTTAAATCTATTACTATTGTTCAACACTTATTTAAACATTCTCAAAAACAAATTTTAAGTGTGAAAAATTCGAATATAAGACACTGAATATAAATCAAACAGAAAGATAATAATAAACTGTCTATTAAGTATTGTACAAAGTAATCGAAGTATGTTACGTTAAGATCACGGCTCAAGCTTCACAGAAAATCCATTCAATGCGAAGTTCGGCGGAGAATAATCCCGTGTGAATTTGAATAAGTAATCTTAAATAAATTGAAACAAAACGAGAACCTACATTTAAATCTGTAAGTTCAGCTAAACAGTTATTTAAAAATGCCCTAAAACATATTTATGATGTGTGTAAAATATAAAAGAAACGAGCTTTCAATGCAGCATAATCTCATTGCTATTTTGAAGTCAAATGGATAACGGTTTGTTATATATAAGGGATACTAACGTTGCCAACAGCAAGGAAGCAGGTGTAGTTAAAAGACATGATTTAAATACAAGCGAGAACTAAGCGACTATTCAACCGCCATGGGAAATTAATTCATAGTAGGAGAAGAAAATTCATCATTGGTAAACATTCAAGATAGCGCATATACTGCATAAGCTACAAATTAGGGAATTATCACTGTAAATATAATCGAGTATAACCCTGGGTCCCTGGTGAAATAACCCGCTCTCAATACAAAATAACGCCAGAGTTTACAATATATATTAGAGTTTATCCATCGAAGGATACAATGAGTATATCAAACACGGGTGTAGTTGAAAGAGATCATTTAAACACGAGCGAGAACTAAACCTGAAGAGTGATCTACGATACCACGCGGTGATATACGCTGACACGGCTGAACTATGTTACCGACAAATGTATATTTTTTACCTTTTTTATAGTTTAAAAGTAAAAAAGTTGTAGTTTTATGATTTTTCCTAAATTGAAACATCTCAATGAATGTCCATGCCAAATTTCAAGTCTCTATCTTAAACGGTCGCTTCAGGAATTTAAGATCATCAGTGAGTCAGTCAGTTACACATCGGGCTGTATATATTATGGACTCGCCTACGGCTCGATGGGGGCTCCGCCCCCATGCCCCCTTTGGGGGTTGCCCCGAATTCGTTGAATAATTTAAAGTCAAGTATTGAACAGGCTAGTTCCACCAACTAACTGGACAGCGAAGACAGTAAAAAAACGCGCTAATACGCACTCTTCACAATCAATAATAATAATAACAATAATATCCTTTGAAAATATTTCACGGGGCTCAGCCCCCATGCCCCCTAGTTGATTTTACTAATTTCGTTAATCATTCACAAAGTCTCAAATAATGAACTTTCTAGTTCCACTAAAGTACTGAACAGGCTAGTTCCATCGAAGTTTTGAAAAGCTAAGTTTTAAATTACGTGTAACTCTACTACAAAAGTGTGTGATACTAACTCCTCCACGTTACCAACCACTTGGTCTGGAACGTCAACGATTTTAGATGCGGCACAGAAAAATTGCAATGGGGCAAAATTAATCCAAATTAAGTATCTTTAAATTAAATTTTCATTGATTAAAAAAATGTAATGTGCCCACTATAGCAAAACAATAATGCTAATAAATAGAAAATAATTGATTATGTGAAAATAACTATTAAAATAATAAAATAATCAAGCTATAATAATAGAAAGTAACACTTAAACCAAATCTAGCATCGCCAACCACGATATTAAAAGAATCGGAAAATGAAAACTAATAAAAATTGAAGTTTTGAAAAGCTAAGTTATTAATTTACTTGTAACTCTACTAAAATGTGTGATGCTAACTATTCCACGTTACCAACTACTAAGCCTGAAACGTCAACGAGTTAACATGCGTCACATTAAAATTGCAATGGGTCAAAATTATTCCAAATTAAGTATTTTTAAATGAGATTTTCGTAAATTTTAAAAATAATGTTATATGCCCATTAGAGTAAAACAATAATGCTAAAAAATAGAAAATAACCAATAGTAAGTGTGAAAATTACTATTAAAATAATAAAAAATCAAGCTATGCTAGTTAATACTCTTAAGAAATTAAAAATACAATTTGAACTAAATATAGTATCGCCAACCACGATATTAAAAGAATCTGCTGATACAAACTAATTAAAAATAAAAACTTGTAAATTTCAGGATATAGAAGAAAAACGTTTAAATTACTGAAATAGCAAATAACATTCAAATCAATAAGCGAAAACAAGAATTTAATAACATGAAAACAAAATCATAGGAAATAATAAAAACGGGGTAGATTCGCAAAAAACCCCTACTATTACAAACTACTACTAATTATAAGAATATAAAATCTAGACCTGTGAAATAATAATTTATCCATAAAAACCTGTTAGTTTTGTTCAATAGCCGTTTAAAAATTCTTAAAAACATATTTTAAGTGTGTATTAAAATAAAATATAAAACACTGATTATAAACAATGCAGAAAGATAATACTTAACTGTCTATTAAGTATCGTACTAAGTAATAGAAGTATATAACGTTAAGATCACGGCACGAGCTACACAGAAAATTCATTGAATGCGTAATTCGGCTGAGGGGTTCACATGGGGTGAATTTGAATAAGTAATCTAAAATAAATTGAAATTAAACAAGAACCTAACATTTAAATCTATTACTTTTGTTCAACACTTATTTAAACATTCTCAAAAATAAATTTTAAGTGTGAAAAATTCGAATATAAGACACTGAATATAAATCAAACAGAAAGATAATAATAAACTGTCTATTAAGTATTGTACAAAGTAATCGAAGTATGTTACGTTAAGATCACGGCTCAAGCTTCACAGAAAATCCATTCAATGCGAAGTTCGGCGGAGAATAATCCCGTGTGAATTTGAATAAGTAATCTAAAATAAATTGAAACAAAACGAGAACCTACATTTAAATCTGTTAGTTCAGCTAAACAGATATTTAAAAATTCCCTAAAACATATTTATGATGTGAGTAAAATATAAAAGAAACGAGCTTTTAATGCAGCATAATCTCATGGCTATTTTGAAGTCAAATTGATAACGGTTTGTTATATGTGAGGGATACTAATGTTGCCAACAGCAAGGAAGCAGGTGTAGTTAAAAGACATGATTTAAATACAAGCGAGAACTAAGCGACTATTCACCCGCCATGGGAAATTAATTCATAGTAGGATAAGAAAATTCACCTTTGGTAAACATTCAAGATCGCGCATATGCTGCATAATCTACAAATTAAGGAATTATCACTGTATATATTATCGAGTATAACCCTGGGTCCCTGGTGAAATAACCCGCTCTCAATACAAAATAACGCCGTAGTTTACAATATATTAGAGTCTATCCATCGAAGGATACAATGAGTATATCAAACACGGGTGTAGTTGAAAGAGATCATTTAAACACGAGCGAGAACTAAACCTGAAGTGTGATCTACGATACCACGCGGTGATATACGCTGATACGGCTGAACTACGTTACCGACAAATCTATATTTTTTACCTTTTTTATAGTTTAAAAGTAAAAAAGTTGTAGTTTTATGATTTTTCCTAAATTGAAACATCTCAATGAATGTCCATGCCAAATTTCAAGTCTCTATCTTAAACGGTCGCTTCAGGAATTTAAGATCATCAGTGAGTCAGTCAGTTACACATGGGGCTGTATATATTATGGATTCGTTAGGATTTTTGTATTAAAATTAATACAAAATTGTACCTTAACATGTTTACTGTTAATTTCATTTAATATATTGCAGTTTCTAACAATAATCAAAGAACCATTAAAAATACAGCTAACCTTGTTTGTTCGATACGTTATTGTGGGGAAGCTTGAAGATGAACTGGGTGGAACACTTAATTTTGTTTATGTTACAAACAGATGTTTGACACTTTCTTTTTTAACCACTGATAGGGAGGATTCAAATGAGACTTCAAAGTTACTTTTAAGACCATTTATGATAGACTAGGCAAAAGGTAAAGCTTAATATGGTGTTTTTTATATGAAACAGTCATTCACTGGGGGGTGGTCATTCGCTGGTGCACTCACCCTATAAGCCGTTTTTTGTAACCACTACTCCTCCCTTATTTCTGGACTAATTTTAACGTTTGAGGTGTCAAAAGAATGGTCTCAGTTCGTAATTTTGCAATAAGGTTTCAGATTTTTGATATTTTAATCCTGAAGCCCACAAGAAGACCTTAAAGTTCGTTTTTCGCCTATAAGATTAATGGGGAACAGTTTAATTGAATTGCAAAATAAAACAGCTTTTGATAATAAAACAAACAAACACATGTTAAAAGCTAGCTGAATACACAGTATGTAGAATATACTAAATAGAAGCAATTGAATTCTAATACTGAAATATTAAGACAATTTCATATTTTAATACAAGGAGTGTCTATTGTGTAAAACAAATTGTGTGTTTTTCCTTTTCCTTAAAAATGTAGCAGGTAGATTTTGCTTCAACTTTGTATATGTGTATTTGGGTACCACAAAAATAAGTTTAGTAACTTAATCCCAGAAAAATTCATTTTTCCGAACAAAAACAAGTTTGAAAATAGAAACTTTTGACGTGGTTCTCATGGGTTATCAGATTGGCATTGAAACAACAAGGAAAGTTAACAAATATTAAAATAGAACACCTAATGTTTGCGCATGTGTTTTCAAACTGCTTTAAACTAGGAAAAGTGATAGTAGTTTGTGTAAATTTAGTAACGTGTGTTCTGTGCCTACTATAACAAATTCAATGCAGAATTCCTCACATGTTATAGAGAACACCTGTTTAAAAGAGACAACATTTAAAAGTTTTTACCTCCAGTATAGGTAACCAGCTTATTGCAAAAATGGGTTGTATGTAATATTAGCTGTTGCCCGTCACGGCTTCGCCCGTGATTGATGAATTTATTTTATAGGTAATACAATCGTTTTGAAGAGCAACGAAATCTATACTTCCTTGAGAATGACATTGGAACAATGAAGTAGTGTGAGTGGAGCTCTGAAGAAATTTCGCAAAACCTGTTCTTAGAGAGAAAAGGTTTCTTAAATAGAAAAGGCCCTAACCTATGAGCAAATAGGAATAACGACCATGTCAAATTTCAACCCCGTAGGCTCTACAGTCATATTGAAGACATGTGGGTCGGAGCCCTAAAGAACATTAAACAGTACTTTTGCAAAACGGTTTCTTAGTGAACACCTATTAACAAACCGGAACCTTTACGTTAAATTTCAACCCGTAGGATCTATAGTAGATTTGAGAATTCGTGGGGAGGAGCCCTAATGATGAGCCAAACACATCACAGCTGACATGCCAAAGGTGTCGGGGCTGCGAGAAGATTTGTTTGCTACAATATGAATAAGGGTCTCAGGCGATACTACCTTTACATTCCTTTTCAACGACCTTTTCAACAATATATTTTGTATTATATTTCATTTATGGTAACACTGCCGGCGCTTCCCCTACCATTGACTTTACATACTAAAGTCAAATATTTTTAGTATGTAAAGTCAATGCCCCTACTCCTCGTCCGAATTTGCTTACCACAAAATGATAGACGGGGGAAATAGACGCCAATGAGGTTTTTTAACGAAGTAACGAAACCAGAACGATAACTTAAGAGTGTTGCCATTTTTGGGGATTTTACACTAAATTGGGGATTTTTTTTGCTTTGGGGATTTCGTTGGCGGATTGAGTCAGATGGGGGATTTTTTGCGGATATCCGGGATTTTGTCCAATTCATTGGAGGATTTTTCTGATCTTGAGTATAATTAAAAATAGACTTCACAAATTGGCTTTGAATATATTTTTGATGCTCATTCTTTGGTGTATAGTACGGTTTATTAATTAGTTACAACAGGATGCCTTGGACTTGAAAATAAGTTGGTACCCTATAGTCTTAACAAATTATTTCACAAATCACAACTGAAAAAGGCATTTCAATTAATTTATTCCCAGAGGCTCCGTCTGGTGGTATGTCGACAATTTTTTATTAGGCCATGCGCACTCACTCATTTCTTCAGACACACACAATGCAAATAACATACCGAGGCAATAGTATTTAAATTAAAAATAAATTCCAGTCTAGGTACATTAACCGGTGTTTTTATGTGTCATATGTGGAATATTTGTGTGAGGGATGTTAGGTGACATTAAGTATTTACAACGTGAAGAAAACATACACAAGGCTGAAAAAGTCCGTTAAAATTTTTACCTTGCAGGAAAATTCTTAAAGTAATTGATGGGAAAACAACTATAGCCTACTATGATGAAGAGACGAAAAGTGAATAATTGAATATAAGTTTAACAAATTAATAACACCAGTTTGTCACAATCAATTTTGGCCTTTTATGAACTTGCAGGATAAAGAACAAAAGGGGTGGTAAAAGTAGAAAAACCCTTGTGGCAGGGTGCGGATTTTCATATTGTTATGGCATCCGGTCACGGCCGGCTGGCCCTGGAGCAGTTTCATGTTTTTTTTTTTTTTTTTTTTTTTACAACAAAGAAGGTAAGAACTTGTGTGGAGTTCCATGGTCCCATTATACCCACATATTTACAATTATAGGTATGAAATTGAGGATAATGTGGCAGTAGAAAGGGATTTTTGTGGGATTTGGCTGTTGGATGGGGAAAACTTGGGGATTTTTTCGTTTTTTATAGCTTGGCGGATTATTTGAGGATTTTTGCTTCGGCTGGGGATAAAATGGGGATTTTTTGCTGGAAAGTTGGGGAAATTTCCTGGGTCTATAGTGGCAACACTGAACTTAACTGTTTCATTGGTAGTATTCCGGGCGCCCCACCGGTGTTACCGTACCGGTGACTACAAAAAACGATAATTGTCGTCTGCTAACAAGGCATTTGCATTGTTTAGCAGACGACAATTATCGTTTTTTTAGTCACCAGTGAGCCCGGAATACTGAGAGTATTCCGGGCGCCTCACCAGGATGACATTTTGCAACAAGGCATTTTGCATTGTTAGCAGACGACATAGCAGACGAAGTTACCGTTTTGGTGACCCTGGTGAGGTGCCCGGAACACTACCACTACCATTGTGTCTTTTCTTTTTTATTTCTGTTCTGATTGAAAGGCTGGTAGTGGGCACTAGCGCTTCTCGAGTACATATCGCATTGCACGGAGCACTCTTGAGGAAAGGAGTGGGGGAAAGTGTTGACAGTGTTGCCAACCATGTACCATGTAGTGATGCAGATGCCAATCTTACAAGCAATGCCGATTGACAATGTCATGCTTTCGAGGACAGTCTGTGATTGATACCAGGTCAGAGTAATAATTTGTTTATTTTTAGTGGAATTTTATTAGTAAAAAAAACTAATTAATTGTCTTGTAAATCATTAATGTATTACTTAATTATTATCAGCACTTAACACTCCAGTTTCGAAAATTGTATTATTAATATTTTATCATAACAATTTGTAATACTTAAATCGAAGTAACTTACATATAATTGATAGCATATTTATTTACTTATAGCTAAACTACCCATTCAATTTGTTACATTAAATAAACTTGTATTTAAGGAAATGACTTTACAATGGAAATAAATAACTCAACATTTAATTAAAAAAGGACACGATTTTTACATCATTCTGGCTATATTTTACATTCCTCTTCTAATTATAAATAAAATCGCTATGAAAAGTATTTGCAGTTTCTTGTTTGCAACCAGTAACCATCTCCCACTCCTTTAAGTATTGTTGTTTATTGAGTCACTTTCTTCTTTCATCTATATTCATTCCTTCTGATGGTCTTTTTTACCGTCTATCTCTAAGAGTTAACAAACTAATATTAACCATTTAGGCCTAGAAATACTTCAAACTTGTTAATTGGTTACAAACCATTTGTTTCTGTGGTTAAAAACAAATTAATAAGGAAAACTAACTTTTTTTTGTAGTTATTACTTTTTTAACTGTCTAGTACATTTATTTATTTATTTATTTAACGGCAACCGCCATTTTACAAAATTGTACATGATGGTATATACATGCGACAGATGAAAAACATTTTGTTGACAAAAATTACATGCTGAAAAAGTTTTCAAGAATGCAGCAGTTATGTTGAGTGCACTATAGTTAAATTGACAATAACAATAATTAACTGACATTAAATAACAATAATTAGTTAACCTGACGTTAGGTAACAATAATTGAACTGGCATTAATAACAATAATAACAATAATAAATTACAACAATTAATACAATAACAATCTTAATTAGCTTCAATAAATTAATAACAGATTGTATTCCGTATGTTACAGATAATGAACTATAAGACTACATAACAAAAAGAATTGACTTTGACAACATTAACAGAAAACTTCTCTCCACCCCATGCACAGCACTGCTCACTTTCCTTCAACCAGCGGACATGGCCCTCTAAAGGCACCACCCAAAAAATGAACATCACCATAAACACTGAACTGCACTCTCCACCTTCGAGTGGCTGTGTCCCTTTAAAGGCACCACCTAGATGTTCAAGGTATAAAATAAACCAAAAATAGGAAAACATGAACAAACGGTTTGGAACCCGCCAAAGACTATTTACAAAAATACTATTCGTTAAAAAATAAAAATGTTTGTTATGAAATAATAATTTTAGAATAGTTACCGTATTCTAGTTACTACTCTTAAATCCTGTAGAAATTACAGGGATATTAAGTTCAGTGAATGCAAAATTCGAAATTCAGATACAATGTATCTGTAGCTAGACCTATTAACAAGTTGCAGAATATCAAATTTAGTAATAATAATAGTTGTAACACGGTCTTAAAATAACGATTTGGGATACTAAAAAAGTGCAATGTTAATAAGTTAGATTTATGTTACTAATTCACAAACAATCTATGTAATAGAGTAATTCGTTCATAGTGAACAGGTTATAAAGAAAAACACATAATACGAGTATTAGCAGGTATTAATTATAATTTTTTTAAGCTCAATATTTTTAGAGTGTTAACTTCTAAATATATTCAATTTCCATTAATATCACTGTCAAGCTAAGTTAATACAAAACTTCAAGCTTATATAAAATGCAATATTACTATGATTACTGGCGAAAGTATTTAAAATATTAGTTACAAATTGCAAATCTACCTCTAGTAGTTGGAGGCCAAAGTATTAGGTCAGTAAGTAACGAACAATGTAAAACATCACTAAGTAACAAAATATTCAAAACAATCAGTTGAATAACAATCAATTGTAAAACAACCAGTTTCGCCTAACAGGCAAAATAAAAATACTTAATTCTGGCATTCATCACAATTATTTTTAATGTTTGGTACTTTTATTGATATCGGTGCCGTCCAAGATATGTGCATGTGCAATATTGAAGGAACTAAATAATATTACAGTCGTTATTAAATGTAACGTCTACATTTGGTAAACCACCCATATAAATAAACAAGGTAACACATAATATTAGCTGAAAATAATTATGAATTCTTTGTAGTTCAATTTTTTAAGAGAGTTACACTTCTAAATACTATGAATTTAATTTTGACATCACTGTCAAGCTAAGTTAATACAAAACTTCAAGCTTGTGGGGAAGCAAAACGCCAAATTCAGCTACATGCAGCTAAACTAAATAAAATGTTTCGCAGTGGATCAATAAAAACCCTTGAAATTAGGAAAAATTCCCTTCTTCAAGCTCTGTATATCGACTTATGTATAATTTAAACAAAGTGGTAGTAAAATGAGAGATGTTCGTTGTGATTGTGTAAGGTATGTTTAGGGCCAGCCGTTTTGGCCGCAATGGCGGAAAACTAATATAAGTTCTCATTTCTAGTAGGCTAACGTGGTCCGCAATGAAAACTTCCAAAAAACACTACTGTAAATATCAGTTAGATGACAACTCATGTAATAATATATGAATAGTAAGTTTGTTTCAAACAAGGGTGTAGTTGAAAGAGATCATTTAAACACAAGCGAGAACTAAACCTGCACAGTGATCTACGATACCGTCACACGGTGATATACGCTAACACGGCTGAACTACATTACCGACAAATCTATATTTTTTACTTTTTTTATAGATTAAAAGTGAAAAATTGCTAGTTTTTAGAATTTTTTATGAATGTAAATGGTGTCAGCTAATAGAATGCCAAATTTCAAGTCTCTAGCTTGAACGGATCCGTCCAAACTTTTATGTACATCAGTGAGTTACCCATGCGGGAGTATATATTTAGGACTCGCCTACGGCTCGATGGGGCTTCGCCCCATGCCCCTTGGGGGTTGCCCTAAATTCGTAAATTAATAAGAAGTCAAATTGTTAAACAGGTTAGTTCCAACCGAAGAACGGGTCAATTTAAGATCATCAGTGAGTGAGTAAGTCAGTCAGTCAGTTACACATGGGGCTGTATATATTATGTAAATATTCTAGGTGTTATGCTTGATGGAGGGTCCAACCCAATAATTGGTAGCCCCAATTCCGTAAATTACTGTCAAAACCTCATACAATGAACAGGCTAGTTGAGGGCTCAACTCCAACGACAGTAACAGAAGCCGCCAATACACACTACTCACAATAAATAATACAGTAATAAGCTTTTAAATTTGCCCACGGCTCATGGTTTAATCCCACTTCCTAGCTTCCCTTAGTTCATTAAAAAATATAATGGAGTTGTGAAATATTAATGAACTATGTAAATAGTTATGCTCAAAAGTTGTTGTGTAAAAATTTGGAGATACGATTATGATTGCACATGATTGAGGTAATCGCTGTATTCTGAAAACATAAAAGTGGAATAAAATTATAAGTTTATATAGAGGATCGTTGTATGTATTAGAAGAAAAAAGGCACAAAATCAAGATATTTGAAATTAAAAAAAAAATGGTTTAGGCTAAGATGCTTCAGTTCCGCCACGGGGTGGCCAAGAAACGCAGGAATCATATAGGTACCATATAGAGAAACGATAACAATTTTATCATTCAAAATCAGCAATTATTAATTTAACAGTTTTAAATGTTATATACATATTACTTCAGAAAATTAATAAAAATAGAGCCCTTGTAGTATGTAATAGCTCACAGGGTATAAAGTACTATAATCATGAAGTCTTAAAGTCTTTATATAGTCTTAAAATGAAGAAAATTGCAACTTAAGAACCATAAAATCGGCGTACATTATGCATTTTCAACCAATGGTAGTAAAAAAAACCAATTGTGAAATAATAGCCAAAAAAGGATTATTGATTAAATTAAAATATACTGAAAGAGTTACAATAATTGATAAGCATAGAATAGTTTTCAATTACAACAATAATAGGGTTAATCGAGACTTTGTGTGAGAGCACTGCATTGAGGAAGTTTGACGGACAAAGTGGCAGCGAGAAAAATTACTATTGAGTTTAATTCAATTGGTTAGTTTAATATTTCTCAGCCTGATGGGTCATCAGATATGTAGATGGTCTTAAAAAAACGTAGGAAGTAGGTAAATGTTAGCGAAGGTAAGAATGGAAAGTTCAATTGTTCTATAACTTAATATGTTCAATCGATTCCTAAACTAAAATCTAAGCCTGATTGGACAGCAGCAAATAGGTCAAAGACCGGATGTCAGACGTGTTGGGACACGTTCAACTCTTCAAAGTAAAACTGTACCAGAACTATCAACTGAAGCGCTATATTCAATCTGGGGATTCATATAGAGAGACAGCATACAAATAGTAGAAAATTAAGTTAAATTACTGTATTAGGTAATTTTAGTGCGAAAATCTACAAGAAATTTTCCAGCATGAGAAAACTAAAGTCTAGAAAATGTATTAAGACCTAATATATTTTTAGCAATTAATATAGAAATCAAAGCGGACATCACCTGAATGTAAAGATACGCTTTCGATTCAGTAAATTCATTTTCAATAATAACACAGCAATCAGAGGGACAACCATACTCAAACAACTGTGCGCCCAATCGAGATTAATTATCGGGAAGAGGTGTAGTTAAAAGATATCATTTAAATACAAGCGAGAACTAAGCGACTATAATAGCGCTCCAAGCGACATCTCTAAGAACCAACGTACTTCCTTACGACACCTCGTCTTTTGAGAATTATTTATAATTTGAAAGCTGAAAATTTTTAGTTTTTGGGCATTAATACTGTCTAGAACAAAGCGAGAATTGCTGAAATAACCCACTATGCAGAAAAACACCGTCGTCTAATCAAGACATTCATGCAAACGTAATTCAATAATGGTATCATACACGGGTGTAATTGAAAGAGATCATTTAAACATGAGCGAGAACTAAACCTGCAAAGTGATCTACGATACCACGCGGTGATATACGCTGATACGGCTGAACTACGTTACCGACAAATCTATATTTTTAACCTTTTTTATAGTTTAAAAGTAAAAAAGTTGTAGTTTTATAATTTTTACTAAATTGAAACATCTCAAAGAATGTCCATGCCAAATTTCAAGTCTCTATCTTAAACGGTCGCTTCAGGACTTTAAGATCATCAGTGAGTGAGTCAGTTACACATGGGGCTGTATATATTATAGACTCGCCTGCGGCTCAATGGGGGCTTCGCCCCCATGCCCCTTTAGAGGGTTGCCCCAAATTTGTTAATTGCTCTAAGTCTCAAGTACCGACAGGCTAGACCCCCCCCTCAAAGGGTTGCCCTAAATTCGTAAATTAATAAAAAGTTGCGTTTAAAATACGTTAGTTCCACGAAAGAACTGCACAGTCAAGACAGTAACAAAACCGTCAAATACACAACGTTGGTCTAAATTTAAGTTAACAAAATCGTTATTTTTAACATTGGTCTTATAGGTTGCTATTTTGGTAACGAAAGAACAACTAAAAGTAAACAAAAATAAAGGAACATAAATTTTAAGCAGTTTTTTAACAGCTGTTAGCTGTGAAGAGTCTGGTGTAGATTTAATAGCTTGATTACCATGACACTATAACAAAAGTCAATTAAAACCAACGAGCAAGGCTCGGTTAACCTGGTACTAAATAGAGATACAATTATGGGAAAATTGACATAATCCAATGCCTCACCCGTCTCAAATAAAAACTTGTAAATTTCAGGAGATAGAAGAAAAACGTTTAAATCACTGAAATAGCGTATAACATCCAAATCCATGAGCGAAAACAAGAATTAAAAAAACATGAAAACAAAATAATAGGAAAGAATAAAAACGGGGTTGATCCGCAAAAAACCCCTACTATTACAAACTACTAATTATAAGAATATAAAATCGAGACCTGTGAAATAATAATTTATTCATAAAAACCTGTTTGTTTAGTTCAATAGTCATTTAAAAATTTTCAAAAACATATTTTAAGTGTGTATTAAAATATAATGTAAAACACTGAATATAAATAAAACAGAAAGATAATAATTACCTGTCTATTAATTATCATACAAAGTAATAGAAGTTAAGGTCACGGCACGAGCAACACAGTAAATTCATTGAATGCGAAATTCGGCCGAAAGCTTAACTTGGGGTGAATTTGAATTAGTAATCTGGAATGAGGTGAAAATGAAACGAGAACCTAACATTTAAATGTGTTCATTTTGTTCAATACTTATTTAAACATTCTCAAAAACATATTTATAAGTGTGAAAAAATATCTAATATAAGACACTGAATACAAATCAAAGAAAAAGATAATAAATATCTGTCTATTAATTACTGTACAAAGTAATCGAAGTATGTTACGTTAAGATCACAGCTCAAGCTTCACAGCAAAATTCATAACGTTAAGATCACGGCACGAGCTACACAGAAAATTCATTGAATGCGTAATTCGGCTGAGGGGTTCTCATGGGGTGAATTTGAATAAGTAATCTAAAATAAATTGAAATTAAACGAAAACCTAACATTTAAATCTATTACTTTTGTTCAACACTTATTTAAACATTCTCAAAAACAAATTTTAAGTGTGAAAAATTCAAATATAAGACACTGAATATAAATCAAACAGAAAGATAATAATAAACTGTCTATTAAGTATTGTACAAAGTAATCGAAGTATGTTACGTTAAGATCACGGCTCAAGCTTCACAGAAAATCTATTCAATGCGAAGTTCGGCGGAGAATAATCCCGTGTGAATTTGAATAAGTAATCTAAAATAAATTGAAACAAAACGAGAACCTACATTTAAATATGTTAGTTCTGCTAAACAGTTATTTAAAAATTCCCTAAAACATACGATATTTATGATGTGTGTAATATATAAAGGAAACGAGCTTTCAATGCAGCATAATCTCATTGCTATTTTGAAGTAAAATGGATAACGGTTTGTTATATATGAGGGATACTAACGTTGCCAACAGCAAGGAAGCAGGTGTAGTTAAAAGACATGATTTAAATACAAGCGAGAACTAAGCGACTATTCACCCGCCATGGGAAATTAATTCATAGTAGGAGAAGAAAATTCACCTTTGGTAAACATTCAAGATAGCGCATATGCTGCATAAGCTACAAATTAGGGAATTATCACTGTATATATTATCTAGTATAACCCTGGGTCCCTGGTGAAATAACCCGCTCTCAATACAAAATAACGCCGTAGTTTACAATATATATTAGAGTCTATCCATCGAAGGATACAATGAGTATATCAAACACGGGTGTAGTTGAAAGAGATCATTTAAACGCGAGCGAGAACTAAACCTGAAGAGTGATCTACGATACCACGCGGTGATATACGCTGATACGGCTGAACTACGTTACCGACAAATCTATATTTATTACCTTTTTTATAGTTTAAAAGTAAAAAAGTTGTAGTTTTATGATTTTTCCTAAATTGAAACATCTCAATGAATGTCCATGCCAAATTTCAAGTCTCTATCTTAAACGGTCGCTTCAGGAATTTAAGATCATCAGTGAGTCAGTCAGTTACACATGGGGCTGTATATATTATGGACTCGCCTGCGGCTCGATGGGGGCTCCGCCCCCATGCCCCCTTAGGAGTTGCCCCCTAGTTTGAATTAATAAAAAGTCAAGTTTGAAATAGTTTAGTTCCACACAAGATCTGGACAGCCAAGACAGTAACAAAACCATCTAATACTCTAAATTCACAATCAATAGTAAAAAAAGCTTTAATAATCTCCTATTAGTAGGTTTTAATACCCCTCCTTAGTAAATAGTTTTAAAAAATTGAGCTGTGAAATAAATATTATTTATGTAAATATTCTAGGTGTTATGCTTGATGGAAGGTCCAACCCAATAATTGGTTGCCCCAATTCCGTAAATTACTGTCAAAACCTCATACAATGAACAGGCTAGTTGAGGGCTCGACTCCAACGACAGTAACAGAAGCCGCCAATATACACTACTCACAATTAATAATAATAAGCTTTGAAATTTGCCCACGGCTCATGGTTTAATCCCACTCCCCCCTTAATTCGTTAAAAAATATAATGGAGTTGTGAAATATTAATGAACTATGTAAATAGTTATGCTCAAAAGTTGTTGTGTAAAAATTTGGAGATACGATTATGATTGCACATGATTGAGGTAAAAATAGCTGTATTCAGAAAAGATAAAAGTGGAATAAAATTATAAGTTTATATAGAGGATCGTTGTATGTAATAGAAGAAAAACGGGACAAATCAAGATATTTGAAATTAAAAAAATATGGTATAGGAAGATGCTTCAGTTCCGCCACGGGGTGGCCAAGAAACGCAGGAATCATATATGTACCATATAGAGAAACGATAACAATTTTATCATTCAAAATCAGCAATTATTAATTTAACAGTTTTAAATGTTATATATATTAGTTCAGAAAATTAATAATAACAGAGCCCTAGTAGTATGTAATAGATCACAGAGTATTAGGTACTATAATCATGAAGTCTTAAAGTCTTTATATCGTCTTAAAATAGTAGTGTGTTTTGGTTACTTCTGGACCGGAAGTCGTGCCATCTGCCCGAGCAGCTGCTCGAGCAGATGGCGTCAGATGCTGGGGTGCAGATGGCGAGAGCATATGCCCTGAATTTGAAGTAGAATTGGGCATGAATTAAGAGTTAATTTAAAACTGAAATTTAACAGTTATAACTGGGGCTTGGAAAGTATGTCAAGGTCATCCAGAGTAAGTTTTAAAAAAGCCTATCCAACTACCACCAGAAATAGTTGAAAGTTGAACTAGTTGGTGATAGTGGGATAGGTTGAAGTAACTTTTGAATTTTATTTGTGAACATACAATTAATGTGCAACAGCAGAGTTTAAACAAGTTGAACTTTTGTGATGAACTACAGAGTTGTAAATGCAAACACCAACGACGATGAGAAGGTAAACGCAGAGTCCCCAGATGATGTATTTGAAAAGCTTGAACAAACGTAACATTTCGAATTGGTTTTCCCGTTCCATTTCCAATCGTTTAATTTCCAATTTCAATTTATCCTCTTCCATTCTAGTTATGAAGGGAACTTCATCCATCATATCCATCATGATTGTGTTAGTGTTTGAAATTTTAAAACAAGTGATGTTGATAGTTCAGAAGTCGAAGACGGAATGAGAAGTGAAAGGGAGAAATGTTAGTTAAATAAAGAAGTGGTGGGGGAAGGATGAATTACAAAGAAGTGGTGGGGGAAAGATGTTGCTCTTCATTATTACCATCAGTAGTGTCAGATGGTGCAGGAGTTAGATTTAGTAAACTGTCTTCGTCCAAACTTTCAACCTTATCACAAATAGGACAATCGTATGTTATTTCCAAATTCATTTTGATGGTTGTAAAATTATCTACAAGTTCTTGTAAAATATTAAAAATGTCTTGTAACTCTTCTTTAGAGTTTATTTCAAAACTAGAATTCATTCGGGCCAATGAAGAGTTGTTCATTATTGGAGAGTCGGTGATGGAATGAGGATCGGCGCATAGGGAGGGGGCTTATATAATGGTGACCTTGAGCAGGCGTCTAGGGAGGGGGGCTGTCTAGGGAGGGGGCTTTTATATAGGGAACTTTGAGCTTATGATTGAATAAAACGTTTAGTTCTTCTTCTCCATCTTTTAATTCAATTATTTGAACCGAAGTAGTTGTTTCATCTTCTTCACTTGATGAAGAAAGCAATTCACCAGGATTTAAATATTGAACTACAATTCTGAACCATCTTATAGGATATTCGTCAATGACAGAAAGTAAGTTTTGAAACAATTCTTCCATCTCCTCCCTGTCAGTTATTATATGTTCAAATTTGATAAATTTGTTTTCCATGTTGTTAGTTAGAGTGTTGGAAGTGGAATGATTTAATATTATATAAAAATTAGAACTAGTGGTGGGGGAAATCTCAAGGTCATCCAAATGAAGTTTTAAAAAAGAGTGTAAAACTGAAATTACACATTTGATGGTTCTACAGGATCGGAATACCAATCTGATCTGTATTTACATCTTTTTATCATATGTGTACAAAAATCATCTTGATGAGAATTGGTGCGTTGACAATGAGCAAGATCTAGAGGGTGAAATTTGAAACATCTTTGAGGACAACATGTATGAAAATATCTTGATTTGTAAAATTTGAAAGTTCGCAATTCCGGTGGTGGTAGTTGTTTTGTTTTGCATTTGCAATAACAAGATCCGAAGAATTCACATTTAGTACAAGCTAACCCATCCACCATCATTGGTCCTAAATCTGTACACTGTTGTTCACAACAGTAACGAGGTTTGTACTTGTATTTTTGCTCTTCCATGTTGACGCTGCGGAGTCCAGTGAAAGAATAAGAGTGTATAGTGTTGAATAGTGAGTTTTATGTACTGTGAAAAGTGGTGGGGGTAATTTCAAGGTCATCCAAATGGAGTTTTAAAAAATTATACCTTACAAGTGTAAGGATTATTAAAATTTAGGAAGTTTGTTTCTCTTTGTTTTCTTCAGACTTTTTCTCTCTCTCCGCTTTAGCCATAGCAACAAGTTCTTCTGTTGATAATGGATGTACTTCAGGAAATTTTAAAATTAATTTAGCTTGATATCCTTCTTTAGTTAATACATCTAAATCTTGGGTCATTTGTTCAATGGTGTTGTAGTCTTTTCCATAGATTTTTCCATCAAGTTGAATCATCATTCTGTACAACATTTTCTTAAATAGGTCTTGTCGTGGTGAGAGCTGAGAAGCAAATGATTATTTATACAAGTATCACATCCTTTTTATTAACTCATATTGATCATGTGATTCTTTAGTTGTAGTTTTGTCGGTCAAAAGTTATTCAACATTGGTAATACTTTTGGAACTTAATGTTATGTTGACCAGTTGGCGATGAAGAAGTTGTAGGTTGTGTAGAAATAAATATTTCATCATCGCAATATTTTGTTTTAGTGAACATCCTTGTATTAGTAGCACTAACATCAACAGTTAAGTGATAACCACCGGTAAGTAAAACTCGCATTTCGTTGGTTAAATCTTCGAGTTGTTCAAAAGTTGTTATGGTGTTAGTATCGTAAGATGCACACTTGACCTTTAGGGACATGTTGCAGTTTTATATTCAGGGATTAAGAGCGAGATGTGTACGGTATGAAAGGTAGCAGTAGACTGATGAATTTTGCAAGTACATTTCCCCTTTTATAATTATACAAAATTGGGTCAAGGTCATCCTGTGGAATTTTTAAAAAAAGCAACATATTGTAATGTACAAAGACATTACAATATGTTGCTTTTTTTATTTTTATTTTTTGTTTTGTTTTATATCATATTTATTGAAAAAACAAATACAAAGAAATATTTACAATGTTATGTACAAATTAATCAGTAGTAGGTGTTACATGAATTGTAAGTTCAGTAGAGTTGTTTCCACTGGGTCCATGTGATACCAAATAGAGTGCGCCGGGTTGAATTATACGAAGATCTTCATTTTGAAGTAGTTGTACGAAGCGCTTTGGTAAGAAGATCTGAAATTTTGCTTCATCACCAATTGTATAAGGTGCCTCGCTCAAAGTGCAATTTATAGCATCACCTACTGAAGTTTCCATTTTCTTAATAGTATGAATGATGTAGTGTTTTTCTTCTTTTAGTTCAGAACATTTCTTCGTAGGTAGAATTGATGATTTAGAATGAGCGTTGAACTGATCAACTAAACTTTGAAGTAAGTTCTGTGATGCCATATTGATGTTGTTGTTAATCTTCTTGTTAATAAGAATGTCCGTCGGAGATGTTGTCTCTTCGGAGGTTTGAGTAATACTCATGCTGTGTCATGGTAGCGCTCTCACTTTTATAATCGACACTACCCCCACCACTGACACTACCCCCACCAGTTTGTTGAAGGAAATTATTCAAGCGGTAGGCATTCTTTAAAGCGCACTGCGACCTTCGATGTTTAAAACTTTTTGATGAAATACAAAGTTCGTTGAAGTAGCATTGGAAATCTTTATCAATTATTGCATTAATCACTTCGTTGCTTGTAAATGATTGTATCCAATTTGCTTTTTCCAATCCCCTTGTGTAGATAATTTTAAACTCTTTGCAATAATGATTCATAATGTGCGGCATCATGTTATAATTAATGAAACCTTCATCCCATCTTAAGTTGTGAAAATGTTTGTTCAACCATTTGTTTGTAACTTTCGCTTTAGTTGTTAGTCTATTAAATGGTACTGGAGGTTTGAACAAATAATGATAAACTACTGATGTGTTCATGTCCAAGATTACTAATTCTTTAATAATAAAATTACCATCATTTCCTCGGAAAGCTTGAAATTCAATTATACCTCTTTTAACTTCCATTATATGTGGCGCATTAGAAAACGAAACCCGTTTATTCATGATGAAGTCTTACTAACAACTGACTTAAAAATTGAATGAGCCGATGTTTATAACAGACAGGATTGTTCTTCTTCTTTCACTTCTTGTGCCACTTCATCAATATTAAAATTGGTGTGATAGTTGTTTAATTGTCTCCACATTTCAACTTCTTGAGGTATTCTATTAAAGATTGAAGTATCCACGGGACCGTATAAAATTGGAACAAAAGGTTTTTTGTCCAATGTATCAATTAGATAGTCTTTAATTATTGCACTTGAAAATATTAGTTGTTTCAAATATCTGGTGACGGGACCGGTAGTACAACTTAAAGTATAAAATTCTTCTTTAGTGAAATATAATTTAACATTATGTGTAGTTAAATCTCTGAAGCGAACAATTTGTCCTCCACGATGTTTTACTATATCAACTTCAATATTTGATTCTAATAAACTTAATCTTGTTCTTCTTCCAAATGTGTTGTTACTTAAATAGCACTCCAAAAGATGTAAATGTTTCATAAGAGATTCCCAAGTAATTTCACTGAAAGTAACCATTTTGTTTCCATGATTTAAAATAACAATTGGTGAATAATCCATTGATTTTAAAATTCCAACTGATATACTTTTTGTCATGCATGAAGAAATTGGGTAGATAATCCGAAGAAATACTTCTGTTAAAATATTGGTTGTAATGTTAACTTCAACCTTCTTCCTTTTTACTTCTTTTTCAGCTTTTTCTTCTTCTCTCTTCTTATGTTTGTTGAATTTTAGGAACTCGTCCATTTCTCGTTCAACTTGTTTTTCTATATCTGAACTATTATCATCCATTAGAGGTGTATTTTCTTCTCCGTTAGTAGAATTCATCTTGCGAATGATGTTTCCCATACGACGGTTGAAGATAGAATGAAGTTTCTACTAATTATTTTCTCGCTTTTATATTTTTCGTAAATCCTTGAAATTTATACAATTACATAATTGTTTGTTTTGAACTTGTCTTTCACAAATGAAATTCTAACCTCAAAAATTAAAGCAGATAATTCTAACCTCAAAAATTTGCAGTTGTTGTACAATTCTTCTTAAAGTACATTCTTCACAATTCCGGTCAGCGGTGTGTAAGTAACTATTTTATCATGTAGAATTAGACAGTATGCCGAAGTTCCATCCGCTACTGGTTCTTCAAATTCCATTTCAATTTTTATATCCACACTTGATGATTTTACCGATTCATTTTGTTTTGAACAATCGATTACAATTATTGGAGCCTTGGAATAATACTGGTCAGGTGATAATAGTGGTGTATTAGTCTTTCCATAATATGACGATTGAAATCTTGCATACATATCGTATAAAATAGAAAAACGTTTTTTGCTGAACATGACATTCAAATTGTCATAGGGAAAGAATTGAGAGTTTAGGAAAACTTTACAATTCTTTATTTTACAGTGATCAAATTGACCAGCATTTGCAGTGATAACATCTTTTCGCTTAGTTTGAAAACCGAGTATTATGTACCTTGCTCGTTCCAAGTAAGTTGATGTCTTGACGGTCCATGTTTGTCGTTCTGTCTGAGGTAGTGTAGGGTATTCATGAAATTCCCAACTTCGGAATGGCATCACAATATCACGGTCAGATTTCAACTTTCTCAATAATAGGATTCTATGTTCATCAGCCAATCTTACATGAGGTACTCTCCAAACAACTTTATCCAACTTTAGTTGCCATTCCAGTTTATCTTCCGTAGTTGCAGGGTCTGCAAGTATCAAGTCCTTATTAGTTGAAGATCTGAGTAATACTAATTCTTGTTTGACATTTATTATTACCCGTTTATAATCTTCAGCGAATCCCAAAAGCAATCGTAAAGGTACATGAAAATCAAAGTGACCGTTGGAAGCTGGTGTTATAGTGTCTTTATCGGGGGCAACCCATCCGGCGGTGACTATTGAATTCTTCTCATGCGGTGTTAATGATGTTAATCCTTTCAATGTCGTTGTTAAACCAACCTTTTTTGTTGAATCAACCGTCACCCCTGATATTTCATATCTTATTTCATCAAAAAGATATGCCATCGGGTTATTTATAAAAGGAACTGTTGAAGCAGTTTTTCCATCCAATTTTAATACCCGTCCTTCGATGTACAAGTAACTTTCACACGGTAAAGTGTAAATATCTTGTTGTTGAATGGGGATCCTTATTTCATCGTTATTGTTTAATTTTGATGAAGTGTAAGGGTTGTGCGTGTGATATTCCTTCTCCCATAGTGTTTCGTCGAACGTTGGTCCTTGAGATATATCCAGGATATCCATCGCTGTTAAGTTTCAATCCAATCTTCTGTAGAAAACGAATGTTTTCCGATGTTAACTCTTCCAATGTCGAGGAGCTACTGAGCTCCCAACTCTTCCGTTGCGGTTTAAATGATAATCCCATGTTGACTTTTATGTTGCTGCTCTGATGTGTATCCGTATAGTAATTGTTTCTCCTCTAAAGTCAACACTATGACCGTCTTGATCCAATATGTTCAGTACGATGTCTGAAATGAAACTGGTGTTTAACGGTAGGTATATCAAGTTTTGTGGCTTCTCAACAATTTTAAAACCGGGAGCCACTGTTGGATAAAATGTATGTAAAATATGTTGATTAACTCCATCTCTATACGATCCGTGTATAATGTTGCACGTGACATCAATACTATTTACTTTCAATATTGTTACAGTTGAATCACCTGAATGAGTAGTTCCAGGAGTTAAGATTTTCTTTTTTGTATCTGTAAATCCAAGTAAACTGCCAATCGACTGTTCCAAGCTGACATCAATATAATATTTTGAAGTTATTTCTGCTTTTAAAGTATTATTGTTTCCTTTAACGGTGATATTGTCTTCTCCGAGTTGTTTCTGTAATAATTGGTTTATATCATCAATTTCATAAGCTCCAGTAGGAAATGTAATTATTTTCAATTCTGAGTATTTTCCTGCAGCATCCTTAGTTTCATAATAATGTAGTAAATTGTTTTTTCCTTCTGTAACATTAGGAATTGAATTGTAGGTAGTCAAATCAAGTAATGCCGCTTCCCATAATCTTTCCTTGGATAGACGCAATGCTGGGAACAGCGTACTTTTCAATGTGGATGAATTTCCACTCAGTGACACTGTATACGATGACATCTTAAAGCTGACTGACACTCTTCGCTAGAAACTCCAAACATAAATGCCCACATATTTCAGTATTGTTAGGTTGTTCTCTTTTGTAATTGTAAAAAATGTTTTTGGAGTTTCGAAAATAATGTTGCAGTTCTTTTGGCGGTGGTAGATTGCCAAAACTGTCAAAGTAGTAAATGGTTTGTCCGAGTTTTTTATAGCATACCCAATGAGTGCCTGGACCATAGGTGGAATCCAAATTTACTATTCCAGTTTCATTTTTCCATATTTTAGTTGGTAATGCATCTTTCATAAAAACTCCTCGAAAGAATGGTATTTTCAAACATTTTACATAATCATTTAACTGATGATTTGTTAAGGCTTTATTTGGAATTATCAATTGATTCTTCTTATTTAGTACACACGGTATGGTCTTAGGTATAAACCTGCTCCGTTTTTTACCATTTGCCAAACAGAAGTCTTCTTTACACTTGCCTTATGAGTTCTACGACGTCCTTTTTTAATGTTTCCACCTCTTTTGGGAGCGCCTCTCTTTGCAGGTCTTCCTCTGCGACGTCTTCCACCACCTAACTTTGCTTTTGTCTTCATGGCTGTAGTTACTGCCCAAGCTGCTGCTTTTTCTGCAATATTTGCGTCACTTGATTTTACTCTTTGCCAAGCTTTTTCCGCTAGAATTTTATCTGCTATTGATCTATTTGTTGAATCTTTATACTTTGAATATGCTATATCGTGTTCTTTGCAAGCTTGATCTAATTTATTAATTCCAGGATCTCCTCTTGCTAAACGTTTTGCCAACTTAGTTCCAGGTCCACAATATTGATAACCTCCGGGCAGATGTAATTCGTATGGTAAAGCGTCTATTGCTCGATTTACAACAGCACCAATAGGTATCCGTCTAAGCAGGGATAACGCAGTTGAAGTTATACCACGTCCTCTCTTGTTGCTGTCTTGATGATGACTGAGTGATACGGCCTTCATTATGTAGTCTTATATAAACTGGTGTGTTTACTCCACAAGATACATTACATAAATGAATAAGTTATGTATAATTTTTTATATTTAAACACTTAGTTATTCAAATTAATTATATACTGATTTATAATTCTATTTTTAATCCAAGCTTCTCGTTCATCGGGTTGAATCATCACATGATTCGTTGTACTAGCTATATGATTATGGGTATCAATAAGTAAATTGCCCACTATTCTTATTAAACAATCTAAATTTACAGCATCTTTTGGATGTTGAGGATCATGTAATTGCATAATACGTTTATCATTACATGTGTAAGCTGTTGAATCACTTTTTGATGTTTTTATGACTTGTCCAATAGTAGCAGCATCATTTGAATCTTCGCCTGGTAAAATATTAATTATTTTCTTCATCTTTGCATCATATTTGGTCCCAAAGTGTTTATCCCAAGTTATTGTTTGTTTCATTGTAACACAATCATTTGCTTCGTAACCAGGATAAATATCTTTTATTCTTCTATTACGACCATTGTATGTACCTAATGTACCACCAGTAGCAATTAATGTTTGCACCATTAGAGGTACATCTGTATCTTTTATACCAAATCTTCCATTTGTTATTGTTTTACGTCCTGCATCCCATTCATCATTATTTCCTTGCATTAAATTAAACTTTTCATTTCCATGTATAAATTTATCTCCCCGCTTTAACACGGCATCTTCATGTTTTACAAAATTGGATGTTTCCTTTTTTAATTCTTTAGATAATTGTTCTATAGTAACAGCATCTTTTGGTTGAGAACCAAACTTTACATTTGTCAATGTTTTACCATGACAATCGATTTCATTAACATCTTGTAAAATACAGTTGTCCTTGATGTATTTTAGGTTTACAGCATCACCGTCTTCCTTTGGGTATCCAATGTCATTTATAATAAATTTATAAAAAGAATATCCATGTTCAGTTTTTTCCGGTATTATAGAATGTAAATATTCTTTATTAACTGAATCTTTATCATTTTTGGGATTTCCCACGTTGGTTATTCTATAATTTCCAGCATCATATGTTTGTCCATCTTTTAAGTTGTTACCCCATTGCAATTTTAAAGTATTTGAAAGTTCAGATGATAAGTACTCTTTAGTAATTGCATCAGAACCTTCAGTTGGTTTACCAACATTAATTAATCTATGTGATTCAACATCATAAGTATTCTTATGTAATTTTAATGATGTTGAAGTAGCTTCTTTTACTGTCTTCAAATTTGCTCCATCAGTATCTTCTTCTGGATCTTTAACTAGTTTTAAACGTTTATTACTTATGCTATAGTCACCTTCAGGTGTTTGCGGTAATCCACTTCTTTTTCTGTCTTCTCCAACTTGCACTCCTAAAGCGGAGTACCGTCCGAACTTGTCGACGCTCATGTTAGAACTGATACGTCTTATGCTTGCACCTCTTTTATATCCACGGACAATTATACGACTATACCGCGATTCCTAAGTTCATCAACTAGAGCCACCCATTCATTATTCAAACCTGTATGACCGGCTTCCATGGCTTCATGCAATAGTCTCATTCTATCAACCAATTTATTGATATCATTGTAGTAAATCACATTCGTATTGTATAGATTTTTCATCAATCCTTTACCAGATGTTGAAGTATCTCCTTTACTCTTTTTACCATGTTGTTCAAGAAGTGATAAATCCATAAGTGATAAAGATTTTCTTTTCAGTGGTTGTCTCACCGCTGGTGCAGTACGTAATGTTGGCAATTTTCGTGGAGGAAACAACTTTTTTATAACGATGTTATATTTTGTTGCACGTGAACGATTAATCATTGCATCCTTTGAGTAGTTTCTTTTATGAGCGTTAGTATTTTGTAGAATCTCCTTAAAAACACTTAAATCTTTGGATGAATATCTTAGTGGTATGTTTTTAAAAATTAATTCATATAATCCTTTTGTTCCTTTATATCTATGCTCACCAATAATGATGTAATCGTCTTGTGTTATTTCAAGCTTTGAATCGCCAATCTTCAATTCATTCCCATCAATTCTTGCTCCGTATACGTGTGATCTACTCAAATTCGGGTTTGATTTCATGTCATGTAGCATTTTCATTATATATTTTCTTCCAAGAGGTCCATGTTGTAATATATCGCTACTCAATTGAGTTAAATTTGGAATAGATTGTTCTGCTTCTGGTATTGGCTGTTCTTCTTCCTTTTCAACAATTGGTTCTTCTTCTTCTTTTGTTTCTTCTTGCTCACTAGCACTTGTATATGAATCATCATCTTCTTCTTTTTTTAATGCTTGTACTTCTTGTTTAGAAACTGGTAGTAAAACATCTCCTTCATAATGAGGTTTACCAATAGTTTCTGATATCTGTTTTAAAGGTTCCGTAATAGGTTTAAATGTAGTCTCTAGAAATTCTTCTCTTTCACTTAAACCCATCCTCAATGCACGATTCTTCATCCTAATAGAATCACTGAGTGATTTTATTTCTTTCAATAGTTTTTCTTGATTCACCATGTTTACACTGTGAAGTTCAACGTGTAACTAGATGTAGCATCGGTAGTTCAACGCATAAATACAAATTTATCCAACCCTATACGATATCTACCATTTTTAATATCTTCTTCCTTCATAATAACGAGAAAGCTATATTTCTCATTCCATGCTTTGCCACACATCTCTTTAAATTTTTCAAATGGCATATCCGCATTTACATGATCATTATATATATGCTTTAAATTTGTTTCATCTTGCTTGAAGATGATCAACATATTTGCATTGTCTCTTATAAGTTGTTTTGGAATTTTACTGTATGTTTGACCAATATAAATGCTATCAATATTATGATGTCTTCCCATAGCAAAATAATTCCTTATTGTGTCATGATTTTCACAAGAAACATCGTCAAATATAAAAATAGAAAATGGTTTTGCTTCATTCGGTTGCATAATTGTTTCACTGGCATTAAACTTGTAAAAATTCACTTCAGGTACACTTGCAAGTACTTTATCCAATAATTGATATTTTGGTTGTTGCAATGATTTTGAAAAAATGTATATATTATTAAAACGCAATCCTTTAGGATTAGTTATAAGGTTAAAAACAACATTAGTTTTTCCACAATTTGAAGGACCAGTTATTAGACATCTTATCGTATTTGGTAGTAATTCACCATGTTTTCCATGATTTAACTTATCATTGTCAACTGTCAATTCATCAATGTTATTGATATTAAATCGATCTTTTTGTTGTACAATCTCCATCTTGTATAAAGGTTAAACACACAATGAGCTATTAAACAACTATACTAAGTCTTTTGAAGGAATCCAAGAGTCTTCACTTTTATCAAACCCTAACCACCGGACTTTAACCATATCCTTTTTCCTTTGTAAAATCTTCTCGACAAGATATACATCACCAACTGTTGATTTCAACAATTCGTGTCCGTAGAATCCACCTTGAAGTAATTCACCCTTGTTATCCTTTAATAAATAGGTTTCAGGTATAGTTGGTTGCACTTTATAAATTGTAAATACTTCATTAGTCCAATTTGGTAGATATCTTTTACTAAATACACCTTTGTATTTGCTTATACGAACTTTATCGTTGACCTTGAACTTCTTTGGTTGCAATCTTTCTAATTTCGGTGTTGTATTATTTTTAATGCGTTGTAATACAATTTTCGCATTAGCACTGTTTACCTGGATAGGTTTCATTCCAATGGTACGATGATATTTGTTGTTATACTGTTTTATAAGTTGTGGTAATATGTCATACCACACATATGATCCTCGTTTTGAAAATTGTTTATACATCGCACCTTTCAATGTTCTATTGAATCTTTCAATTATTGAAGCTTTAACTTCAGAATTTGTAGAATAATGATTTATTTGATATTTCTTCATCAAAGCTCCAAAGTCTTTATTAAAATATTCTTTTCCATCATCGGTCTGTAGATGTTTAATTTTAAATTTATTTCTTTGTATTGTGGTTTCCATAGCTTTTGTAACACTTTTACCAGTCTTATCCTTCAATGGTAAAGCATCAGCTATTTTAGTAAAACAGTCTATAATTGTTAAAATATATTTAAATCCTTTATTTAATTTACTGTGCGGTATCATTTCAATGAGATCAGCTTGATAAAGATCATTCATTCCTTTAATGATTGTACTTCTTCTTGGAAATCTTCTTCTTGCTGGTTTATGTAGTTCATTTACAATCTTGTCCTTCACACTTTCCATCTTCAGATGTTTCTTGTACACTGCTTGTAAAAATACTGACCCATAGAATAGTTAATTCTCATTTATATAGTTTGAATATAGGTCAAGGCCATTTCATATTAGTGTAAAAAAGAGGGAACATGGCATTGGGCTTGCCATGTCCCCTCTTCTTTACGGAAAGGAAAAAGGAAGAAGGTAGAGGACGAAGAATAGGTTTACTGGTCGATAGGGTTCAGGGAGTAGTGGCCGAATGGTAAAGTATTAATTTTATCTTCTAAAATATGGCGCTTGTCATCTTTGTAGCTTAATGCCCACTTTGTTTGTTTGACACTAAAAAGTTGATGATTATAACTTCTAATAGTGTTGAACGTTGCAGTTGTTTCAACATTTTCAAACAAACATCTTTTATAATGTTCAAACTGTACATTCTTCTTCAGGAAAGAAGTTTTTATTCCTTTGGCTTTTTTCGTGACTTGATGTTCATTCCTTTCATTTATGTACAGTTGAAATGAATACAGTTTGGACATTAATGCTACAATTTCCATCATCGGCACACCATTTGTTTCATCTTTAAATTTTCCCAATACTTTCTTGTTTTTGTCGTAGTCGTAATTTGGATGATCCTTAGGATAATCGGAAAAGTCGAAATCATCTTTATATATAAAGGTGCGTAGATCTTCATACATGTCATTTGTTTTAATCCAGTAAATGAGTGCATCCGTATCCATATATGCAATACCAATGTTCTCTCTTCCATAATAGTTAACCATCTTCTTATAATGAAACTCATACATATGTGTTTTTGAAATATCCAAGATTGACATTCCAAGATACAAAGGACGATCCATTTCAACTGACTTCTTGTTCATGGAAATAACAACTAGATTTTCATTAATAATTACAGATGAACCAAAGTTTGGTTGTTGCACTAATTTCTGTAATTTTACTGGATCAGTTACCAATTTGATATCCTTATGTTTCCTTTTGTTTTCCAAAGTCTTGCCAAATATTGCGTTGTTCATTAATTTGAAAAAATCTTTTTGAAAACTTGATGTAGCGGCGGCTCTTCTTCTTGTGTTGTTGTCGATGTAAGGTTTTAACCAACAAGATTGAGAAAATTGTAGTACTCGATTAATTTTTGTAATTCTCAGTCCTAAGTCTAAAGCCTGTTGTATCATCCAGTAGTGTCCAACATATCGAGACTTGTCGGTTAAAGTCATCAATAATTTTGGCCATCTTCCAGTAGGGGAAATTTCAGTCTTCGGAAGAAGTGGTAAATCATAATGTTGATCATGAAGATGTTCAGGATATTCAAAATCCACATCAAAAATGTAACCAGTTTCACCATGCTTCGGTATATCCATTATGTTTCCAATCGATTCTGGATCTATCCATTTAAAATTATCATATGGAAGGGGATTTGACATTGCCCATCCGTATAAGTTATTTGCATCAAAATAACCCAGGAATGTTGTTGGTTTTGATGCATCATAATCGGGCAGATACTTGTTGTTCGCCTTAAAATGTCGTGTAACGCTTTGCGTCAATCCCCCTCGAACTCCTGACTCTAACATTAAAACCATATCTATATCAGTAAGAAGTTGTATTTTACAATTTGTTTCTTTCAACATGGCTTGCCATGCTAATCCAGGTGAAGTGTACGAATGAAGAGGGTCCAATCCATAAGCTGCAAAACACGTATTTCTAAATTCTTCCATTATATCACATAATAAAGTTACATCTAATTTAACATAAAAATCTGAATATTCTCCTAATGTTCTAAATCCTAATTCGTTCCATACTTTACATGCATGATCATAGTCCTCTTGAGATATGTCCATGTCGTAAAGTTTACTTTTAAATTCTTCTTTAGCCGGAAGTGATGTTTCATTAAATTTTTCTAAACTGTCTATGTAATCATATGGAAACACACCTTTCCGAAGTACCAAATCCAGTTTGTCGTTATTTACAATTTTCTTTGTTTCGATTAAATCTTGTTTCCTTAAATTTTCTGAAAGTTTGGACAAACTCGACGGCATAAATCTGTAGGAGTCTAAGAATCTTAATTTCATGTTTCCAACTTCTTTGGAAAAACTGATGAACTTCTCTGAAGTTTCAGCTAATACATCAATTTTACCATCGTCTCTTCCTAATTCGGGTATTATGAAATGAGCATCGTACCCACTAAGGTTATGCAGAACCACAGGAATAAATAGTGGTAAACGATAGCTCAAGTTGCATTTATTACAAGCAGCACCCCTGTAATAACCAGTGAGGTGATCGTGATCTTTAACTTTATAATTCTCAATAGTAAAATCATTTTTGCACAAGAAACATCGAGTTGCATTTTCATGTTGAATTTCTTCTTCTTCCTCCATCATTTTCATTGGTACAATATTTGTATATAATCTTTGTACATTTCCAGCTATTGAATATAAGTGATCAAGAAATATTTTTTCTACATTTTCACCACGATATACTAGAGGTTCTGAAGTTAATCCATATCTGTTTAAATGTTCTTCTGATAATGTCGATTTCACCATTAAACAAAAACTGTTTGGTTTGTGCATTTGATACTTGACACTTTTTCTAGCTTCACAATTTTCATCTTCAACAGGAACAAGTGTTGATTCAAAGTCCGCATACACAACGAAAGGGATACGGTATTGATAATGAACCTTTTCAAATTTAACGAATGCTCTGTTTTCCGCAGGTAAATTAATCTTTGCTTCATAATTATTGTTACATAGTCTTTTGTGCTCTTGTAACCATTCTCTTCCTTCTCTTCCTTCTCGTTGAAAATTAAAACATCTCTTGCAAATTATCTTTTTGTTTCGATTTTTCGAAAGTTGCTTGTTAACAAGACGATCAAATTGCTTTATGTACACATAGTGAGACACATCTCCTCGCGTTAGTAGTAGTAAATCCGTATGATCTGGTAGCTCTTCTTTTGCAATACGTAAAGGATACACTTTGTTTGAACTATCTAATGCAAAAACATTGATAGACGTACCGGGATTTTTCTTCTCAAATTTTGATATATCTTTCAGTGATACAGGATAAGTGATTCCTTGAAAATTGTATCTAAATCTTTGATTTTCATATTCTTGGTCAGGTCTATTCGCATTATGTGGTACAAATTTAGTTGTCATTGCATAACGAAAACATTCATTGTCTTCATTTTTAACATTAATACAAGATTTTGTATCTTCAATTCTTTTTGGCAGAGGAATGTAACTTGATCCCATTAGTCCATATCCATGTTTGTGAACTCTTATATCTAATACTTCAATACTTGTAAGACTCCATCCGGATCCTCTTCCTTCATGTTCCTGAATTTTTGTTAATATTTCTTCTATACAGTTCTCTACTATTGAATCAATGTTTGAACTTTCCATAATGGTTCGGTTTTTTGTTATGAATCCTCTTGGTGATAATTCTTCTTGTACATTTATAAACATAGCTTCTAGTAGTAAACCAAATTTAAGAAAGTTCAATCTTTTTAATTCTTCTTTTAAAGTTTTACTTACAATTGGTTTTGCTTCTCTAATAAATTCTTCTAGCTTCAAGTTTTCATTTTGAATCTTATGATGCATTACTACTTTACCAGGTAATGCAAATACTTGTAGATTTGGTAAAGTAGTTGAAGATGTTGCTGTTATTTCATATTGTTCTTCTTGTTCTTCTTGTTCTTCTTGTTCTTCTTGTTGTTCTTGTTCTTCTTGTTGTTCTTGTTGTTCTTGTTTTTCTTCTGGGTTGTTGTGAATTAGTTCTTTATGACAGTCTAATAGAATTTCATCGTGAAACGATTCCAAACATTTATCGCAACGATACATGTTGAGATGTTTACTCTTCGAAATTTCACCAAGAAATGAAGTGGGCTCTCACGTTCCTCCTATTATAATGGTTCCCCCACCACTATTTCATCCTCTTCACTATCCTAGGAAATCAAACATTTTCAACAAAATATTAACCTTCTACAAACTAATTGTTCATTCGTGTTCTTTATTCCCATTGGAGTTTTAGTATATACTTCTTTATATTCAAACTTTAACAAACTTTCTTTTAACATCTGTTAGGACAGATGTTATGGGACAGATGTTAAAAGAACAAATGTTGGAGAGGAAATGGCTAGAGCACAGGCACTTGGTTAAACTAAATTTGCGCATAAATTAACTAGAGTTGAACTGAAAATTCGCATAAATTAAAAGTTAGTTCAAAACTAAAATTCGACAGTGTTAAAAAACTCTAACAGTTGAATAAAAATAAACATTAATTCAAAACTGAAATTCAACATTGTTAACCAAATTCTAACAGTCAAACAAATAGGTCAAGGTAATCCAATTTAACGCGAGAACGAGGAATAGAGCACTAAGTGGCATGTTAGTCCATTACCACAAAGTGATCTATTCCTCGCTCTCTATTTTACATCTACTTTTTTCAGTTTACTTATTTATATTAAAATGTTCAAATTTTACTATGTAGAATGTCCATTCTTTCTCTTCAACTCTTCGATTGTTTTTAGCAATTGTAACAAATATTCGTTAGTTTTCACCAAAGTCTTTAGTTTGCTACATCCAATTTTAATGGAAGGTATTATAAGTTGTAATTTTATAAGTTCAATCTTTTCTTTCTTGCGAATTTCTTTCTTTATTATATTATTCCTTATTTTTGCTGAAGATTTAAACTCCATGTTGTTTCTGCTAAAGCCACAATAATAATAAAAGTCTCTTAAAACAACCTGCATTTATACACATTCCCCCACCACTTTATAATCCCCACTCCTTTCCCCTTCTTCTTTATATGTGGAAGGAAATATTATAATTAGATTCCTAATATTTCTTTTCCTTCTTCACTACGTGGGGGAAGGGTAATTTGTTATTACACTAGTTGTGCAAGAAAATAGCCGCCAGTGTCCACACCTTGTTCGTAGCACTCCATCATAGATTGTGCCCACTGCAACATGCGGTCTCTGTCATTTGGTGTGACAAGGAAAGAATGACTATCACCATACAATATAAAAGAGTCAATTCGTACATAACATCCTGAGTCCAACCATTTATTAGCTTCAGCCATAAACTTTTCTATTGTATCAAATGGAAATTGTGGATCAATTGCTATGACTTTACGTTCTTCACTAAGTTCAACAGTATAATCATCATCGTCCTCATCATCTTCACTTTCACTGTCGTTACTTAAAGTGTCTTCAGATTGTTCAAAAACATCAGAAATTTCAGAAAAATTAAAATTTTCATTCAGATGAGGAGGCATTTTAAAGCAAGAAATATTGTAAACAGCAGAGACGAAACGACAAGAGCGGCGTGTAGAAGAAAAATGAAGGGGTGACCAACGCTCGCTCCGCTTTTATAATAGTATGCAAATGAGGGATAGGTGCTGACCATGACCAGTCATCAACCCAAAGGAGTGGGGGAAGTACTTTTCTTACTACTTGGATGGAAGTAGGTTAGTAGGTCACGAGACTTAGAGTGTTAAAAAATAATGGGGGAGAAACACAACGCTATAACGCGTTGTGTTTCTCCCCCAGTATTTTTTTAAGCAATAATTTGGAAAAAGCTATGTGAATTTACTTGCTACGCCCCCACCTTGTAATACCATCCAGTTTGTGTCTGAGGAGATAGTCTTTAGAGTCTAACTCATAAACTGATTTCTCTTTGCGCAAGGATTCAATCACTTTAATATTATATCTTACGCCGTTACAAGTTGCCAAAATGTGTTTGTTGTCAATAACACTTTCAAAAAAATAGACACAACCTCTCTTAAGCCTATTTCCTTTCACACCAATAATTTTGGATTGGTATTCAACAGTGAGGGTTTCTGTCACTTGTGGTTCAGAAATGTGTTTTACGACATGTACACGGCAAAAACTTTCGTTTTTTACACATTTCCTCCCACAAGGTGATCCTTTCTTAATTCCCCTAGTAAGCATTTCAGGGCAAGTAGTGGGACGGCTAAATGCCCTACGACGCTCTTCTTGTAATAATTGAAATTGCTCTGAAGGAGCAGGTTTAGGAGTAGGTTTAGGAGTAAGTTTAGGAGCTGGTTTAGAAGCTGGTTTAGGAGCTGATTTAGGAGATGATTTAGTAGCAGGTTGAGAGGAATCAGTTTTGTGATAGGTATGATCTTCAGGTGTACTAAGTGGTGGGGTAGGAGGCAATGGTGATAGTGGGATAATAGGTGTGCTAAGACGATGAACAATGGTTTCAACGGAAGGGGTATTAGGATGGTGGTGAACTGGCTTCTGCGGTGGCGGCATAGTAGTTGATGGTGGTGCGGAGTCCTTTGAAGGCGAAGGCGGTGAAAAAATACTACGAAGTCTAGAAGTGTTGGTTGGCGGAAGAATAGCTCCAGAAGTTGAAGGTTGAGATGCAAGTCGATTCTTGTAGCAATCAGGAATGTTTTTGAGGCGAAGAGTTTTCTTAGGTGCAGGAACAGCCGTAGTAGAAATAGAAGTCGAAGTAGAAGTTAAAGTAGAAGTTGTAGTTGGCAGAGATAACATGGTTGTGGCTCCAAGTTCGCAGCGTAACGTCTGTAATCAGAATGAAATGTTAGCCGCAGTCGGTGCGTCTTTTATAACAATATGCAAATGAGAGGGGTAGCAGCTGGCCGAGACTGATTATTGACCTGGGAGGTGGGGGAAAAGGGGAAAGAGAAGGTATTTATTTAAAATAATTCGCATAACTTTTCACTAAAATAAGATAACCAAATTCTTCTTTTACCAAAATGTTTGTCTTACATAGACCTTTTCAATGATGTATCGCTTGTCCAAATCCGTCAATCCATTATCAAGTTATAGCCATTTTAATTTTTCAGGTCATGACCGGTCGTTCACCCGTAGTAGGGGAAGGAGTGGGGGTAGGAGTGGTGGAAGGGGGGGGGGATCGACTCCATTTTTTCGGGGGGGGGGGAGGGGAGGGGGGGGGGGGGGGAGGGGGGGGGAGGGGTGGGGGTCATTGACCTTTCCGAAAGTGGGTCAAGGTCATTCAAGATTTATAATGATCCAAGGTGATGGAAACAGTAATACTGTTCCCACCACCCTGTTTGCCTAGCGGTTCCCACTCCCAACCCACTAGTTACGTTCTGCAAGGGAGGTCCCTGGGCCGTCCGCATCAAAGCGTAACTTCCCGTCCGCATCAAAGCGTAACCATTAATTTCAGGGAAACTGGAACAGTTAATGCAGAAACGCAACTCTAACCCCACCCAAACTAATCCCACCCATCATATTCCTAAACAAAATGCAAAAAAAAGTCCGACTTGCGGATGTCCCACCCATTTTAAATGAAGTTCAACTGAACTTCTGAATTTACAGTTAATCTACCCCCTAACATCTAGCTGTAAGGCAAAACAAATGCACAAAACAAACATAAATTATTAGTACCAACACATCATTATTAAAAACCAAATAATTCAACACAACCAAATACCATCATTATTCTTAAAATTAATACACCTTAATGCTAAATACCATCATTATTCTTAAAAATTAATACACCTTAATGCTAAACCCAACTTATAACTAACATCGCAATGCGCAAATTATTTCTTAAATTAAATACACCTTAAAACTAAACACACACACACACACATACCACATTGCATTAAAAAACGCAACATAGTAGAAGAAGTTCAAATATATATAGGCCTACTATATATTTGAAACCTCTTGCTGAGTCGCCAACAACCTTTCGCTATGAAAGTTTGTTGGCGACTGAAGCAAAGATATAGCTCCTATCGCTCCTCGGGTTTTCAAGGAGTGGGGGAAGTTGTTTCACTCCAGTACAGTGTTCAATCCAGTCCAATTCGCAGCAGTGTAAAAGGAAGGCGAAGGAGTGGGGAGCAGCATATGCACAGCAACGCAAAACCAAGGTTTGAGGTTAGAATTATCCATGTGCAGTAGCGCTAAAGTGAGTAATACAGGACTAGGCGCATGCGCAATAGCATAGTCACTATTCCGATCCGGAGAACTCGTTGCATGCGCAGCAGGTTTGAGGTTAGAATTATCCATGGCAGCTGCCATGTTTGGTCTGGTTTCACCACATAGAGTCAGCAACCGGTGGTGACCGGTCATTGGCCTAGAAGGAGTAGGGAAAGGTGGTGACCGGCCATTGACCCAGAGGAGTAGGGGAAGGAGTGGGGGAAGGGGGGGGGGAGCTCCATTTTTTCGGGGGGGGGAGGGGGGGGGGAGGGGGGGGAGGTCATTGACCTTTCCGGTCGGTCATTGACCCCAAAGAGTAGGGATAGACACAGAACCCTACTTCTCTTACTACTCAGGTGAAAGTCGGTCAACCAGTCATTTGCTTGCCATCTGCCGCCATCTGGCTGGAGTTATTGCCTCTATAAAGGTGGGTAGTTTATCGCGCTACAAACATTCATTGCCTCGCATCCGCTCGGTCATCATCTCTCGTTAGTTTTATGTTATGACTACTTCACTTACTAGGTTTGAGGTTAGAATTATCCATGGAATAGCCTTCGTAAATTCTAACCTATAAAATTACTACTCTGGCGTTCTGTTTCAATTTCTTTTACACTTCATTTTATATCTCAGTCTTCTTTTAACTTCTGAACTTAACACATCGGTTATAATGACTGCACAATGTTTAAAATTAAAGCTTTTGCGAACACAACACATATTACAAAGTACTTCTAAACCTTCAATTTCAAAGTGTAGAACTAATTTAAATAGAATTAGGAAGAAGTACAGTTTTAACCCATTATACTCAAAGACTTCGCAGGTTAATGTTGATGATAATGTTATTTACAACATTTTACATTCTATGTTACAATTCAACAACTTTGAACTTGTTACACCTATCGACTGTGTTCAACAAGTTTTTTTATTTTACCCCTACTATTCCTCATATAAACGCTGTCACCACAATTCCTACTTCATGCTCCTCTATTCTCTTCAGCTGAGCTAAGATTTGAGGTTAGAATTATCCATGGCAGCCGCCATGTCTGGTTCAGTTTTACCACATAGTGTCGGCAACCGGTTATTGGTCTAAAGGAGTGGGGGAAGGGGTGGTGGGGGGAGGTTGCCGTTTTATAAGCCCTCTCCCTAGGCGGCATTTCTCATTCGATCGCCAACTTTCATACGATAAACACCTCTCCCATGGCACGAATCAATTATCCCGCTATCACCAACTACTTCAACTTAAAACTATTTCTAGTGATAGTTGGATAGAATTTTTTAAAACTTACTCTGGATGACCTTGACATATTTTCCAGATCCCAA
This sequence comes from Neoaliturus tenellus, assembly GCA_030545055.2. Taxonomy (NCBI): domain Eukaryota; kingdom Metazoa; phylum Arthropoda; class Insecta; order Hemiptera; family Cicadellidae; genus Neoaliturus; species Neoaliturus tenellus. Next base: position 82,341,091 of record CM061534.1, on the reverse strand, counting down.
TTATAAGTTTGAATTTCAATTTTAAACTAACTCTTAATTTTTGTTCAACTGTTAGAGTTTCGTTAACACCGACGAATTTCAATTTTTAACTAACTTTTAATTTTATGCGCAAATTCACTTCACCCTAACGCCAACACTATCGCCATCTCCACCCCGACCTATATGGCATAAAATATAACTACAGCATCTCATATATACACTCTAACCCCCACCGGAAGCTATGTGACATAGCAGCTGGCGCCATCTGCTCGAGCAGCTGCTCGGGCAGATGGCACGACTTCCGGTCCAGAAGTAACCAAAACACACTACTCCTATACTCTCCTACTCCGCCAGTGTCCAAGATTATTGGATAATTATTATCCTATTTTATGTAACATTGTACTACAAAATACAAATACACTTTAAACATGACGTTTCGGGAACTGAAATTTGTACCTTCAGGACAGTTGATGTGTACGTGTAGCCTACAGAAATAGTTTATGAGTATAATTTACCTGTGTTCCTTAGCGACGACATATTCGCTACGACATAGTAGACTAATAATATATTATTCAAATAAACTTTATCACCAAAGATAAATTTTCTTAATCAGAAGTGCAGTGCAGAACCTGACTTTAGTGATTTTGGTCATCAAACATAAATCAAAATGGCATGTTTGGAAATTGATATTTTAACCTTCCAAGTGTTGTGGCAATTATTAAATTAATGTCGCTTTTTAAAGTTCTACTTTATAACTAGAAACAATTTTCCTGGGGTTGAGGATTTTTCTAAATTGATTTTTCGACCAATATATTGTTAAATTCAAATTTTTATCTAAATAACCTCTGTCTTTACGCTCTATAGATAAACTTTATCTATAGATTTTTAGATAATTGAATCAAAATAATGTGGAAACACATGTCATAAAATGCTTTGTTAGGCTCCAGCTGACATTTTCTTTTTATACTTAATAATACCTGTTTCCTTAACGGATGGGTGTATTATGTTTATATTAGGCATGAACCTTTATCACACCAATGATCAGGCCGGTATTACACTATCATAGTTCTATGAAATATATCTATATCTAATAACAACTACAATTTTGATAATTTCACTTCTTTCCTACGCGAAGTGTCATTGATCTCTAGCTGTCAAGTCCCTCGTTAAACCTCCCCTCTCGGGGTACGACATTGTGTCGTCGCCCGCCTCAAGCGGCAGCGACGACACAATATCGTACCCCCGCAGAGCAGGTATGGTGCGGCCGCAGGTAAAATTGCCTACGACGACATGTTGTCGCTTTACCATTCGGGATACTGGACTAGGGGCTTGGTAGACGTCGTAGGTAGAGGAAGCACATTCAGGGAGACAACATCGATAGTGAAGACAAGGTTGGTTGACGACTATTCAGGGTAGACTTGATCGGTGGTGGTAGGCGCAATCGATGAGGTTCCAATTAAATAACGTGAAATTTACACCGCCAAATCCCATTTAAAAGAATACATAACTGTTAATTTCTGCAGAATATATACACATACAACAATCAAAAGAATTAATTTAGATGCAGTAAATTTTTAACGTCCAATTTGTTTCACTGCGAATTTATAATGACAATTCGTTACCAAGGTATTTAAATAAATGTAGCAATTTGAAAAGTGTAATTGTTTTTAAATATACTTTTAATTTTAGTTTAAACTCCTATAGACGTAGCAGATTTGGTACTGCTGACTGTGTTGCCACCCAAGTTCAAGTGCAGTATTGGCCTAAGCGACTAGTGCCACGCCTACCCAGACCAGATCTCATCATCAGCATGGGCTCAGGCTCAGGCTCCTGATATATACTAAGCTTATGATTCGATCCCACTAATGATCCCGGCTAATCTCAACACAACCTGATGCTTAGTGCTTGATGCGAAGTTACAGTATTCACCCTGCAATCGTGTTTACTTACCTAAGATTGCAGCACCTACAATAATACCACGAAAATAAATGCCTTATAACACTGGTTTTTGTACACATACCCTTAAATACAAGCCGTAGGGGCTAGCGAATTTTTAAACTGTAGTTCAATTTTGTTATTGTAATGTACTGACTTAAAAATATAGTTTAAACAGCTAAGGGGCTTAATATAAAATTTATAGAATGAAACGAATATTTTAAATTTATGTTAAACGTATATGATTTAAATTACCGTTATTTTATACCCAAGAATTTATCGCCCAATACTGGGTTTCCATTCGTGCTTCTGGAGATTATACCCAACCACCAACACAACTAAGAACTTTTCTCGTTGTTAATGCACAAACTGGCTACATGGTTAAAATATGGGACTTAAATTTCAGGGAAAGTTTTATAATCAGGTGATCTCTCAAATGCTTTTCTTATGGAGAAAAAGGATTTTAATTAACGATTTCATGAAACAATCTGAGTGTTCTGAACTTTTTGATGAATTAAACTGTCATTATTTTGTACACAAGAATGGTTATGTTCCCTCCGGAACGGTTTTTCCGGTTTTTTTTTTGTTTTGAATTTTTAAAAATAGTTTGATATACAAATTAGAAATAGTAAAATTGGTATTTTCAAATAGTGAGGTTAACTTAAATGGTTACTGAAAATTTAACTGATGTTCTCCAGGAAAGATTAAGAAATATTTACATCTAGCTCATTTAATTGGCACAACTTCATAACATTTTAACGTTGCGGTTGCTGGACTATTGGCATATAACTCCATGAAACCAATAGTACATTAATCACCATGGTGTTTTTAGGGAAAATAAATAATACCATTTTCCAGTAGAAAGGTATACGCAAATCATCTGAAACGGAGGTTATCGTGTTCGATTCCTAACTTAAATGCGTATTCTACAATACATTTTGAGGAGCTACGTTTAGTAATACCGTTGTTGAATAGTTGTTAAATAATCAGATTCATAAAAACTTAAATGGAAAAAAATTTATATGGGTGATACAATATTAATATTGTTTACCTAAAAATACATTTTATAACCCATTAAACCATCAACGGTTCAATATAAGAATAGGGTTACTCATATATTAATGTATATCTATGTAATAACAGTGCGATTTTTATTATGTCGAGACAAAAGTTTGTATTGTGTGAGCCCATACATATCTTTAATTCAAAACCGTGGTTACTTAAACATTTAATTGTTTGTAGTTACTACGTACTATTACCATATTTTTATTTATTTTTCACAAAACAAAATTTCTTTCCTTCCCTACCACACGATGTTTGGCAAAATCGCATTTGGTTTTACTTTAAAATAACTATTGAGGTTTGAATACTGATTAACGCATGCTTATAAGACAAGTAAAAACTGGTTGTGTTTGTGCAGCGGAATGTGGTGCTAAATATCATGGCAATTGCCTGTCTGACACACGACGCTCGGCGTGGCGATGTACGTGTCCGGTCTTTCAATGTTCCACATCTTTTTACCCTGAAATACTTCACAGTCTGCTCGCTAAACTGTGTTTAGAACTGAGTATCTAAAAACTGTTAAAATGTTAACTAAAATGCTTTTTCGTCACTTCAGCGCTGAGTACAGGGTACTTTAATTGCTGACCAATATGTATGTTACCGTTTTCCTAATTAGAATAAAATTAGTTATTTTATCAGTATATAATGATAACAATAAGTATTGTTACTTATTTGTACTTATTTGAATGAGTTAAAATGAAAGTCATTCTTAAAAAGTTGTCATGTGAAACTAATAATACAATAAATCTAATACCATTTTTCAATTAAATAGTTAAAATTGTATTTTTTAGTTGCCTAAAACCTTGGTTTTGTTTCAAAGCTTTAAAAACTGGAAGAATATATTTTTATTAGCAAAACTTGAACTTTCAACACAGATTTGAGTCTTAAAGCATATTTCCCAAAATAATTATTCAAATTCCTTACAGAATACTGCTTACGCTTATTTTATATCGTATGACCTAGGAAAATGAAGTCTTAAATCCCAAGACATCCTTTAGTAGATGTCCATAATGGAAGACGTCAAGAAAACTGCACTGGCGTACGTCATATGAAACATTATTTTAAAGGGCGTTGCATTCTAAGCAATTTGCCAAAAAATCGACCTTAAAAGGTCGATTGTATCGAGGGTTATTGCATTTTTGTTTTCAATAAATATAACTTTAAAGCCAAGTTTGATCGCATCATATTTTTTTTTAGTTTCTTAAAAAAATATTGACATTTCCCAAGCTTTCCAATGAATTTATTTTACACGCTTTTAGGTGTAATATTGTGTAATTTTGCAGGTGTAATACTACAACATCAGTGATATTGTCTAAATGTGTGTATTGTTTGAAGTATTTTGTATATAAATACAGTAGAAGAGCTAAATCTCAAGAAGGATTTGTCTTACCATGGCCAGTACCTAAAAAAGTATACAATTATAATATGTTATCCTTTGAATGGATAGAAAAATAATACATTACTATAATATTTCAACTATACAGTTTTATAGTTGGTGGATCAAAAAGTAAATAAGTTTTGATGGTTGCATTGTATAGCACTTTATTATGTAGGCCTACATAAAGCAATTTTATTATGTGAGAAACATCTGATTAATTGGGAAGTTTTAGGAATTTAAAAAGTACATTCTTTACATGACCTTTTTCCATCTGCCTAGCTCTCCATTTGCCACGAATGAGGCTGTATCCATCGAGTATCGATGGGCAACGACTCGTATTTAATGTTCAGCGTAAAAAGATAGTTCGAATTGACCCATTTGCAATGTTTAATTGTCATTCTTTTAGAGGAGTTCAGTGGAAAATGTAAAGTAGTTGGCAATTCAGAGCAGTTTCACCGGAGACCGTGCGCGAGGTGTTCAGGGTGTCCAGTTATCGGTCGCCTTGGTGTCGCGATGCCACATGATTCACCCGCGACCTTGGGTGACCGCCGACCAGGAGGTGAGGAGTGCGGTTACCCAGGTCCCTCGCCCCTCACTGGGGACAGGAAGTTGCGGCCACGGATCATGTCCTTAACGGATTGTTGTGTGGAGGGTAAATCATTTTGAGTAAATTCAGATGTACGTTACTCTTAAGTAGATTTCAGCAACCATTAGGCCTACCTATGCAGCGTGAAGGATTTTATTGTAAACGTAACACCTCCTTTATTTAATGTTTTAATGTTCGGGGAGTAAAAATATTTCCTTCAGTTTTCAGTTTTGTATGTAAGCTTTTAGGTTTTAGATAGTCCTGAAGGTCTCGGGCAGCAGTCAAATTTCTTTTTTTTCTGCAAGGTTAACATGTGGAATAATTTTTATTTAAATACAAATTAAAACAGCTATTGATAGTAAAAACTAGCATATAAGAACATGCCAAAAAGCAGAATAGAAGCATAATCAAACTAAGTTTAAAAAAATCAAGTCTGATTAATGTGGCGCACTATACTGCACCGGAACCCGGAATTCAATATTCAATTATATCTATAGATTTCAGTAGGCCTAACATGATCAATGCAAACACTTTGAATTAATATCTTCCCTTCCTAAAACATACATTAGTTGTTTTATATTTTTTATTGGGTGCATGAACACCGTATTGGCTGTGAACTTATGTAGTATATGAAATTGAATGCTTTTCGAAATTTCTTGTCTATATAAAATGTCATTAGAGAAGACAAAGCAAGTCTACCATAAGACTCAGTAAATTTATTCATCTGACCGTATTTCTTCCTCCCTCAAGTATTAATGCTCTTGTCTTGAACTAGACGGTTATCAAAATATTCAGTCATATTATGTAACTAAAATGAAATTATCATCAAACCTGATTATTTATGTAAGTGAATAAACACTGCTTTATTATTGTTATGATAATAGCATTGTTAAAAGAATAAAATGCGAGAAATCTTTTGTAGTAAAAGGTTGTTATCACTGCAGCAAAACAAAAAAGTGACATTGTAAAGTAATAAAAAAGTTCTAGATATTTTTGTAAATGTGAACTTACAACTTATAAAATAAATTAGTACATAAACACAATTACTGTATTTTAAAATACAAGATTTTTCATGCAACTTGACTTTACTGTTACTTATTTTAACTATTTCATATTGAAATATTATCTCCAGACAAAAGGTGCAGGTAATTTTTCAATTAATTAGTATCCCGTTAAAACGATGTTTAATCCCTTGGCTAATACGAATTATAGTAATTGGTCTGAAACTAATTTGTGAGCTAATTTATTTAATGAAGGGCGTGTTCTGTAAGTAACAATCGATTTTCGGGCCGATTAATATTGTTTAACACGTAACTATTAACACACCTTTATATGAGGTCATGCAGTGGATGGTTGTCGTAAAATAAATATTCATACACCCTTGACAAAGTGCTTATTAGCCTACATAGTGACAACATTTGAACTTTTTTTATACGGATATACATTGTGTTCCTTCAAAGACGTTTCCAAATTAATTAACAGGGGGAATTTTTTTACGGTTTTTTTGTTAATTATGGACTTCACAAAGAGCATACGCTGCAGAGCTCTTTACCCTCCAGTATATAGGGCAAAAATATCTGGAATGTCTTTAAAAGCATTTGTAACTGAACCAAAACTTTGTAAATAGTTTTATATTCTCAAAGTATATTTTTCAAAACTAATATTATCATTGAAATTTCAAAGGGGACGTCGACAAGGAGACAGAAGACTAGTTACATGTTAGTGTATGTACATCTAATTAAAGGTTCATATGAATAGAGAACAATACTGCAAACTCAAGCTCAAAAGGACAAACTGCAATATTACACCTGAAAGCGTGTAAAATAAATTCATTGGAAATAGTTTGGAAATGTCAATATTTTTTCATATAAAATCTAACATAACGTTTAAGTGGATTAAACCTGCTACTATAGAAAAGTTTTGCTTTTATTAACATGATACTTGATCATGTTAAAAAAGATAGTTATACAGTAAGTTAGTTATACTTGATCAGAAGTATCAAAGTTTTTTTTTATCTCAAAGTATCAGACGAACTGTACAAAAGGTTTGGAAATGTTGTTTTTCCCCCAATGTTAAATCTCCATAAAAAAGTTTACTATCCATTTTGACCTATTTAACGTAAATATTTTCTAAATGCATATCAAACATGGTATTATAAGACCGAAATTTTTTTTGTACAACCTGCATGTAAATCGGCCCAGTCGTCTCAAAAGTGTTTTTACCTTACTGTTTTAAATACTGTAAGTCTTACACTGTTATGTAACCTTATAACAATTCCAAATGGATGATAATCAAACTTCTCTGCAAAGAAGTCACTCGAATTCAAGCTAAATCTCACTTTGAGTAAACTCTTATTAAACTGAATAAGGGTTTGGATAAAACTGATGGCGTGTATTAGTTAAACTTGTATAAACACACTAAGTTGAATTTAAGTGTTCCTGACAGTTTAATTAGTCGAATGTGTCAAGAGGCATTTATCACTCATTGATTACTTTGGCATAGAATAATCTCTTTTCCTTGCTTAGATAATTATAAATGTTCGGTGATTAATTTTACTGCTAGTGAATAATTCGACAATGTACTGCAATATGTAAAATATTACACTCAATTTAAATATTAATAAATAATTAGGTGCAGTGAGTATATCAGGTAGCATTATAGTAGAAAGTAAGTTTTACCCGTCATTGTTTTGTTTGGTTTTGTAATTTTTTTACTTTTATCAAAGAGTTAAACAAATTAACCACTACTGCCGAGTGCAGTAACATTAATTTAATAGTCCTATTTGACTAAATAGGGAGTATGGAACCTAAATAAAAGTATCATTTGTTTAACAACACTCTATTGGGTTTATTCGAAATAGTGCCTTAACATATATTTGGTAAAAATAGACTTTGCCTGACGGGAGGAACTGTAAATAAATATAAGGGTCAAGTTTCATTTTGTGTTAAAGGTATATTTTATTTACTTATTAATCAGACGTGATATCTTTTCATGCTTGAAGTTTCCATTGGCTTTGAACCTAATAAGTAAATTAATTCACTTATCTTTGATCTTAATTCATTTGAAATTAAAACGATATATTTCAAATGAATCCAAAAAACTAAACAGTCCGGTTAGTCTGCCTCGACTTTAACAAAATTACTAAAACCGTTCTTTTGTTGGAATTTAGAAAAACGCGACTCAATTAACTGTGGAGGTTGATTTAGAATGCGACTGCTTCTGTCTGCCGGACCGGGGCCCTCATAACTCGAGTTGTCCACCTTTGTCCAGCAAATTGGCCACATTGCCCTTACCAGGAGCGGCGCGGCCTCCAGGCTGGCCACTATGGGCCGACACCTCACTCGCCACAAGCTTCCGTCCGGGGCACACTCCATGGTTTATTTATCACTTATTTGTGCTTTCCGCGTGACAGTCTGTTTCCTTATTACTTCATCCATTCAAAAAAACTTACTATAGGTTTTACACCAGATTAAGAAAATGAGTGAACTATCATACAGCACTAATTTTCTCTTAGGAGTTTAATGGTCCTTGTTAAACATGTAACTCCTGTCATGTTGGCTGGTGAATGAGAAGGTTCACCATTCTGTCCACTGAAAAGCGAGGTGATGAATACTAAATAAATTTACAAAAGCCCATTATTAAAACCATTTAATAAATTTAACCTTGATCTCTACTACCTCAAAAGATTACACTATTGAAAATTAATTATATATATATTTTTAATTATAACTGATTTTATATTAAGGAAAATACGGACTGTAAAATGTTGCTGGCAGTTTCTTATTATGTTTGCCACTATTCATGTGAGTGTAAAACATTACTGTTTAACACTTTCCTTACAGAAATGCAACACAAGTTCTATGAAATCTGAAAAAAATACACCGCGACCCTGATCATTTTCAATGTATACAGAACCAAATATGTGGGGAAATCCTTAAGGGGAAGTGTGAACGCCGTCCTTGAAAAACAGATAGCACCACCAAGATGTAACGGATTATGATTATTGGTTGAATAGAAACATATTACTAAAATAGTTTTAAACAATTTTGTTACTGTTTTAATTTTTTTGTAAACAAATATGCTAATTTTGACATTTAAGTACCATAAGAACCGAGCTTATGCTCGGTAAAATTATTACTTTTTCTCACATAAAACTCGTTTTTTCGTCTCGCTCACTCGCCAGACCGAAGGGTGCTGCTCTTTGGTATAATTTTCCTAAACCACAGGTAAAATATGTAACACATGGTTTATTTTATTTACAATTATCAGAAGATTTTTGTTCGATTAAAAAATCTCCATGTAAGATTTACTCGCTACTTATTCGGTTCTATTTTATTGTTAATTTAGTATGCTGGGATTTTATACCTCGTATAAATAGATAACTTTGGCTATTTACAAGAGTTAAAATATAAATCCGGGTTTAAGAAATCTATTCATATAACTGATTGATGCAGAAAATATACTAGAATAATTCAAAACAGTAAGCGATTAGTAAACACATAACCACATGGAACCATCATCGGTTTTTTTTAGAGATTTGACACTTCAAGGTTAATTAGTGGACATCCGCGTATCAACAACTTTCCAAAATGACTAATGAATTTGGGATGACATTAAAGTACGACCTTTGGCTCCTAGCATTGTCTTGCCAAGAGAGGCGTTGACTGGTGACATATTCGCTTTTAACACAAGCTGCTGACTCATTTGATAAAAATAATGGCTCTTGGCTTTTTTGCAAATGTTCCTTTTTGTTCCTAATGTGTATTTTTATTGTAGACCAATAATAAAGATCGCCTCCTGATCTAAATTCGATAAAAATATTAGTCGATCTGGAAACAAGAAGTTAAAAAATACTTTTTATCATTGTGCACGAAATCAGCCTGTTTTTTGTTCTCTCAACTGTACCAAAACCGATTCTTTATTGTCCTAGGACTGAAAAATCATCTGGAGAATTTTTTAGGTCCTAGTACTGAAAAGTCAGCTGTTTGCTATGTATATTATTATTCATTTATTAATGTTGAGGAGCAGAATTTTGGAATTCAAACGTTATAAAGAACATTGTTTGTAAATAACATAAATGTAAACAATGCATATTACTAACTTTGTAAATATAACCTCGAAAATAAATCTTTATAGTTAATATTTTTAATGATCAAAAGTCTAATTTCGCATTATGATAAAAAACGTTGTTCATCACTAGGAGCAAAAGTGGGTCTTTTTGATGCTTAATCGTTTTTAAAAACTCGGCTGCGCCACGTTTTTAAAACGCGATTACGCACCAAAAAGACCCACTTTTGCTCCTAGTGATGAAAACTACTATTATAACTGAAACATCTGTTCTTACTGTTGTTCTATCGTTGTTTTTACAACAGCTGTCTAATGATTTAATCAATTACAATTCTTCCATAAGATTAACATTTGAACTTTGAAAGCCTGTGGGGCGTAGCACTGGAGCCCGATGTGAATTTGAATGGGATTCTGCTCATCTACAGGACTATACCTTTCTAACGGTATGCTCGGATTTATCCTACGTGCACACGAGCTGAGAAAAAAGGAGGAAATGAAACATGCTTGCCTATTAATATACAGTGTGTTCATTTTTTTATGCTCACCATTGGGATCTCGCAAACTATAAAAGTTACAGCAAAGGTCAAATTAGCAAAGTAGTGCGGAATTATAAGCTGAACAAAATGATGTGTAAAAATCCCAGATATTTCTACTGGTTCGTTCGCTGTGCTCGAAAAACTGTTTTTTGCTCAAAACTTCTTTTGCCTATAACATTGTTATTTGTTGAAATACAAAAAAAACTTTTTAGATGAAACTTTACTAAAATTTTACGTAGATTCTGAATATTAAAACTAAAAATTTTTACTTCAAATGGTTTTTGAGATATTTTAGACAAGTTGATTATTTTTAATACAAGTATGTATTTTTTCATCATCATAAAAAAAGAAATAATTTTTATGATCACGAAAATACCAAATATGGCATATTTATTTATCACAATAATTATTTAATTATAAAAAATGTGATTAATAAGCAACCCTGAAATGCTAATAATGAGGACGCTTCTAACATGCGGTGCAACAATGGTGTAAATCAGCTGTTTTTCATTTTGTGTTTCATATTTTTTTGCTTACATTGTTGATCAGCTGTTTACCGGCATCCCATGTAACAGCTGATTTACATGTTTTATGATAACCGCGGATGCCGGTAAACAGCTGATCAACAATGTAATCAACAAAATATGAAACACAAAATGAAAAACAGCTGATTTACACCATTGTTGCACCGCATGTTAGAAGCATCCTCATTATTAGCATTTCAGGGTTGCTTATTAATCACATTTTTTATAATTAAATAATTATTATGATAAATAAATATGCCATATTTGGTATTTTCGTGATTAATAAGCATCATTTCGTGAAAATTATTTATTTTTTATGATGATGAAAAAAATACATACTTGTATTAAAAATGATCAACTTGTCTAAAATATCTCAAAAACCGTTTGAAGTAAAAAAATTTAGTTTTAATATTCAGAATCTACGTAAAATTTCAGTAAAGTTTTATCTAAAAAGTTTTTTTGTATTTCAACAAATAACAAAGTTATACGCAAAAAAAGTTTTGAGCAAAAAACAGTTTTTTGAGCACAGCGAACGAACCAGTAGAAATATCTGGGATTTTTACACATCATTTTGTTTAGCTTATAATTCCGCACTACTTTGCTAATTTGACCTTTGCAGTAACTTTTATAGTTTGGGAGATCCCAATGGTGAGCATAAAAAATTGAACACACTGTATAGGCTAGAAAGCTGTCCCAGGTGTAAAATAACGCTAATATGTTAACAACGATGATAGAAGATGTTTTTAAAATTCACATTGATTAATTGTGGGATTACCCAATGTTTTAAGACAGGAACGAAAATTTTTTGAAATTTTCAAAAAATTAAAAAAAAAAAAATTTTGAGCCATTGATTTTAGGTGTCTATTGTGAGTCAACTTGATCAAATAAGGGTATGCAGTAGGTGTTAAGTTGCTGGGGGGAGGGGGGAGGGATTTAGTCACTCCTCTTAACGGTTGTGGAAGAAGGGTAATAATGATGATGGTTTAAAATTGTATATATTTTCAGAAAATTTTTCCTTTATCAATAGGCTAAAAGTTGTCGGTGTACAGAATTTATGTTCATAAAACCGGCAAACTACTCACGGAAAAGTAATACATTAGGACTACCTTAACGTATGCAGTTTATTGAAAGATTTTATAAATTCCAAAGTAGATTCGAAAAAGATTAACGTATTTTTCGTTACACAATATTCCTGGCGTCAATCTGGTATGGAAGGAATTAATTTAACAAGTTAATTAAGATTCCAAGAAATCCTTGCGCTGGTAATAACCGATTGAGAAATGAATGTGAGAAATGCTATGATTGCGTATACATTACGTGCTATTGAACTCGGAACGTTATTATTTCTATTATTAAAGCTTTCAGTAAATACTTCAAATGATACGCCACAGTATGTATCAAAACACAACATAAATTGTTATTTTAAAAACATCGTTGCAAGTTCTATAATTTTATCCATAAATTTATAATACTGCTTCTTAAAAAAAGAACTCTGAATGATACAATATGAATAATGTTTGTGAACAAAAATTACACGATTACCTTTATACAAAATCACAAAAACCTACATTAAGCCATGATTATGTGCAATAGAAATTTACTTTTGTGAAAATATTGAATTTATTTACAATATTTCCAATGAGTGCGAGTAAAAATACAAACACTGCACTAATCCTTTTTTTACTTTTTTAGAAATTTGGAATTTACTATGTAGAAACGTAAAAAATCTCCATAAACCTTATTAAAAAAAAAAAAAAAAAAAAAAAAAAAAAAAAAAAAAAAAAACACTAATAAAAAATGTTGATTTTTATACTCTTATGACTACCTCAGATTTCCGACTAATTTAATGAGGTAGACTCTATCAATTATAAATATTGTATACTATTTTAGACTTAACTAAAAAACAAGCTTCCTCACTAGCTGTTTGATGTTTAGTCATAACCTACAACTTTTATTAGAAAAAATCATGAAACACATTTATCATAACTTTTTAAATTAACTTGCATAAACCTGGGTATTATTTTCGCCTTGTTAGGTAGTATACAAAATTATAGTTTTAAATGAACTTAATTACAAAATGCCATTCTCATGTCTTATTGAACATTCGGAATGTTGACCACCGGTGATGTTTTGGTTCTTTATGTCATCGCCTGCATACCGTTAATACTTACCGCTTTGCGTTTCTGCTATGCGGATAGCAGCCGTAGAGCCCAGGCGTACCAATAATGTTTTCACTCAGTAAGCATAGGAAATTGTTTTAAAGCAAGATTGAATTTTTTCAATTTGTCTATTGCCTCAGTATCCAACGTAGTCACTTTTTCCCAAATATGAGTATATCGGAACCATTTTTGGGTTTGGTTAAATTGATATCCAAAATAAAATTTCTCTTCTTTTATGGGTGAAAGATTTAACTGATTTCATGATTTAACTAAAATTTATTTTATAAACCTATACATATTTAATAAGCTAAGGGGTTTTTCGTGTTGAAACCTCCCCCTAGAGTTTTTGGTGTCATTGGATAGGGCTTGGTCTGTAGTTGTTTCCGCCAAAAACTGATGGGAATCGGCCTGAAAATAAAGGCTCTATCCACCAAGGAAATCTCAAAATTTCCCATTTAAATAACATTGGGATTGAATAAAGCATTTTAAACACCTTTTAATAATCAGCTAACCAACATTGGATTGGTGGGATGTCATTTATTTAGAGCTAAAAGTACCTAACATTTGTATTGTACTAAAATAAATTGCTCGATTTCGAGTAACACGTATACTACTTAATATTATTTGTAGGTTTTTATTATTTAAGACTTTTTGGGAGGAGATAATTTTAAAAAGAAAAACTGAGCTGGAGTAGAAAGATTTTAAAACACTGTATTTTGTTTACATCCAAGTATCAGAAGCACGTTACACAGGTTCACAAATTGGGTATACTTTGAAGGCGAATAAATTATACAAATGCTTCATATTAGTTTTAAGCAAAACTGTTTATCATATAAATTGTAATTAATGTTTTAAATTTACAAATGTGTTTATTGTAGCCGTGAAAGTTTTTATACTCTGTTAGTAACAAAGCAATTTTATAATAAACTCGTTTTCATGTAATACAGAAAAAAACATTCTAGACGCATTTGACAATAAGCTTTTAACCATTATTTAACAAAAATCATTAAAACATAATTTTAACGGATTAAATATGGTGTGGTGTGAGTCAATTTTCTCGAAAAAATAAGTCACAATTAATTCAAATGATATTTTTGTAACGTTTCAACCAGTGCGCGATCTCTAGTCTGTAAATGTTTTCCAAGCGTTTGTCCCAGCTTTTGGGCATCGTAGCAGAAATCCGCTCATACCGGTTAAAAGATTGTGTCCTAGGTGAGCAGAAACTCATTATAATTTACAACGGCCATTATGGCTCCGACCTTACAGGCTTTTAAATTTAAATGTTATTCTTATGGAAGAAGAGTAATTTATTGAATCATTAGGCAGCTGTTATAGTTACAAACGCTAACAAATCAGGAATAACATAAATGTTTTATAATATTTTAATTTGGTGTGTCCTGATTAAGTGAAATTTTCCTCAAATTTTTATCAGTGGCGATATGTACTTTTTATTTATTAGACCTTTTCATTTATTACAACTCTAAGCGTACCAAATAGATGTGATCAAGTATATTTAAAACGTTTAGTGTTATTTTAGTTTAGTAATTTAACTTTAATGGTAGATTGTATTTTTACTGTAGACTATTATCAATCAGGTAACTCTGGGCTAATTTATAGTACCGTACAACTATTTTATTTTGCTTAATTGAATAAAACAATGAGTATGGGAGAGGTGTTTACTGTATTTGGGAAAACCATAGAGAACATTGGACCGCTCTGTAGACCGTAGGGCTTCATAGAACACCGATTGGAGATTATTGATGTTGTTGGATGAGTTGTTTGACGAAAAGTTTTTACATAACACGTTAGTTATTTCTCCGAACTCGTAGAGTTGCAGGCAGCAGAGACGACCAACAGCAGTTAAAAGCATGTCAACATAAAAAATATTAACTCATAGTTTTCTGGAAATCGTGTATTCAAAATGCTGGACACAATGCATATTCCTCAGCATTTTATTTTTCAGATCACGTTTTCGTTAGATTTTATCACTATAAGTCCAATAGCCTCTGAAGAAAACCATTATAATCATAAGGTATATTGTTTTTTAGAAATTCCGTGGGAAGGGAACATTCCAAATTAAAGTAGGGTTTTTATTACTTCTTGGCCAAGAAGCGAAAACAAGTGGCATATAACTTTTTTCCATAAAACTACTAAGTTCAGAATGTTATGATTTCAAAACTTTGTATAATTACAAATAAACATAATTACTGACTGAAAAGTAGAACTAATCACCTAAATATTTCAAACTAAATAGACAAAAAATCAATGTACATTTTGTGTAACACTTATCTATTCTATTAATTTATTTTTAAAACAATCTCAGTAGTATGTTTATGAATATTTTATTCAAGTATTATATCCATATCATAGTGTTTCGTCTTTACGATGTGCGGGAATAGAACTCTCTGACAAGCTTGCACGTTGACTCTCTATTCAAGGTCACTGCAGCTTTGTAATGTCATATACAAACGATTATTTATATGAAATTACTCAGGTTGTATCTCAGAACTGTTTGGTTTCTATCGAACATATGCAGTGATATTTACTCAACTAGAAATTATGAAAACTATTCTTTTATTAAAATTTACTTCACTGAACTACTTACTATAGGTTCAGGCGTTCTTGGAATTTCTCTACGGTATTCAATTTCATTTAGTTTTGTTTATCCCATCAAATCAAATTAATTTAACAAAAAAGGTTACTTTATATTATATCTAAGGAAAACTATTGGATTATCATTAAAAATAAATTTATAAAAGTACATTAGGTTGATCACTTGCCCAACACGGAGAACTGCCGTTTCGGCACCAACGCCACGTTTGACAGGATACTAGGCCACAAACGAATAGCCACTATTTAACAAAATTTAACTTTTTAATGGTTTCTATGGAATTATAACAAGCAAGATTTCACTTTATTTAATTGATTGGATCTTGATCACTCATGACTTATAGGCTATTCAATTTTGCGTGCAGGCTCTATATTCCAAAAGCCATACGGATGTGTAGTCAACATTTTATTATAAATCAAAGTTTTTATAAAGAAAATAGTCTTAAAAACTCGGCAACCATTGTAAATAGTGGTGTGGACTAGGCTTTCCCATTTTCGTAGTTAAAATATAACTCTAATAGATTGTGTTTTTATTTTTAGAATATTTTTTATAAATAATCAAGTCAATACTAAGTTTGTAAAAACTCAAACTACAAACTGAAACGTTTAATATGAAAGAATACTCAAAATAATTTCATTCGTTTGTTCAATCTCATTATTTTATATCTTTAATTATGAAAATACATCCCTAAAAGTGTTAGGAGAGGACAATGTTATTCATAGAATTTGTACTCCCAGGTACCTAGACATTACTCCATGAGAATTTCATGCTTGGAGATACTAAAAAAACTGGTATTAAGTAACAAATCTACCCTCTTCACTTCAAGCAGACTAGGTTGCCACAAAATAATACATTTAATGAATTACTAAAATTACTTTCTCTGTAATGGATTGCAGTGAAATCTTTAAGGAAACTGCCGTATTGATGTATGTCATGCTACTTATTGGGCCCGTGCTGAATTCCTATCCTAAATCCATACAGCCTCACTTGACAAAATAGTGACTAAAATAAAATACAGTTGCCCATACGATTGGGTTACTTTTTTGGGCCAGTGTATGGATTTTACAATTCTGTTTAAAGTTTATAAAAATTAATCAGGGTTTCCTCACTTTGTTTTGTGTAAATGATTTCTAGTAATATAAATTAATCATTTTTATGTTCTCTCTAACATATTTTTATTACATTATTAAGTTTAAATAAAAATCTTTCCACAAATAATGAATCTTATAAAGCTTTGCAAATTTCTATATTACTCTATTTACGCAGACTATAAAATTAAATTTATTGTAATAATTTTAGATTGGTGAGGGTGATAACAACCCTCTATTTATTGTTAATGACCTTCATAGAATGGTGATCTTTTAAGGGTCTTCGGCTGTAGTCTGGCAGCAGATACAGTGGGTCGCCAAACTACGAAAGATACTCTTGCTCTTTATATTTGGTAAAGAGTGAGTGGCCTACTCATCCGCGGAAGGCATTTCCCTAAATTGAAGGTACAACGATTCAAGCAGAACTAAAAAAAGATTATGGTTTGGAAAAAATGCAACAAGTAAATCGACGTTATCTTTACATTTTTATTTTGTTACAAAAGATGTGTTTGAGATTTTTTATTTCTTGTTAAAAGGAACAAGGGATTTTTCAATTACTTGTAATTTGTCATTCCTTGTTATTATTGTTATGAGATTATTTCCAAATTTGTAGTTATTTATAATTTATACTATAACTGTTATTAATATTATTATGAGTGTACTTGTAATTCGTAATCAAGCAATATAATCTGGACTATCCCATGCCATTGCTATTTTAATTTAGTTCTAAATAACAATAGTAATTTTTTTATTAGTTCTGGTTCATTGGTTCTAAATAAATTACACCCAACCAATCATATATTATGAATATTTTAATCACTCAAAACCACACTTATTTACATTCGTACATTTTTTCTCGTGTTTACGCCAGAGTCATTTTGTGCAGAGTTTGTACAAGGTACATTAAACGCTTTTAAGGGAAAGCGGCCCAAACCCACCAAAGCCTGTTAACAGATGTTTAAAATGCTCAACCCAATCCCAATTTTATTATTTCTTAGGGAAAATTTCAAATTTCAATGACAAATAGGACCTTTATTTTGAGTCTGATTCTCATCAATTCATGGCGGAAATATCTACAGACCAAGCCCTACCCAACGACACTAAAAACTTGAATATTAAAAAAAAAAATTAATAGGAGTTAAAAAAAAAAATCTTTAGCGTGCTAAATGAGTATATATTAGTATTGTTATTGTTTACATTACTGTTGTTAATAAAATCGCATGGTGTTATGTTAGCCTACTTCGTTAGTTATTTATTATCGTTGTTTATATTATAATAATTTTTAACATACAATGTTTCAGTGACATACAACAACTGATAATCTTGATGTTAGGGATGGTTAGAGCTCACTTAAAAGTGTCAATCTTTAGATTGAACGAAAACCATTAAAACGTTTTAAATCTATCTATTCTATATATATAATACGTGATGCCCTTTTTTCGTTAACACTACTCCTCCCTTATTTCTGGACCAATTTTAAAGTTTAAGGTGTCAAAAGAATGGTCTCAGTTTTGCAATAAGATTTTTGATATTTTAATTCTGGAGCTCACGGGAAGCCCTTAAAGTTCATTTTTTGTCCATAAGATTACCATGGGGAAAAATTTGTATTGAATTGCAATATAAAACAGCTGTTGATTGTAAAACAGACAAACACATGTTAAAAGCTGAATACACGCAATTGAACTACTGGTACTGAAATATCAACACAATTTAATACTGTAAAAATGAAGAGTCTTTTGTCGTATTTTAACCTTTTCTCAAAATTTAGCGGGAAGATTTTCTTCGACATTTTATTTACGTGTATTTGGGCACAAAATAAGTTTAGTAATGTAACCCTAGAAAAATTCATGCAGGGCCTACAAAAACAAGTTTGGAAATTGAAATTTTTGACGTGGGCCTTAATGGGTTGTCTGATTGGTATTTAAACAATAACGAAAGTTTACAAATATTAAAATAGAACACTAAATTTGTGTGCATGGGTTTTCAAAATCTGGAAATTATAAGGAAAAGGGATAGTTGGTTGTAGGTGTTATAACCTGTTTGTTTAATATTATACTATACAAAAATTTAATGCAGCATGTTACACATATTAAAACACATGTTTAAAAGAAACGACATTTAAATGTTTTTTACTTCCAGTGTAGAAAACAAGCTTATCTCCAATATGGTTTGTACAAAGAGAAATTTCAATCAAAAAATAAATACCACATCAAACCAAAATGGACCACACTAATAAATATGTAGTTTCTCCTTATTTTAGTGATTGATTTATTTACATTTTGTAATGCCATGGAAATTATGAATTATAGGGGCTTTAGTTCTTTTTTAATAGTAATGTGGACTCATGCACTATGTCGACAACTACCTCATAACAGCCGCAGTGAGTGTTGCATAACTCATACAGGACCGGGGAGTTGTAATGAAATGCTGATTTTTATTCTGTTGTCATTTAAGTTTTATGTTCGATGAACTATGTAGTTCCAACATTTGTGAATTTATTCTAGATTTTATAGGAGTGTTTAGACAGAGACCCTGAGACAAATCGGCAAAAGAACAACTACGTAATCTTAGCTAATTTCGAACTTAAAGAACAACCACCAAATCTCAACAGTGTCACATTGGCAAGTTCCAGAATTAGTAATGAAGATCGATTGATGAAACACCATTATGTTTTATCTGATTTTCACTATAGTTTAATTTTTATTCAAAGTAATTATGCTCATTACCATCGAGCAAGATTTAATACTCTATAATAAATGCAGCGCATTGCGCTGCACGGGCCCCCTAGTAACTATATAATAAAAATGAAAAGAATGTTATTTTTTACTTAGTCTTGTATTTTTTTTTTTTTTTTTTTTTTTTTTTTTTATAGGCGGAAAATGCATTACGCACACAGGTGGCCAGCCTGTAGTGTGGGGCTCCCCTAAAAACGGGTTTACCCACTAAAAAACCTCCTCTACTCTTTAGGAATCTAACCGGGTGTCATGCTCCCAGCTGTGTTGCCACTGCTGGAAGGTTCGGGAGCGCTCTTCTGTTCTTGCCGTATCCTTTCCGATCTCGCCTTGTCTCTGGTAAATCGCTTTCCTCTCCCCTGCCAAGAGCTTGACAGGGATGACTCCGGCGACCACCAGGACGACGGGCTCGGACACTGTCCGGTAGGCGGAACACACCCGGAGCGCAGCTTGACGCTGAACCCGGGCGAGTCGCAACCTGTAGCAATCCTTATCTAGAGCGCCTGCCCACACCTCTGCCCCGTAAAGGAGCACGGACTGGACCGCGGACATCAACAGACGTCTTCTGCTGGATCGGGGACCCCCGACATTGGCCATCAGCCTACTAAGGTAAGTTACTAAGGTAAGTGACTACCTTAGCGGCCTTGTCCACCGCATGGAAGATCTGATCCCTCCAGCTTAACTTGGTGTCCACCATAACCCCAAGGTATTTGGCGGCATGAGTTGATGTGACCAGCTCCCTTCCCACTCGGAGTGGGACGACGGTGTCGAACCTCTTCTTCGTGAGGATCACAATCTCCGTCTTACTGAGAGCAAGCGAGAGACCGTGATCTGACATCCAGGTGTTGACCACACGCATGACTCGGCTCAACTTCAGTTGGGCCAGCTCAACGCAGCAATGAGAGCTGTGACGTCATCGGCGTACCCAACCAAAGTGGTTTCCTCAGGCATCTCGGGCCTCAGGAGGCTGTCATAGGCAACGTTCCAGAGATCCGGGCCGAGTATTGAACCTTGCGCGGCACCAGAAGTGACTTCCATCGTCCGCGTTCCGTCCCTCGTGTCATAAATCAGGCTTCGAGAGCGTAGATAATCCTTGATGAGCCGCAACAGATATGCAGGAATACGAAAGGTGTTGCGAAGCGCATCCAACAAATCGACCCACCTCGCCTAGTTGAAGGTATTCTTGACATCAAGCGTAACAAGAAGCACTACTCGGCGGGAGAAATGGTTGTGGCTCTCGGCTCTCTCCACAGCTCTCTGAGCTTCGGTGACAGCGTCGATCGTTGACCGTCCCTTTCTGAAGCCGTACTGACGGGGGCATAAGTCCTCGGCAGCTTCCACGGCAGAAGTCAGGCGGGAACGGATCAGCTTCTCGAACAGCTTCCCAGCCGTGTCCAACATGCAGAGAGGCCTGTGGGACGACGGCAGCTCGGGATCACCTTTGCCCTTGCTGATCAGTACAAGCCTGGCTGTTTTCCAGGGAGCCGGAAACGCCTCTTCTACCAAACAGTCATTGTACATTCTCAACAACAAGTCAGCGTTGATAGAAAATACTTTCTTTAAAGCCTCACTGGGAATCCCGTCCGGGCCAGGAGCCTTGTTGCTCTTCAGGGAGAGAACGGAGGTTTCCAGCTCCTCGAAAGTGAAGAGTGGAACGTCCTCTATCCGTCCGAAGTCAACCGGCGGTCGCTGTGGATGTTCAGGAAACAACGCAGCGATGATCCTCCCCATGGTGGCGCCCTCCATGATGGAAGGTGGAGAGCGGACGCCAAGTTTCTGTGTTACAAGTTTGTAACCCAGGCCCCACGGGTCGGAGTCAACGTCGTCAAGAAGTCTCCTCCAGCTATTCATCTTGCTTCTGTTGATCGCCTGACGGAGAGATTTTCTCCCAGCTTTATAGGCCTACGACTTACGAAATCTGTCTGCGGGAATTCTCGCTCTTGTGGCGGCTTGTCTAGTTATTAAACATGCTCTTCTGAGTTCCGCAATCTCTTCAGTCCACCAGTAAAGGGGTTGTTTGTCGCGTCGGGGTTTCCTTCGCGGCATAGACTGGTCGCAGGCCGAGACGATCAGTTCCATCGTGGATGTTACTAGTGCCTCGGCCCCAGCCTCACCAGGATTCCCCTGCGCTCCCCGAGAGATGAATTCGGTGAACTTGACCACGTCCGGTTTGTTGGTGTTCCACCGGCGTGGCCCTCCCCGAGATGCGGAAACTCGACGATTTTCCTGATCATGCAGGTCAAAAACGATGTATTGGTGGTCGCTACCCGTGTAGTCCTCCACATCCCTCCAGCCAGATATCCTCGGAAGCAGCGACTCAGACGTAAAGGTAACGTCAGGGATCGTGCCTCTCTGCAACGGGCGCCGAAAAGTAGGTATGTCGCCCTGGTTGAGGACGACAAGACCGGCCCTGGCGATGAAATCCAGGATGTATTTCCCCCGGGAGCTGGTAGAGGCATTCCCCACTCGACGGCCCTGGCATTGAAATCACCACCAACGACGACATGCCCGGTGGTGCCAAGAACGCACTCCTCTAGACTGTCTATCTTGTCGCGGAAGTCCTGGACGGCTTTGTTGGGGGTGAGGTAGCAACTGAAGATTGTCACGTCCCTACACCTAACCCAGGCGAATCCTCGGTCGCGTCCATGACTCCGCACCAAGACATACTGCGTGTTACTACCCAAAATGCAGCAGTACCGAGGCTGTCGGAGATCCAAGTGTTTGGGTCTCTGTCCCGATACTGTAAGCTGACAAGGAGCGCGTCAGCACCAAGTTCTCGGGCGAGCTGATCTAGAAGGTTATCAGCTCCCCAGGATCCATGAAGATTGGCCTGGAGGATACGAATTACCGGCCGCTGCCTTTTGCCTGTTCAAGAGCGGCTCTGAAGGCACCACACTGACCAGACCCGCATAAGTGAACGAGGGCACTGGAGCCTGAATCCTTGCAGAGGAAGCAGGAGGGGCTCGAGGAACATTCCTTGCGTTTGTGGCCCTCGCTTCCACACTGGAAGCAGTTGGCACTCCTGTCGGGCCCTTTACAGTTTCGGGAGGAGTGGCCGAAACCGAGACAGCGGAAGCATCTCGAAACTACTACACTCCGTTTGAGCCTGCAACTGACCCAACCGACTCTGAGGTGCTGAAGGCTAAGCAGCATATTGGCGTGCTTTTCGCCCATATCAGCAACAGCCATCCGGAGTTGACTTCGGTTAGGCTTTGTCAGTCATATACTCACTTCGTTAGCCGGTATCTCCGGGAGTGCCACCTGGATTGCACGGGTCACCTCCTCTTCGGTGGAGAGGGCATCAATGTCCCGAATCTCGACCGAGCACTTCGGTTCTAGAGCCTTGATGGAGCCTTTGTCCCCAAGTGCAGTCTTGAGGGAAGCGGCAAAACCAATCTTGTCCTTTGACTTCCCCAGTTCGAGGAGGACATCCCCGTTCTGGGTTCGCCGGATGGACTTGATAGTGGTTTCGGTCTCTTCCGGTTTGGCCTGCGATTTGATCTGACCCAGTCTCGGGAAAAGATCGCCCCCTTAAGGGCTTGATCAGAATCGCCTCCGTCCTGTTCTTCTTAGGCCTGGGTTGTTAAGGCTTTCTGACAGACTTGCCAGAGGCCTCCTCAACCGGGTTTGAGACCTGCGTCCGCTCCACTCTCGACGTGGAGCAAAACCAATCTTGTCACTCGACTTCCCCGGTTCGAAGAGGACATCCCCGTTCTGGGTTCGCCGAGCAGGAACCTCTGCAGGAGTAGCCGCTGGAATCACGGCAGCGCCCGGGGCGGATTGAGTAGCCTGAACAGGAGATGTCTGCGATGCTGCAGTGACAAAAACCTGTCTCGGCACTGAGTCCACCTCAACAAGCTCAGGGCTTCCCGGCGAAGAACCGCTCTGCCTCTTCTTTCAATTTCTGGCTTAGGTCTGAGACTCAGCCAGATGAGCATGAGGCGAAGCAGACATAACTCGGTTCATAACGTCGCGCTCCTGCTTCACTGCCTTCAGCCTGATCTTCCGGCATTCCTCGATTTCGCCAAGGAAATCCTCAAGTTTTGGAATTCCGTCCTTAATCGCCTTGTTAACGTTCTTCTGAATAAGGAGAGCCTTGGCTATCTCCTTCAAAAGATCGTTAATTTTCTTCAGGGACAGGTTTTCCTCCTCGTTGGCATCGTCCTGCTGCTGCCGAAGCATTTGCATCTCGAATGCCGGACGAAGAGGGCTCTTCCTGGGAGGGATTCCTTGCATCCCGGCTAGAGGTGTTACCGGCTCAGTCACCCCCATACCCAGCTCAACCTCATCTTTCTCCTTTCCGGTTACGGCCGATGATCCGGCGACACCAGCAGCCTTGAACGGGATTGGCGGAGGGGAGGTTTTAATTCCCCCTGTCGGCGTCCCAGTCTTTGAGGTCGGGAACCTCTGCAGTTTTGAGCTGCGCTTAAAGGCGGCCTGCTCATTCTCCTTTAAGTTCGTGTTTTGGTTTTGAAAATCCATGCTATCTTGTCACCAGCGCATCGTGCGGCAAGAGGCGCCCTTCATTGGCCGAGAGCGGGTGTACCCTCGGAGGTCTACCTCCCGTAGAAGATAACACCCCTAGTCCAGTACTCCGGGGCCCGAAACCTCCGTTTGCCCAGCACCGATACACAAAATGTGCCGGACGTGCTGGGGGTCGCCCGTGGCAATGCAGAGTCCGATCTCTGCATCCATGCCGCACTTCCTGACTAAGGTCCGAAGCGGCTGGCTTCTGACGACACACTGGAGGAGACCATCGGCAGTGCGAGGCACACATCAGTCCCTGCAACACAACAGGGACACTCCCACGACCCCCCAGCGTGCGCCGGTCGAAAGAAGGTGGAAGGTGGAAGGCTCAAGGTCTTACCTTGAGCTAAGACCTGGAAGATGAGAAGAAAGACCCTAGCCCGGGAAGAACTGTGAGGAGGGTCTCACAGCTTGGCTCAGGTACCCCGGGGTCGCCAAGAAATACCCGTACAGTGGAAAGCCCACTGTCCCTGAGGGAACTCAGTCTTGTTACACGCAAAATTGACTACAACAATTGATAAACCACAACAATTTCACAGATAACAGGAATACATAGAAAATCAGTAACTGATTTCATATTTGGTGTTTGCCTTTAACTAGTGTGACTATTTAATTTAGTTTTAAATTCCCTTATCGTCTCCAGTTCAAATCCGCGGTCGATCTACGACCTGGTTTCGGCACTGTTTTGCGCTATGTTCCGGTAGTTTTTTACTTCAAAATCATCAATCAATGAAAAATATCGGTCCGGACGATGTCGTTAGAAATTTAAAAGTTTAAATAAATAATCACAAACATACAAACATTTTTAAATTAAATAATTTGATGTAAGGGGTTTTTTTAGTTTATACTATTATTTTGGCTTTTCTTACTTTCGGCCCGCTAGTTGAACAATTTAAATTAAGTCAGTAAGACCTGATGAAGAGGGTCGTTTTTCGTTTTGGTCGCTCTAAAGTTAATTCTAGTCGAAGTGTCTTGATGTTTTATGTGCTTTTGTGTGTAATTTGAACCCTTAGACAAGCCCCAAAGAAGCATATAGATTAGCGAAGCCCATAAAGTAAAGTAATCTGAGCTAAATTTTTAGCCTCCACAAAATTTATAGATGTATCCAAGGATTGTACTAATGAACTTTAGGTAGTTGGAGGTAACTATTCTTAAAATGTAATGAAGTTACTATTTTTAGCGTTTAGCACCTTTGTGATATCTGAAATTCAAGTCCATTATCACACGATAATTTCTAGCATGCCCCAAATATGATTAAAATTGATTTCGAATAAATATTTTTTTTATATTTGTTAATAGCACTGGGAAAAACATTTGAGGTTGTTCTACAACTGAAAAGCTCCAAGCATTAACCAATATTGTTTGAGTAAATATGCATTTTCTTTAAAAATGTCTCAGATCACAGACTATAGCTACTATTCTGTGTTTGATAAAAATATTCGACAAATGTGCAATTATGATTGATTAATTTGTTTTTGTACTGTACCAGACTCATTGCCCCCAACCGCTCCAACCAAACAAATAGTGCATATGTGTTTCATCATACCTGAGTTAACTGTGGGAGCAGGACTCATGCAGTTGTAGTTGTTATCCCAACGTGTGAAGACAGTAAAGCCTGGGTTCACATCATGTCACTGGTTCTCAATAGTTAAATCTCTGTTTCGCAATAATACATACTCACACAACTGCTGCGCTATTTATGTCCACAAACAATCGCCGGGCTTTATTTCAAATTATTGCAACAGTGGTTATATACAATTATGTTTATTATGTATATATAATTATGGTTATATACAATCTTAAAAAAATGTGTAGGTCTACGGAATGATAATTTTCACAAGTTTTGTTTACTACTTGCAACAGTTTGGTGTGGAATCCATCAGTAATGTCTCGGCACACATCAATATGAATATCAACATTTTGTGGTAAATAAGACATCAGATCTCATGTCTGCGGTAACCACCAGTTGTCGCGGGTTTAATAACCGTGATAACTTTGCTGATGTAACAGAGTCAACAAAATGGATTACTCATTACTGAAGAGGTTTTATATCCTTTATTTTGGAGTAGCCTACATCTAGATTTTTATATAATATAAAATAATTTACGGAGTCAAATTAGCATTTACTTGGAATATCTCCGTGACCAAAAAAGAAACCATTTGAAATGTAAACATTTTTATTCCGCCTTCACACCCAACAGTCAATGTTTTGGGGATAAATACAAATTTTAAATATAAACCCCCAAATAGGTAAAACTTCATAGAGTACTGCAAAGACGGGAAAGTTTTTTGTGTAGTTTTCTTAACTAGACTCTCGTATTCTACTATCGAATGAAAATACCAATGTTTCCGATCGATATATCTATCATATAATCTAATGATTCAATCTATAGCTATCCAAATAACAAAGTCAATCACTTTAACTAACCACCCCTGTTTTTGCTAAACTTTTCATTCCCACAGAGTTACATAAGAAAGTGCAACCTAACATAATTTATATCCACATAATCAAAACAATACTGGCCATAACGAAAACTTACCTTAAAAAAAATTCCTCATAGGAAAAACATGTCATTTGATAGTATAATATCCCAGTTAAAAAAATGCACCCAAAGCTTGTTCCTCTTTATTTCTGCAATTATACCCATAATTCACTCCGTTTCCTTATTAACTGGGCATTATTTACACTTGTAAATCGGTTAACTGCCACTTAACAACCTATCGAACTTAACTTAACCTACCGAATGTTTCTATCTCATTAGCCTGACCACACACCATGAAATCAAAGTGGGTTTTATTTTATTTTATTTTATTTTTGGTGTGTATCTACGCCAGTGGCATTTTTTAACGTTTTGACGGGGAACGGTCCAAACCCATATTTAAAACCCAAACGGTTTAAAAGCAATCAACAAATAATTAGATGTTTTCAGTTATAATCTGTGATTTTTGTAGCTTGTTACGAAAAATCAGAGTAGCTAAAACTGGCAACCAAGGAAACGAAGGTTAAGTATGGGATAGTTACAAAAAATGGGAAAACTTTAGGTAAAATGGTGGCTGTCAAAATATAACAAAATTAATACTATGTACCGGGTCAAAAACATTTAACTCGGAACCGGGGGGAGAAGTAAAAGTCCACCCCCTGTGTTTTAATATTTTATTTTGAACAGATGCCGATTAAGGGATTATCTTCTGGGAAAGTCTTAGAGACCAAAAGAGGACGAATAACAGCATTTTGAACATTTTCAATCCCCTCCCCAAAATTAGGGGGTTTGCTTTATTCGCCCATTCTGTGTTGATTTTGTATTGTATGCACAATTTAAAGACTTTTTATACTTGGACATTTCACTCTGACCTAATAGTTATTGAGGTATTGACTTTAATTTATTTGACCGCCATATTGGAAAATCAAAGTATTGATGAATAAATTATATATTCCATGATCAAAATGTTCTTAAATTTTCATTTTAAGACAATATTAATCTAGACTATTTTTATTTTACTGAATGGTTTCTGAGATACAGGCAATGAAGATTACTCAATGTTGCTCTCATGGGAATAAAAACAACTTTATTTATAGCTCGTTGATAATTACGTTAAGAGAGAATGTAAAAAAAAATTAATAGAACTTTATATTAAGCATAAAACCCAAAATTGACACAAATATGGGGGGTAATATACATTTTGGCTCCCCCTAAAACCTCAGTTTTGTGTGAGGGGGTTTAAAACTTTGACAAATTAAAAGTTTCCTCTTTTGGTCACTAAGAATTAATCTCACAAGAAGATATTCTCACAGGGTGGAAATGCTTGTTATCTGTATCTGTTAAAATAATTATTGGGGGCGGACTTTTGGGACCCCTTGTACTTAATATTTAGTTTACCCTCTTTGGTAACCCCCCTCCTAGTGACTTTTACCTCATGTTGAAAGTTAGTCAAACAGAAGAAGACGGCAAAAATCAGAGGTCACATTCTCAATTTAGTACAGAATACCTACATAAACAAAATAAGCAAAGGTAAATTTATTAAAAATGTTTTAGTTTACACAGTCAGGAATAACTTGAAATAGCTCAATAAAAGGTAAAAATAAGCGTACTTAATTTTACTTTATTCTTACCTACCTTGAACAAAAAACTAGGTATTTTTGGGTCGCTCAAAATGTATAAACTAAACCCCCTGAGGAGTGACACGACGTTTTAAGACAACTCAAACCCACTAAAACTAGGTAGCTGGTGAAAAATTTAACTGTTATAAAAACATTTTATAATAAGCCAATTTTAGTCAGATACTGTTGTTAACAGAATTGAGAAAGACCTCTAACTTTCTCCAATATTCTACTTTTACTCTTTTAAGATATTTGTTAATGAAGTTGGTTACTATAAAAAAAATGTTAACACAAATTTCGAGGGAGGGTGTTGAAAACTTGAACATATCAAAAGTTTATTTTTTTTTTGGTCACCATTACTTCAAAGAAAATAATATTATGTTTATCTTTATTATTTAAACACTATTAAAAACTAGTCTTTTTCTGTTAATAGAAGGGTGCTGAATTTTGGGACAACCGGTATCCGACTTAAAAGCCACTTTCTCCGTGTTGTTTATTAACTACTACTATACAACTGAGACTTACTTTTTTGCAATTTGAACCTACAACCAACAAATCAAACATTTCTAATCTAAAATCACATCTAGACATTTACATTGCTAAAATAAGCAAGCTTGAAGGAACATCTTTCACCACGAACGGGGGATGGGAATAATTAAAAACTGAACGGTCTTTTTAAATGCAAAATAGACTAATAATGCCATAAAATAAAGAGCTCTATTTTAGATATAAAAATAGAAGACCTAAAAGGAATTTTTTACAATATTTCCTCATTCATTTCAGCGAATTTAGTTATATGACGTTCAGGTAATTATGTTATCTTATATTATATCCAAAAACCAAATAGGCTTATACCGTTTTTTTTGAATAAAATGTGAGGGTTTTTCATTTTTTCTGATGGATAAGATAATAAACCAGTCAACTACATGACAATTATTTGCCAGATCTTCAGCCAATTATTTACATGGAAGTGAAATGCTACTCTATGAGCAAATTATATCTCGTATTAGATCAAATTAAATGTTATTTAAAGGAATATAGAGTATTAACAGTAAGGAAATTAAAATAAAAAAGGAGTTAATAATGTTCTAATCATCTGTGTGGAGTCAGCGAAGTAAGTCATAGGCCTAAAAATAATCAAAGTCAGATAATTTCTTCCTTTGTAAAAGGAATAATGTGTCATTTATATTAAATAATGTTTGATGTACGAGTATTCAAATATTTATGACAATAACGTATTTTTTTAAAAGAATTTAAGTAATCAGATTGGCAATTGGTTGGTAATATATTGTGAATTTAAAAAATGCAAATTATTCGTCGTTTTCCAAAAAGAGCGAGAAATGATTCTCTCTTATATCAAATTTATCATTACCCTTTTCACAAATAAGTCTGAATATGGGGAACGAATAGAAATTATTTCCTTCTTGTAGCCAGTTTGATCAAAGGTATTTTTTATTCAACGAATTTATTTGGTATGTGAATGTTTTAACGAATATTTCCAAAACTAGATCCAAATATGTTGCAAGGTTTTTAAGCTGGTTTCCATCAAACCATTAGACATCGTCAACGGTGTATACACAAATAACGTACGCTAACATTAGATACTATTAAAAGGCATATTAGGAGATGATAATGCAAAACTACATTTTTCGGGTTTTACGTACAAAAATAACGTATATTTGACTTCAGTACAAAAGTTTTTGGTACCATTTCTGGCGTTTTTTACACAATTAATTATTTACATGGAGGTGTTGTATCACTGCTGAGAAAAACCCAGCGGGTCTCGGTAGCTCTGGTCTATCTACAGCGTCTGTCTGGCCGGGGTGTCAGTAGTGTCCGTGCTCGTACAGGTGGGGTTTGTAGGAGCCGTCGTCGTAGTGGCTGGCTTCGTCCCAGTGGCCGCTGTAGGCACCCTCGCCCTTGTAGCTGCCGTCGTCGTAATGCCCGGCGTAGTGGCCGGCGTAGGGGGCGACGTAAGGGGCGGCGTAGCCAGCGTAGCCGGCGTGGCCTCCAGCCTTAGCTACCAGGGAGAGGTGAGCGGCCTTGGCGGCGGCGACCTCGGGGGTGTCGGCGAGGAATCCAGAGGGGGTGACCACGGGGGCGGCGAGGGGTCCGTGGTATCCACCGGCGTAACCGGCGTACCCGGCACCGGCGTAGCCGTGAGCGGGGCCGGCAGCGACGTGAGTGGACGCCTTGGCGACCTCCGACAGATGCGCTGCCTTGGCGGCGGCCACCTCAGGGGTGTCGGCGAGGAAGCCCGAGGGGGTGACGACGGGGGCGGCCAGGGGGCCGTGGTAGCCGCCGGTGGGAGCGTAGCCGCCGTGGGCGTAGGCTCCGTGGCCGTAGTAGGGCGCCCATCCGCACACGGCAGACTGGGCGATGCAGGCGACGGCGACGAACACAGCCTGTCACAACAACACACAACCACGTTAGACCACACACTACGCTACTAGATCTTCATACCTCGTATCACAAGAGCAATAACCGATCAAACAGATATATTC
>CM061534.1:82267927-82310204 GCA_030545055.2 Neoaliturus tenellus | reverse complement strand
CTCTTTCATAGAAAGTTTCTTATTAAAAAATCTTTTCCTATATGCGTTTATTCCTTTACGTATACTTATGTGTATAACCCCTTAATATATCTTAAAGCAGTTACTTTTCATGGCTTTCAAAATTAATTAGTTACATCATGACAAACTTTTTAACTTAGATATGCCTTAAAATGGTTTATCTTATCCTGAATAAGGCTTTAATATTGCTTTATTTACATATTCAAAATGTATATGTCGGAAGACAAACATATCATTGAATGTATTATATGGAAATGATACATAATAATGACCAAATCACAGTTAATTATTTATATTTATACTTTAAAATATAATCATAAAATGTCGAACTCATGAAATTAATTTTTCGTAGCTAATTAATAGTAACAACATCTTAGTAGTAAATTACTTTCAGCATAATGTAACACATAAAATGCATAACGTAGGCGTCACGAAATTACGAGACAGAATTTATAACATTGTTGCCATTTTGTGTCGAATCATTAAGCTGTTGGCATTTGTTATTAACTACGGCGAACATAAGCAGAAAATGAAACTAAGCTAAACTGACAACATCCCTAGTTAAGAGTAATGTGAATGTTCTGCAAAATCTAATACACGTAAAAAATAACCATATTGAATTTAGATGTAACTTGGACATTCATCATCATTCAACAAGGAATAAATCAAAATTAAAAGTTTCATTAGTAAAATATATGAAGAGCCATTATAATTAAACATGGAATTAAATTATTTAATGATTTATCCCAAAGCTGAAAATTGCCGTCAGACAGGAAGTTTAAGGAAAAAATTAAAAGTGTTTTGATAAAAAATGTCCATATTCCATGAAGGAATGCAATGAACACTTCTTTAAATAGTGATCATAGATAAATAGTTTTTAAAATTAATTTTATGTTTATTTTACTATTGTCATGTACTTTCATTTAAACTAGAGATCGCCTCCTGATCGAAATTCGATCAAAATTTCAGTTGATCTGGACCCAAGAAGCTTAAAAAAAATTTTAGAACTAAAACATCTGTTCTTCCTAATTTCCTAGCAGTTGTTTTTACAACAGCTGTCTTATGATTCATTCAATTCTCCTTTCTCCATAAGATTAACATTGGAACTTTGAAAGCCTGTGGGGTGTAGCCCTGGAGCCCGATGTAAATTAAAATGTGATTCTGCTCATCTACAGGACTATACCTTTCTAACGGTATGCGCGGATTTATCCTACAATGTACACGAGCTGAGAAAAAAGGAGGAAATGAAACATGCTTGCGTATTAATATATAGATAGATACCTACGACAATAAAGTATTATTATTATTATCAGCTGTCAGATGTTTAAATTTCGAAGCTCGCGAATTGGTGATGCCTAGTAGTAATTTAACATAGAGACACGTTTTTACCATATGAATTTGTTTTGTGAAACTATTTAATTGAATGTTAGCACTTGTAGTCCCAATGTCTGAAGAATTGACAGGAATGTAACATGTATATGATTCGATTCCTTGTTTTAAAAATTTACTGGCTTACACTGTTTAATCAACAACCTCTTCATAAACATAAACAGCACACAAAGCAGTCATTTGAAGTAACTTATTTAAAGTAATATATTGTTAACTGTTAACAATATATTTCTTTACAATCAGCTGATTAGATGTTTTGTTTACAAGTTAGTAGGCTACACAATCAAAAAAATACGTTATGGAGAGCTCAATCAGTTTCGGATTGCGTGTATTGATTTCTTTCCTTGGTGGCTTGTTAATCATCATGGACTACTTCCTGCTGTACACCCTGGCCACTGTCTGGTCCACCACGCGGCGGCACAACGACCCCGTGACGTCATCCCACTACGAGTACATCCTCTGCGGCCACGCGGTGCGGCTCGACCAGGCGACGCGGTTCAACCTCTACTTCCTGTGCGAGGTCAGCATCGGCGTGGTGGGTGTCGTCATCGGCTGGCTGTTCGTTAGCGCCGCCAACCTCCGCTGGCCCGCGTGCTGAGGACCGTCGCCCTCCTCAGCTCCCTACTGGCAGCCGCCTGCGTCCTCAGCAACGCCACCCTCCCCATCCCCGTGCTGTACGAGATGCACTGCTTCATCGCCTTCACAACCACGATCTGTTTCTTCGCTTCCTGGAGTTACAGCAAACACTTGGAGGATGGTAGAATTGATTATGTTATTCCGGTCGTTTGAGTCGTTGCAAGGGGATTTAATAAGTTTACATTCGGTGGTGTTACTTACTGAGTTTGTGTATTTTAAAAGCAAATGTTTTTGCGGTGTTGTAGAGTAAAACTAAATTAAATACTTTAATTTGAAACAATTGTTCGCTTTCTAGGTTAAATGCATGTACTTAAACGTACTAAAGAAATTATTTCCCTTTTGTAGTCTGGTTATGCACTTTATTTAGTTCAGCGTTAAGCCACGTCCGCACGGACCGAACATGTTCGTCGAACAGTTTGTTAGTTGTTTAAAATCTGTTCGGCAACGGTTTGTTTATTGGTATTTAGTTCTTTCATAAATCGTATTATGTTTGTCGATTTTTCGTGTTCGCCGAACAAGTTCGCCATAAATGTTCAGCCAGTGCGGACGCAGCTTTAAATGTTATGTATTTTTACACTCATTTAATTTTCACTAGTTCTTTGGGTAATGTGCACAAGATAAAATACTATAGCCTCTTAAATATTCCTCACACACAGTTATTCAACGAATTTAACTCCATTATAGTATTTGGACTACCAAAGTAAATATATCTTATTGAAATTTGATTTTTTTGTTTTGTCTTAGGTTTTGTATGGTTGTTTAGTCAAAAAAACTCCATCTCAGCAATAAGTAAGAAAATTGGTAATATAGGGATGATGTCACAGTTATAGGCTATCAAAACAAATTAAGGCACTTTAGTTTTTTAGAAGAATTTTATTAACAAACCAAAATCGCTATTTACATTAAGTATGAACACGGGTGTCTACCAGCCGTTGTGGTCGGGCACGTACTGTCCCTCGTATCCGTGGGCGTGGGCGTAGGGCGCGTACGGCACGTAGGGGTAGGGGACGTGACCTCCGGCCTTGGCCACCTCGGCGAAGTGTCTCGCCTTGGCGGCGGCCACCTCAGGGGTGTCGGCGATGTAGCCACCTGCAACAGGGGTGGAATCGTTAAAATATCGTTACTGCAGTAGCATGTATACAACATCATCGTATTTAACACTATCGTGGCAGACTTATTACGAAATTTAAAAAGTTCCTGAAAAAAGTTTCCTTAGAATATTAACTTGTTTATTTGTATTGGATTTATGTTCACTGAAACAGATTTTTGATGTTCTATAACATGTAGTTTTATCAAGGTATTAGAATAATCAAAGGAATATGACGTGGATTTTTTCTTTTTGAATAATCCTAAATAGCCCTATCTAAATTATTCAGCTTCTTCCAATTTATCATAGTTTATCTATGTGGGTCACATCAAATTAAAATGATAATAAACTGAGGAATTTTTTTTATATACATTATAAATATTGAACTGTTTGAAATTATATAAACATAAAATGGAGTTTTACGTGAACCAGTAGGGAAATACTAATAACAAACATGGAATACCGTGGTTCATTGTTTTATACAAAAGAGAAATTGGTTTACGGCCAAAGTATCTTCTGTAAAATTAGAAAAATACGTCGTTGTCAAAACGGTGGTCATATATTAAAAGTAATTTCTGTGACGATGGTAAATACCATGATCTCGAAATGTAACAGGTAGATGTTACTTGAACTTCGAACAAGAGTGTTTTCGCCATAAAAGTTTAGAAACAGCCTTAACCTCGGAATGTTTTTTTTTCTAATATTCACTTAAAAAATTGCGTTTTCTAACATAGGTCTTATGGATTGCCATTTTGATAACGAAAAGTAACAAAAATAAAAGAACTCACTAAGCATTTGTTTTAAAACACAGTTAACTATGAAGATGTATATTTGGTTGGTAGAACGACTGAAGGTCCCAGGGTCAGAAATGACCTGTAATTTTTGTACCTATTTTGCAGACCACGACTGAAGGTCCCAGCCCTAATGAGGGTTCGAGGTGGGACCTTCCGTCGTCCCCTGCACTTTGGGATTAAGATAATTTGACGAGGGATGACAGGGGACATTGCTTACTTTCATGAACAACTAACTGAGGCACAAATAAATATTTGCATATGGATGCAATGATAGTTTAATATAAAATAATAGATGGGAAATTTTGTTTGTTTGTTTGGACAGACATTATAAAATCGTCTAATTGAATTTGAAAGTTAACATGTTACTCCTACGAACACAAACTTATGTTAATAAAGTTTTTATAATTTATTCAATCAAATTGATGTTACTAATTAATTAAGAGCCAACAATTAATGGTTCAAGTGCAAAATGTAATTCATAACTAAAAACTGTACTACTTATTAATTTTACCGAAGACTATTATATACTACCAATTTATATACTTAGATTTGCGGCAGGAGCGGGTAATTGCAATGTACGAAATGAGCGGAGCAAATGAGCTCTCTCTAATATTATTATTTGAAAATTAAAATTATACTTAAATTTCTGTGGTAAAGCACGAGTACTGAAGTACTAGTACTTTATCTATTATGGATCATAAAAAACTATTTCGGTATAAGTACTTTGCAATGTATTTTCCTTTTGAATAAAATGTGTTTGATTTTTTTATATTAGGCTTTAATTTATAAATATATTAAAACAATCTTAGTTGGATTTTAATGTTTTTTCATTTGATAAGCGTCAAAGGAAAATTTTTACGCATTATAATGTTTGAAACCCCACAAAACATTGAAATAAATAACCTGAACATCCTGTTTGATGCGAATTACGTGTTAATAGTTTCGTATTTTCCGAGTTTTGACATTTAAAAAAAAAATTGTCAAATTAGAGAATGGTCTCTTGTTTCTAAGAAAATTTGTTCCTAATTCAATGGTTAGGCAATATCGAATCCAACGGCTGTACCTCATGTTTTCTAATTCGATAATATATTACAGTATATAGCTCATGCTTGTACTATTTTGTGCTAAGTTAATGGCTAGATTTCGGTGAGTGGTTGTTTTTCGTGCTAATAGTATTATTTACAATATTGACCACTTAATTTTTAAATTTGTTGAAGGAATCCTATGGTAGCCCTCAGAGCTATACAAATTTGTAGCATGAAAATTTCCTTATAATAATGAATGGAAAATTCACCCAGAATATTTTCATTATTGTCTTAATGTTTTAATTTCACTTTTTTCATTATTTGTGTAAAGTTTAGTATGACATAGAAAGCCATACTATTAAAATTTTCCGGTATTTTGTTTTCAAAAATATAAGTTTCAAAACAGTTTTTTCTATCACAGGGAATTAAAGAGCTACGTTAGCGCTTAGCTATGTACCTGAAAGACTGCATTCTCACAAGAGGCAGTCTTTCATTTTATGAGGTTGAACTATACAAGGAAATAGAATGACCGCTTTGCGATGAAACTTGCATCGAAAGCCGTCGGCGTCAGATGCCATGGGTTGTCACGTCAGTGCCGCTCCCATCCCCTAGCCACACCGCGCCGCGTCCTTTACCTGCGTTGCAGGGGACGACTGAGGGTCCCATCATTAATTAGGGTCTGGCCTGGGACCTTCAGTCGTACTCTGCAAAATATTTAATTATTCGCCCTCGTTGATTTTACCCTGGGACCTTCAGTCGTACAACCATTTGGTTTGTTGGTGTAAACATAATAGCATATAGTCCGTTTTTTTAAACCTGATCCTTCTCGAAAAAATTGGGGTGGGGGAGGGGTTTAAACTGTAAACAAAAAATTTAAACTGTAAAAAACACAATTAAACTCGTGACAAACGTTTGTCCAGTATCAGATTTCCTCAAATAACGTTTTAAATAGGTTATAATATTTTTCAGTAACTCCTAGTCAGCTAATATATTTTAAGAAAACCCTATTCCTTGTTAAAAAGTAACAGTTCTAAAGTAAACTGATTAAAAAACAACTGCTACCAATAATATTGTAAAACTGATACACATTATGTTGTGATGTAAAATTACCAGCTGGTATGCAACGGTGAAATAAAACAAAAACAACAAAAAAACCAAAAGGCTTCAGCCAATGGGATAGTAGCAAGTATAAACAAACCCCCTCCACCATCTCTCCCTCGAAGGATCAGGTTAAAAAAAAAACGGACTATAGTTACCAACGAAAGAGCAAGGTTCGGCCATCCCGCTACTTACAAACATTAAATCACGAAAAATATCGTTCATCAACCATACAAAATCAAATTACTACCAACTGCACCAAAGAGTGGTGTTAATATGCGATTACGATAATTAGGTCTGGCGCACTGACCTGGGGTTATGACGGGGGCGGGGTACTCAGGGGCGGCGGCGGCGGCTGCGGCAGCGGAGGAGAGACGGGCGGCGTGGGTGGCCTTGGCGGCGGCGACCTCGGGGGTGTCGGCCAGGTAGCCGGAGGGCAGCACCACGGGGGCGGCCAGGGCGCCGGGGTAGTAGCCGGGGGCGCCGTAGTAGGGGTAGGGGGCGCCGGGCCACCACCCGCTGGCGGAGACCACGCTAGCCGTCGCCAACACGAATGCAACCTGCAACGCACATCAGCATCCTCAGTGGCAAAGTACAGTTAACAAACAAATTAATGTTCTATATAGCCCTTCTTCTGATGATATAAGTATGTATGATACATGTTCCCACAATACAATGTTCTTAGAATTTTATATAGCACATGGTTCAGCCCACTATACAGAACAAAATTAAAGAAGCTAACTAAAATATGTCAAAATACCAACAAATTGCTGTTACTTATTGTAAATGTCTGTTACAGCACAACTTTTTAACAAGTTATAAAAGACTACAAACTTTGCAAATAACCTAGTTCTGGGATAAAAATAATATTTTTATATCAGCTATTACAATTAATTTTAATTCTTTGTATTGTTGAATTGAATGACTAAAAATATTAACATTGGTATTATGGAGTTAAAAATCAAAACAAAAGATTTGGTGAAAACAGCTGACTCAACTATCAATGTACGACGAACCACGTTCTTCAGAATAAACACACAGTTTTATATTGAAGTTACATACAGAGCTACTGAAATATCCTTGAAAACATTAAACCTATATGTTAAATGAAATCTTTATTGATCCTTAAAACATGTTTACAATATTGATACAATATACATAACTTAAAACACCATTCATACATTTTATAAAAGAAATAGATACATAGCGAGAAGAAATTAAACCGTTAAAGTGAAAATCATAATAATATTATGATACCTTTATAATTTTATGCTATTATTTTTTTACAGATTATTTATTTACTGATAGACTCTTGGTTAATATATTATTTGTACAATAACCATGAACATGGGGTAGGTACCGAAATATTTAGTAAAAAATAAAAAGATTTTAGCCTGAAAGGGAGCTCTTGTTAAAATATTTTTGGTACCAATTATATTATAACAATTTACAATTTTTAAAATTCTACTGTATATTAATGGTTATTGATGTTTAGATATATTAAATGAAAGTAAAGTGAAATCATGGACAACCAAGCAATTTGTTTAAATTAAATAAATAACAAAAGAATTAGTAACAATGATGAAATCAGCTGCTAAGCATAGAAGTGAAATTTACGTGTTACAGGTCAACATGTGGTTCAACAAATTCTTACCAGAGTGCAGCACACGTAGGCCTACACCAATGAATACAGAGTCTTATAAGAAGAACAGACCTTATGGCTTTAATTCTGCCGTTTTTTTAATTGGGCAACTCAACAACGCGCGCTGTACTCCTGTGCCGTTCCTTTACGTGGAATCCCCCCCTTCAACCTAGCATCTACGGCGAAATCAGCGTTAATTTAAGGATAGCGCGCCGCCGTTTACACGCCCCTGGACCTAACCAAACTGGTTTATATGCTATAAAACGTATATATTCGGCTTCCTAATGAAATGCAGAATCTAACAATATGAATATTTTTTAATTTGTGAAATATATGTAATTTACAAGTTGGAAACTTTTAATTTTTTATTTAGTCTGACATTAAAAAGTTAGTAAGCGAGGATTTTTTTTTATTTTTGGGTCAGAAACAAACTTTCAGCGGGAAAGCTGTTGACATTTAGATGAATTTCATCATGCAATTGAGTAATTTACGATTAAATGTTTTGATCGTTGGCAATTGATTTAATAGTGCCTTGAAGAAATTCACTTTGAGTCTCGCGCTCTCTTACTTCATCGTTCGGTCTATGATTTCATAAGAATGACAAGGTGTCTTGACTATTTATTTTTTTATTTTTTTTTTTTACTTAATATTTGTTAAGCACATAGTTGTGAAATCTTATAATTTTTTTACACTCTATAGAATTAAACATAACCATTATTTAGTCCAGCAATGCTGAAGTATTCTATGATGCTTGTTTTTTCTAAACAAGATATGTTATTTGAAATCACGATTAAATAAATAATGTAATACTAAATATAATAAAATTGAAAATTACTTTTTTAACCTATACTGTACACATAAAATATGTAGGCTATTCAACAGTAATAAACACAACATCTTGCGAAACTTTCGATTCTAAACTATATTAAAGACGCTAGATTGCAGAGCGAGGAGTCTACTTATTTTGAGCCACAGACTTCTTTGGGGTCATTGACAAAAATTAATATCGAGCTGTTTTATTACTATATTATTAGTATAATCCAGTTTGTAATTTACTTTGTCTTCAATAAATTTCATGGCCGCATAAATATTAAATCAAATTGAATAAAAATTATGAAAACATTTGTTATCCTGTAATTCAATTGTAACAGTGCTATGAAATTGCTATTTCAAAAAAAATTGATTTATAATAAAAATAAATTAAGAATGAATTTGTAAAGGTAAATGTAAATTATATAATTAATTAAAAGTAACCCTCTAAGTTTTCGCCGTTAATATTATACAATGTCGTTAAAGTGTGGCCAACGTGAACGTTAGAACCAGAATGTACTCTAGAATTTGAATCAAAAGGTCATGCAACAATAATATTTAATGGTTTAAAATGTAATTTTAGTCAGATTTTTCGCTATCCTACCCATTTTATCAGCCTTTTCTGTAGGGAAAAATTAAATAATGTCTCTTGGAAAGGCAGAATTGGAAGAATTGTATGATGGTAAAAAATTGATTTTGCACATCGTGTATACAATTTTACAACTATGTAACGCTCATTGGAATATTTTGTTAATAAATTAATCGGTGCTAGCTCCTAAACAAGACAAAACTTTCTGATGTGTAAGATAGAGAGTTTAATGTTTATGGATTATTGACCGACCTGGAAAGAATATCTACCTTTTATTAAAACAAAGTTTTTAACGTAAACGAGCTTTCGTCCACAGCCAAAATACCTTTTTTTATGAATGATGCTTTATTAAATATTTTGGCCATGTTCGTTCAATACATCTAAGTAATTTAAAATCCAAACAACTTATAGAATGAGTCATTACATTCCAATAAACATTTAAATACTTTTTTTGGAAACATTAATGAGGAAAATTGATATTTAAGTAAACTTAATATACTGTAATTAAAAAACTACAAGCTAATTAATCACTGCCCGTCGGCATGGCCCACGGCTACCTGCCAATCAACAATTAAACTTTTACATTTGAATAAGAATAGAAATAGTCCTATTCTATTAAATAGGGTTTTAAAAATTAGGCTAACTTTAAATTAACTGTGCAAATGTAAGTATTTCTCAACTACTTTCTCAAAGACAAAATTTACCAAACCAATAATAAAAAAAAAAATTTCTTGCAGACCAACCTTTTCATGTGATTAATTTGAAAGGAATTGCTTCGCAGTGTTTTTACATATTTTTCATAACGATCATAAATTTAAAATTAAATTAACGCCGTAGTTATTTTTATTTAGGCCTAGTGGTAGCCCAATTTTTACTATGAAAGATTACAATTTTGAATATGAACGATTATTTTTTTTCAATGAAACGCTGTAATTAGAATTGGTGCTTTAGCGGCGGTGGCTGTAGGGGGGATGTAGTGTAACTGGAACAGCCAGCTGTGTGTAGTCCGTACTTTGGAACAGCCAACTCTCGACGCAACCTGGTGGTGAGATGCCCAATTAATTACAACAATGAGAGGCGTGGGGGCGCGTAGAGCAGTCGGAACAGCCAACGCTCAGCGCAGCCAGGTGTTGAGTTGCCCAATTAAAAAAAACCGGCAGAATATTTAACATGGGGTCTGTTCTTCTTATAAGACTCTGTATTCATTGCCTACACCAACGAGGTTGAATAGATATAGAGTGCTCATCACATGTTAATTTTGTGTCCCTTTTTGATTTGCGCCATTTTACCCATAATTCCCGCTGTTTCCTTCGCAACCATCCCACACTTTACTCTCCACTTTACTTTCCTCGGTTACTAGTTTTAACTATTCTGATTGGTCGCTACAAGCTTAAAAAATTACTGATCATAGTTTTAAAACATATTTTTGTTGTTTGTTTTTAAATGAATTTGATTTGATGGTGTGTGAGCAGGCTATTGAAGTTGGTTACCATAGAAACGTCGGATAGGTGTGGATAAAATGGTAAATTACTGTTGGGAAAGTGTAAACAAAGACTGGTTACCAAGGAAACGCTGGGAATCGTGGGTAACATGGCGCCAGTCAAAAGAGGACACTTTTCCCTATCTGGTGAGCACTCTATGCTATTTAACTATCTCTAACTCTATCTATTTAACCTCGTTGGCCTACACATAAAAATTCTGAACGGCTAGTAAGCGAAGAGACAAGCTCGTTCTAATTAGAAACGAACCTTATTGTACTTGCGGATTTCTAGAGGACCGTTTGATACTGATACAGTATAACATTATTACTATAAAGAATTGTTTAAGTTTACAGAGCCAATCCTCGGTCCCAAGCAACTTAATTTTATATAGGAAAAACATATTATATTTATTTATCAAGTAGTTTACCTCTTACACCTTTTAGATAATTTAACAGGTTTCCCATAGGTCTGGGTCGTGCATAAAAACGTGCAACACTGCATTAATTATAACACCAAATGGGGTTTCAAATGTTATTGAATTATTTCATATTGTGCTCTTAATTAACTATCAAGATTAAAATCATGATTCTAATTTGTTTTTAATGTTTTTTTTTTTTAAGTGAGATAATATCCGACATTAGTTAATTTTTATTTGTAGTTATGTGACGAGCATTTTATATTCAATCGTAAGTTTGTTATATTTTTTATTCTTTTCATATGAATATTTTGCTTTTTAAATAAGGTGTTAAACACATTAAAATTTCCTGATAATGCGTCACTTACCTTGTGACATGGGTGGGATTATCAAAGAGATCTTTTACATTTTGGAGTTGATTGATTATTTCAATTTCTTGGTCAATAGTTTAAAATTAAGGCGGTATTGAAGTTATTGCCAATAATTAATATTACAACCTACTTATCGTATTGAGATTTTTCAACTCATTATGTTTACAATTGGAGTCTTAATAACTTAAATATTTAGAAAATCCACAATGGTAACATCTAAAAATTGAATGACCTTTACAAGAAAATTAAATATATTTTACATTATAAAATTTTAACCGTAAAAATGCCAAGTACACCCTTACACTCTACTTTAAAAATTCGAAATATCTACCCTAAATAAACACTAGCACATTTTTTAATCGGAAAAGGAAACTGCGCCGTATGACTGTTGCACTTACCAGAGAGTGCATGATGCTCTGCGACTGTCGTACACCCTATAGGTGACATTCCTATAAATACAAAGCCTCAAGGACTGCCTAAGTCCCCTCCGCCCTTGCGACCGGTTCTGCGTTACGTCACATGAGTGTGTCTGTGTTGAGATGTTCTGTATGGTAGGCACGAGTCTGGTTGTCTCCGCCTAATTGTGATATAACGGCAGCTCCAGATCAAGGTCGGGATAATCGTACACAGCTCTATTTTATGCCCTCTTTATTCCTCATTTTGTATCTGTTTGAATATTTTCCCCGTTTGAATATGTAATGGTGATATTACCGTAAGTCAGCGCTGGGCATAAACAGTGCTGCTATGTTAATTCAATTAACTCGACAGGGTTGTATGTTACACGTTTCATTCGCCTTGGGTTACGTGTTGTTTATGAATGCTTAGCTCAACTTGCTGTTAATAAGTTTCTCATAAATATAATTTATTGATTGTGGCATAACAATGTCATTTTTACCCCCACATGGTGGGCTTTAAAAGCTCTTAAGATAAAATAGGTTAGATGAAAATGTTTAATTATTTAATGATGAAAAACTATATTTTTCTAAAACCTATTTTCCATTAAGTAATTTAATATTGATATTTCTGAAATATTTCAAACTTTTTTTAGGTGATGGATAGATTGTGCAATAGACGATACAGTACAGAAAGTTGTTTAACTAATTAAATACCAAGTATACATCCATACCAAATGAATCTCAGCTATACAGTAATTAAGGTATTTTTAACAATTTTAAAGTTATATTGTGTATTTCTGTAATTTTGGATGGCACTTTCCATTCTACTGCATTGATATTTGACGTGATATATAATGTTCACATTTATTGTTAAAATGTTTGTTGGTTACCATTTACACATAAATATATACTGGGTAACAAGAGCTACTCAAGAAGTATTTGTAATAACTTGCAAATTTCATATCTACCTTTTCATTGTGTTCCCACATTTTTCACTTAGCCTCCAATAGCTGTTGAACAGTTGAATGTTTCATAGATGGCTATGCAATTTCATCAGCGGCCAAGGAATACGTTGTGATAAAGGAACGACTTTATACATTCAAAGACATTGAAAAAAATACTGGGCCTAAAAATTGATTATAAACTCAAATGGATTTGACCTTAAGGTGACCAATGGGTCGATTGTGACCAGGGATAATTAATTTCTTGTTAATTTCTTGTAATTAATTTCCAATATTATTTCAATGCAAAGTTAGATCGCCTGATGCCATTTTTTTTTTACCCAGACGCCCTTTTAATATCGGGTTTGTGGCATTATTTTCTAATAGTCTATAACTTTAATTTTATGTAGATATTGAACCACGTTTACATATAAGATTTTCATCT
The DNA here is from genome assembly GCA_030545055.2 of Neoaliturus tenellus. Taxonomy (NCBI): domain Eukaryota; kingdom Metazoa; phylum Arthropoda; class Insecta; order Hemiptera; family Cicadellidae; genus Neoaliturus; species Neoaliturus tenellus. Next base: position 82,297,068 of record CM061534.1, on the reverse strand, counting down.
GACTAGAAGAAGTTGCGGATAAGAACAAACAACCTTTGAAGGTTTAATGTCATGACCATTTTTGCAAATAGACTTTAAGAACATCAATTTGCATGTTTTAGTTTTGTTAAATACGTCATTTTAAAGTTATTGTTTCCATACTTTTTCACCATGTATAAACATTTCACAACCAAACTTAAGTCACACAATTTTACCAATGTAAAGTATTAATCGATAGTTATAATTTTCGTTATATTCTTAAAATCTTTGACATCCTTTTTCCTTCCTTGTTTTTATGAGTAGTTATTAAATTCGGTACAGGTTTTTGGATCAGGATCAGAGAAACAATGGTAATTTGTTAGTAAAATATCCAACACAATACAAAAGAAAGGAATAGGTTCTACAATAAAAATACAATAATTAAAACATATATTTATCGTATATTTAAGGTAATATTTTACTTCCTTTTGTTAGCAACTTACCAGCATTACGCTAAGTTTCTTAACACTCTTTATATCGCAGGAGTAATAGAAAATGTTTGATAGTTTTTTTTTATTTTTTTATTTATTTTCAGTGTTAATAAACTGGTTGACGTTGCAATGGCAACAATCGAAATCCTAAAATACTGTTATTTTATCTCTTTTGTTAGCTAATACGATAGTAGTTTCGTACTTATCTAAGTGGACTTTGAGACTCAAAATGTTGTACGCATTAATTTTATGCTTTTATTACTAATTTGGTTTCAATGAAATTCTCAGGTTGGATTTCAAGTATTTAAACTAGGTAATAAACTATAATCGAGCAACTATTTTTAAGTATTCAAAAAGATTACTTTCCTGAAGTTGTGATACAATTTTAGTTGTTTTTTTACTAATGTAGTTGCTATGATCAGTTTATTTTCCCCTAAACTGAGTTGTCCCCTCAGCTGAGTTGTCGCTGTCTACTGAAGACAACATAATCTTTTCAGATTTGTTTATATCTTCTCGCCGTCATGTTACGTTTTTAAATAAAATTTAATTGATATTTTGACAGACCTTTTGGTTAAATTATATAGAACAACACCGATATATACTTGTCGAAGTTATAAAGTATGCCAAAAGATAGGCATGTTGTGGAATGAATTGCTGTCGCATGGAATTATGCGATTAACTAATTTATGGGATACAACGAATATTTGGGAAAATGATTTAAATTGAAGAACTAATTAGAATGTGTTGTGCCATGTAGCCTATGTGTAAGGTAAAAAAATATGCATGAAGTGTTAAGTAAGCGTATACATTCTACATTACTTGATTTAAAATAATTTGCAATCATAGATTTTAAATTGTATTGCTTTTGTTTTTTCTCTACAATCTATTTACATTTAATATTATATAAGCATAATTATTATTAAGTTACTTGCTTGTTTTGAGGTCTTAACCAAAATCATTGTTTGTTTGCATTTATTTATCGGCTAGGCCTAGGATGTACAGTAGAACCTCGATATTTTGACACTTTGTGGACCTAGAGAATGTCGAACTATCGAAATGTCAAACTATAGAGAGTATGTGGGAAATTTTAACACTGGGAGTATAAAAATATTGATTTGAATTTAGGAAACACTAAATTTCAATGAACCCATAACTTTATTGAACTTTAAAATAATCAACTTACAAATCATTTGCCACTTTGTTTACATTTTCACTTTTGTCAGTCTCCAACATGGGCCCTATCGGTCATTATTAACATGTTAAGTTATCATGGACAGTGTCAAACTATAAGAAGTGTCGAACTATCGAGGTTCTACTGTATTTACAAATTACTGTACCGTATCCAAGTTATATGTTTCAAAATTACTTTTGGGCAAACTCCGGTTACATTGGAACATCGTATTTGCTGTACATATCCTTACTTGAAGAATACATTAAGTGATGAAAGGAATGAATCCAGTACAATAGGAAAAAACAACTTTTTGATTTGTACTTGGCAGCATTTATGTGGCACCATCTTAAAGCTAATAAAGTCTGCATCTTCTCGCAGTTAAGATGTGTAGCCAAGAATTGCAAATATTAAGCGGCATTAGTCAAAATTAACTTTGTTTGTTTGTTATAACTTCAGCTTTAGCTAGGCCTACTTGTTTGAAATATAGGCCTATATTGTTATATTGGTGAAAGGTATTGTCATTTATCTTATAATGAAACTATATCAGGTTTTTAAAATCGTAATGGTATCGTTTGATTTTAGTTTTGATTAAATAGCAATATTATTGCAAAATCAAAATTTCAACCATCAATAACAACATAACAGAGTTTCGCCAAAATAATCTTGGACGTAGAGAATAATAGTATGGAATACCAATGTCCTATTTTTTATAGAAATAAAACCTTATTATTCATAGTTGGTTGGCTACAATTTGCCATTGAATAGTAGTATATTTCACTATTCTTATTTTAAAATCACCACTTAATTAAATTTCATCTTTTCTGGTGTAACCTAAAAATATTTCACGACGTCTAACATAACGCATAAAAGCCAAATGCCTAAACCTCATCGCTCCTTTCCTATTAATACTATAATTTTATTTAAGGCTTAAAATTTATATAAACCGGAATATCATTACCAGTCACTAATTTCCATAACAACATGTATGAGGATCTAAATACAATAATAAGTGTTTTTTGACCGAGAGCAGGCAAAAAAAAAAAAAAAAAAATTCCGAGTTACGAACTATATTTTTCATCACACTACACAATTCAATAAATTCTAAGCAAGTGAACAAAATATTATTTTCGTTCATAACAAACAAAACATAACCTCAACTAACCTAGCGAGATGTACTGCTTGTGTTTCTGATTGCTAGGCAACCACTTCACATCAGCTAAGGCCACCAAAACTAGAATACTCTAACGGTAGGTGACAACTGATTCCAGGGGAAAAGCACCATTTTCCCATGTAGGCCCTATATATTTGACAGTTGCTGTCAGCTGAACGACCAACTAAGTCATTGATTTGTTATTTGTTGTTGTTGTCACCTACCTTATTATGTTTTAGATTTCTTCGCTTCCGCTTCCATTAACGGCCTAGGCCGGAAAATTTTGCCGGCCTAGCCTAGGCCGAGAAAACAGGTGTTTTGTTGGTAGAAGTGAGGGTCGAAAACAGGTGAAATCGATGTAGTGTGATGAAAAAGTATTTTAATTTAACCATTGGCTCGTCTTCCACAAGCTGATTAATACTTCAATTGTTGCAGATTTTTACCTATTGATGTTAAGGGGAGGATGGATATAACACAAAATGTTATCATGGGTAATATTGTTGTATAACACATAATTAATTTTGAAAAGCTTCACAATAAAACACAAATTATAATAACATGATAAAAATTGTATCAACCAAGACATAACTGAAAACAACTGAGCCACACATATTTTAGATGCAATAAAATTATAATTCATTATTCTAACATTTTTTTGAAATCATATATTTGTACCAGAACCAGATATAAATATTCATGGTTTCTTGTCGCTTTACTTAAATTGACTTCTAGTCTAGTTAAATTATGGTTTAACCCGGAAGTAATTGCAAACTAATATATTTTGACAGTTTCTTATGTAAAACTACCTGAGAAAAACAATGTTGAAAAGTCTACCACTCTCCGACGCTGCGCTCGTTCGCAATGGCCATTTTTTTCAAAATGGCGGTTGTAGTTTTATAAGATATTCAAAAGATACTGTAGTTCAAAAGATATTCAGCAAGCAGAAACTTATCGAACTACAGTTGACTTTTTGAAAAAAAAATGGCCATAGCGTTCGAGCGCAGCGTCGGAGAGTGGTAGACTTTTCAACATTGTTTTTCTCAGGTAATTTTACATAAGAATCGGTCAAAATATATTAGTTTGCAATTAATTACTTCCGGGTTCAGCTATTTTTTTAGCTAATTTTACTAGACTATTCTTAAACTGGTTGGAAGGCATGTGAACTCACAGGGCCGGGTAGCAGAGTGGTTGTAGTGTTATTCTTTGAATGTGGATTTTTCCCAAGGTGTATGATTTTTCCCTGGTTGGTCTTGAGAAAAGTTATTAGTATTTTATTAGTTCGAAATTGGAACCATCTGCCATTAGTTGTTTGACAATTATTAACAAACTAGGTATACAATGCAGTTGTCTGCTTGCAATATTGAGCGGAGCGACTATTTTTAAAATCAATAATAGCAAATGTTTTATAGGTAATTCAAGTGAGCTCGTTCACTACACTCACTCGCCGTCAGGGTTTAGCTCGTTCGCTGCGCTCACTCGCCATTTGGGTCGGCTCATTTGCTGCACACACTCGTCGCCAGATTTAGGTTGTTCACTGCGTTTACTCACCACAAGTCTGCAATACTCTAATAATTTTTGATTACGCAGGTTTGCGGCGACGGGCTATTATATGTTTACAAGATATTAAATGGTACGTCGACCAAGATTTGCACCTCCTCTAAGTAAACTTGACATTTCATTCAAGTACAAAGGTAAACAAACCACTAAAATAAACAAAACAACGATTTCACATAAAAATACTGTATTCACAAACAGATGATAGTAACAGTCTGCAGTTAAATTTTATCCTTATAACAGCTGTGTAATCAACACACAGTAAACAAACCAAATAAAAAATTTCTCCTATTAAAATAACATGGTAACTTTAAAGGGCCGTAGGGCAGAACCCTTATGTCCGATTTGGACCATTTCAGATTTATACCTTCCCATAGATGGTTACTATGACCGAGCAAAATTTCGTGAGGATCACTCCAGCCGTTCAGGAGGAGTACTTGTAAAGAAAAAGCCAGAGTGTAGTATAGGAGCTTCGCTCGCTTCGCTCGCTCCGCTCAATAAATCTGTGTAAAGAATCAGCTGGTCTTATAAAATAACAAAGCTATGCAAAGCATCGCACGTATTATACACTCACTAGGGGGCCCGTGCAGCGCAATGCGCTGCATTTATTAGAGTACCGGGTGATCAAACCTTGATCCATGGTAATACTTTGAAAAAATGTCGCTATAGTGAAAATCAGATCGATCTTCATTACCAATTCTCCCACTTCCCAATGTGATAGTGCTGAGATGTGGTGCTCGTTCTTTTAGGTCTAAATTAGCTGAGATTACGTAGTTGTTCTTTTGCCGATATGTCTTAGGGCCTTTGTCTAAACCCTCCTATAAAATTTTAAATAAATTCACAGATGTTGGATCCACATATAGTTCATAAAAAATAAAACGTAAATGACAAAAGAATAAAAATCAACATTTTATTACTCCCCGGTCCTGTATGAGTTATGCAGCACTCACTGCGGTTATTTTTGTATTACTACTGTATGAGGTAGTCAATGACATAGTGTATGAGTCCACATTACTATTTATGCCTATATCCTCTTTAACTTAACTTTCCATGACATTACAAAATTTAAATAAAGAAATCAAATAAATTAAGAGAATCTACATCTTTGTTGGTGTGGTCCATTTTGTTTTTAGTGGCATTTTTATTTTGGTTAACATTTTTCTTTATAAAAACCATTTTTGTAATAAGCTTGTTTTCTATACTGGAGGTAAAAAACTTTTAAATGTTGTCTTTTACACAGGTTTTTTTAAATATGTGTAGCATTGTGCATAAAACATGTTTATACTATAATAGTAAATAAAAAGGTTATTACACTTACAACCAACTATCCCTTTTCCTTATAGTTTACAGCAGTTTGAAAACCCATGCACACAAATTTGGTGTTCTATTTTAGTATTTGCTACCTTTCATTATTGTTTCAATACCAGTCGGACAACCAATAAGACCCATGTCAAAAATTTCAATTTCCAAAATTTGTTTTGGAAAAAAATGAATTTTTCCAGGTTTAAGTTACAAAAATTATTTTTGTGAACCAAATACGCGTGAATAAAATTTTCAAGCAAAATATACCTGCTACATTTTGAGAAAAGGTTAAATCCCCAGATTAGACACTCCTCGTATTAAAGTATGAAATTGTGTTGATATTTTAGTACCAGTTCAATTTGCTTCTATTCAAGAAATCTAAAATAAATAAAGAGATTATTTTGTCTTCATTTGTTTTAGATTCCTTGCTTCTATTCAGCTTTTAACATATGTGTTTGTTTGTTCAACTATCAACAGCTGTTTTATTTAGCAATTCAAAATAAATTGTCCCCCATGTTAATCTTATGGACAAAAAATGAACTTTGAGAGCTTCCAGTGAGCTTCAGAATTAAAATATCAAAAATCTAAAACCTTATTGCAAAACTACGAACTGAGGCCATTCTTTTGACACCTCAAACTTTAAAATTGGTCCAGAAATAAGGGAGGAGAAGCGTTAACAAAAAAGGGGCATCACGTATTATATATATAGATTCTTATTCATATTCATGTCAAAATATGCCGGTAGCATCGGCGGCATATAAAGTGATAAAGTGTTATATTTTCAAGTGATGTCTCACTGGGCTCAAACCTATGTTCATGAAAAATAAATTTTCGTCTCATGATTGTAGAAATGTTTGCATCCTCTACAATATATATAGTATGTTTTTGTTTCCATCTACAGTGAGTTTTACTCTTAACGAGGTTTTTATTTCTTATTCACTTGCACCAGCTGCCCTTAGTCATTGAACTATTAATTAATTACCTTGACAAATGAATGAGCTGCTATTTGTTAGTAACAAAGACAAAGCTAGACTCACCTCATCCATCACAATCATAACACTCAAGAAATCTAGAATGAGAAGGTTTTGTTCTACATATATTGATCACACTCACCCTTCAGTCATACCCACTTCAAAACATGCATCACAGAGTTCGTCAGTGTTTCAAGAAATGTACAGTAAATATTAGGCAGAAAACAGGGTACAAAGAACAATAATCATAAATTTGAGGTAAGTTCATACTGACCTTTAATTGCATATAAATATAAAAAATGAGATTCATAATCATTACAGTTAATTAAAACTAAGAGGTGACATATTTACACAGAGGGAGGGAGGGATCCTGGTATCACAGTTGGGTTAATGGTATCCATGTCCATGGGGCGCCCAGCCGGCGTGGGAGTGAGCGGCTTGCGCCACGGCGGCCAGATGCGCTCCCTTGGTGGCGGCCACCTCGTGGGTGTCGGCCAGGTAGCCTGAGGGGAGGACCACAGGCTTGGCGATGGGTCCGTGGTAGGGAGCGCCACCGTAGCCAGCTCCGTAGCCAGCTCCGTAGCCAGCTCCGTAACCGGCTCCGGCACCAGCGTAACCGGCACCAGCGTAACCACCATGAGCTCCGGCGCCGTAGCCTCCAGCGTAGGATCCGTCGTAGTCACCACCATACCCGGCGGCGTGGCTGGCAGCCTTGGCCTTGGCGAGGGCCGCGAGATGCGCTCCCTTGGCAGCTGCTACTTCGTGGGTGTCGGCGATGTGCCCGTCAGGGAGGACGACTGGGACGGCGAGGGGTCCGTGGTACTTGGGTCCGTCGTAGGCTCCGTGTCCGGCGGCTCCAGCATATCCAGCACCAGCATATCCGGCTCCAGCATATCCGGCCCCGGCGTATCCGGCGCCAGCGTATCCGGCCCCACCGTATCCGGCACCACCATAACCTGCACCGTAACCTCCGTGTCCAGCTCCGTCTCCATGGTAGCTGCCGTCGTCGTAGCCTCCAGCGTAGCCGCTGGTAGCAGCCGCCTTGGCCACAGCCGAGAGGTGAGCGTGTTTAGCCGCAGCGACTTCATGAGTGTCAGCGATGTGTCCGTCGGGCAGCACTACAGGCACTGCCAGAGGTCCGTGGTACTTGGGCCCGTCGTAGCCTGCGCCGTAGCCCGCGCCGTAGCCCGCGCCGTAACCTGCGCCATAGCCGGCTCCGGCGTAGCCCGCACCGTGTCCGGCTCCTCCGTAGTGAGCTCCACTGGGCTTCGCCTGCCCTACATGGGCGAACAAGGCGACTGTGGCCACACAAACTACCTGCAACATCAACCGAATATTATTATACACTCGTGAGCCAATATCATAAAGTATAATTAATTAGAAGGGACTCGTTATCTGAGCATAACAAAGTCAAACTAAAAATTAAGAACCAAACAACGATTTATTCTTTGAAACTCACAAATTGAATTAAATCCAAGAACTATGTTATAATGGCCACTACATACAATTTTTTTAAATTTATCACCAAAACCACAAATATATTATTTATAAAACGATTAACTTTGCAAATGTTTATAATAAAGTTTTGAATTGTTGGCTAAGCCTCCTTCTCAAATCATTTAAGCTAAAATGCCTTTTTATGGTACAATATGTTCTATGTACGAAGTATTCTTGGTAATGTGAATACTTAAGACTAAGATTTCGCCTAAATGGTTTTAACACCTAGAGAGTTTAGAAAATTAGAAGGTTGGATAAGAAAATAATAAAACAGAAATTTAGCAGCATAAAACATTATAATGTATAAGTTGTTGTGCTGGATTGAGTAGCATAAAGCTTATTCTTATTTAACTTAAATTTTATTTTTACTGTTTACACTCTCGTACTTTGATTTTTTTTAACCAGTCTACTTTTATCAAACTCCATTACTGAAGGAGTATTTTAGTTTGTTGTAAAATAAAAAAAATATCTTTTACCATCTGAAACACGTATTATTTTATTTAATAAAATAACGTTAACTCTTGACAAATAGAGAAAATGAATAAATATTATATAATGAAAATAAAATGCTTGCTGTAGAGAAACCTTAATCTTAATCCTAAACACTAACATTTTAAGGGTTTCGTATTCAACATAATGTCAACAACTTCAGCTCAACATTAAATTTTAAGTGATTAGAGAACCAGAAACTTGAACTATGCATTTAAGACTTTGATTAAAATGTTATGGTATATTAAGAATGGAAACCCAAATAAAATGACAACAACCACATCTCCGAGACAATTCGCGTTCAAAAAGTAAAAAACTTAGAGTGTTTTAAAAATCAATTTATTTTTATTTTCAGAAAAAATTTCAAATTGAAACAATTGCCACCATAAAAACTAGATCATCTAGGATTTTTAATTTATTGCTCTACGTGAAGTGGTTGCGAGGAAAAGGTAATAATATTTCTTTCAGCACAGTATTTTGAAAAAAGTCACTTAGGCACAATGGGCCGAACTCTTGTGGCTCAGCTGGTTACCATTCAACAATGACGACTGAACCATCAACACATTGTTACTTGGAAGAATGTAACTTTTTTACTGTTGGGAGAAAGTATGTATTAGTTATCTACTACCGTTTATTGTTTATTGTATTTGTATTCATTAAAGAGTTTTAATGTACGGTAACTATAGGTTTTTTTATGTGATATATCACACAACTTTATGATCTTGATAGAGTTTAAAGCGAAAATTTTGACCGAAATTGTAAGACTACCTACATTTTAATAAACCCTATAACCAAGGATGCAATAAAGAATATAGACATCCTTATCGTTCTGTTGAAATCGTTGAATGAACAAAATAACGAGCTGATTAAATAAATTCATAAATAAGACCTGTTAAAAGTAGGCCGATGTAAAAAATCTTTTTAAGGGTTGTTATCATTGTTCCCATTAAAATTTCATATATTTATGAAGAGTTAGTTTAAAAATTCCATTTTTGCACGAATATAGTCTTGTAATGCACAACATGAAGAATTTGATACAGTATAGCGATCGCAGTACAAGTTCTCGATCTACCGGTAGCCTCATCATGGCAGGACCGCCGCAACGGAGGTCTAGGGTTAACCGCACCAACCGCCCACAACCATTACCAAAATTAAGTAATTACAGGCTGCTAAGTAAATGGCCCGGGACGTGGTTAAATCAACAGAGATTTAAGTACACGCAACGTGGTTATTTATCAACCTAAATTCACTGACTACCTCTTATTTTTTTTTCTCTGAAGTTTATTTATTTATTTTTTTTACTTACCTAACCTTTTGATAAGCTCAATTTCTACAACGAAAAGGTGAAAAAATTCTAGTTAATCGTGTTTAACATTGTAAGTTTGACTTTATAAGTGATATAAGTGTAATTTTCCGAAGTGTTTCTGTAACTTTATTACGTTTGCCTTAAAACCTTTTTCACATTAAATCAGTCATTTAATAATCCAACGTTTTCTACTTTTTACTGAAAACTGTTAATTTTACATCAATATTAATGATTTTCATATAATGAAAAATAAATTTTATTATTACAATAAAAAAATTAATTTTTGGGCTCATCAACAGTGTGTAGAATTGTCAAAATATTAGAATGAGTTAATCATTTTCCGATAATATTAAAAACATCCTGCTGAATATTCTAAACTGTATATTTATCGGTCTATTTACGTCCGTGGTAAACACCCGCATCTTATTACGAACTCAAGGTTGAAACTTAACGGCAGAAATATCCCACCCGTCCACAAGCCCGTTTTGTCTTGACGGTTTGATTTATAGTTGGCAACCTTGTTTATGAGGTCTTGAGCAATCAGGAATGATCGGGTTTACAGCTTGACACCTAGGCTGTCAATGCAACGGTAGCTCTGCCCATAACCGTTGGTACATGAATGTCTTCATGCTTATGTAATATGTGCACCAAGATTGTGATGTCTGGGAAAAGAAGCTCCAGAACTTTATTAAACTAGTTTGTATGTTTTATATGTATATTGTATTTAAAAAAAACACCATTTTTGGATCCCAAAAAGTGATATATTTGTTTAAATATAGTTTTTATAGTGTTTTAAATATGTATTTTTATTAACTAAATTACAGCTAACCCGGTTATTACATTTGTTAGTTGAATTCTTCTACGAAGGGTTTATAGTAAATCTTGTAAATATATTTCGGTAATTCCAACTGTATTTCGGATAAACTTGGAATCGAAAGAACTATACTGTACCTAAAATCTTGGTTTACCTGATGGATTTATCCATAGCCTTTTAAAATTTCAATGAGTAATCGGGTGGTTAATCAATCTATTAAAATGAAAAAGACGCTTTCCTAAAAAATATAAAACAAAAAAGTATTGCGAGTCCCGTGCCTCCGGTACATATTGTTAGACATGGGGCGTACTCAGAGGTATAAATGAGAAGCACAAGACTGCTCAAAAGAACGTGTATTGAGTAGCAGAAAATAAAAGAAAACAAAATATAAAAACAAACAAGACAAAATTGAATTTAAGGAAGACAGTTAAGAATTAAGTTTGCCCTTTAATAAACAAAACAACAAGAACAACAACAAGATACAACGGAAAGCTTTACTTCGTTCACACCAATGACACAGTGTAATGTGAACGAAAAGAATTTAGCTATCCGAGATCGGTAGGGTAGACAGACGGACGCAGGCAGAGTCAAAAAATAATCTTGTCTGACTTTTGTCACTTAGTTACAGTATATATAAGTGAAAAATTATTAAAGAAAATATAAAGTATTCATACCAAATTAAATCATGTTTTGGCTAATTTACAATAAATGAAATTAAGCTATGCATTGTATGGGTTCCAATTAGGTTACGTTTTATGGTATACAAATAGTTTAAGAGACGTGTTACCAAGGTTCGTGATTTTATGAAAGTTATAACAGACCTGGGTTCACAATGAACCATCACATTTTCTCCGAATTTTAAAAAGGAATGAGTTGTTAAAATCACATAACACCGTGTATTGTTGAAATATTAAAAAAATCCACTACAATGCATATCGACCTATGAAATACCTATGAAATAATATGGAAAATATATAAACGGTACATTAACTGTTTTATTTTATGTAATTTAATGTTATTAAGGGAATTGAATCGTTTTATTTGTTCGCCTTTAAGAATTCATTAAGTAAACTTTTAGTAAACAAAATAAATTTTGTTTGGTTAGTATTCATCAAGAAAATCAAGATACTTTTTAATTACTATAAATAAACACATCTTTTAGGTAAAACTTTACCCACTTCAGATGTTTTGACTCAAAAGTGTAAATGTTGTACGAAAGTGTTATAGGCTCGCTAAAACATTGTTTCGATTAAACTATATATAAAGACGAATTTTAAGTTACTACCCCGTATAACAAAGTTATCACAAACAATAAAAATATAGTAAATTAGAATATTTGTCATAGGTAGTTTTTAAACTTTATCCTTCTCGAGAATATTGGGGTGGGGGAAAGATTTAAAATGGAAACAAAAAATTTAAACTCGTGTTAAACATATTCGAGGATCAGATTTCCTTAAATAATGTTTTTAATAAGTTATAATGTCTTTCAGTAACTCCATCAGCTGTTATATTTTCAAGCCAACCCTATGCCTTATTAAAAAGTAAAAGTTTTAAAGTAAACTGATTGCAAAACAAGTGTTACCAATAATATTGTAAAACTGAACACAATATGTTGTGATGTTTAATTGGTATGTAAGCGTGAAATAAAACAACAAAAACACCAAAGGGCTTCAGCCAATGGGATATTAGCAAAGATAAACAAACCCCATCCACTATCTCTACCTCCAAGAATCAAGTTTTTAAAAATGGACTATAGAAACGTGTTTCAAACCAACTAATTTCCCTTGATCAGTATGAGTGTTATTAGCTCAATTATTAGTTTTTTTTACATTTACTTATATATCATTTTAATTAATCAAAATGATCCATCAGAAAATTCTGGTTCAATCCGGGTTGGCCCTTGGTAAAAACAATGACATAGGACTGGGGTAGGAAATTTGTTGTAGTCCCACAGTCTTTATGAATTTAAGTAAGCCCCTAATATAAATTTATTTATTAAATAAAAACTTGTAAATTTTTGAATATTTATTTTCTTGTAAGCTGATTTGAATATTAAATCAGCATTGCATTTAATTTATGAACATAACACGAACAAGATTTTTACTATAACATGAAATGGAATAATTGTTTACTTTTTGATACACGATCTAGAACGAAACTTCAATAAGTTAGAAGCAACCCCTAGGAACGGAAAACTTTGAATACAATAGTTTAGTTACTACTTCCCATGATGCACACTACCCTTATGATTATTTGATATGTTTATATGTCGAAACCGAAATTTTAAAATTCGCACTTTTTCTTTTAAAAAATCAATACATTATAAACAGTGTTGAATTAAGGGATGAATAAGGACGAAGCGTGTGATAACCGCCTAAGGGTGCACATTCGAAGCAGCACGGGGGGTTCACTGTGAGATCACTGGGGGAGGGCCGGTCGCGTATCCACGGGTCACTCTAGCACTACACTAGTCACTAGGTCAGTACTCACCACGGCGTACATCCTGGCTGACGTGGGAGACTGTGCTGAGTCTTCCTCAGTTTCGAGTATAAATACAGAACGCCAAGGACGGTGTAGCGTTCATCCCCCCTAACTGGAGAAAGAGGTACAGTAACGGCCTCCGCCGCCCCGCCGCCGCCGCCGCCGCCGCCGCCACGGCACACGACAGTTTCCTAGAGAAACAATATTGCGGTACAATTAGAGCATTCTTGTGTTGCAATCCTCCCACGTGGTTCCCCCCTGTACACGACGGTGAATGGTCGGCGGAGTCGGGGCCGCGGCCGAGCTTTTGGGAGAATGCTCCATTGTTGGCGTCTATAGACTGACCGATAACTGCTGATGACTTCTGCACAGGTGAAGAAACGTTGATGGGTTTCACATTCAATAGGGAACTGTGGAGTTTGAAGCTGAAAATTGTGTTCGTTCTCTAGAAAATTTATAAAAATACTTTTTTTGCCACAATACTTGACAATCTTTGTGATGGATAACGTTTTTGATGGTTATTTTTACGCCGCGCCGTTGTGAGTTGTATTCTAGAAGCAATACATTTTTTTCTAAGAAGTGTGGAATACTGCACCTCTGAGTCTCAATGTCGATGGTTGTTTTATGTCTGAAATACAGTAGCAAAATATTTAATAATCCATTCAAGAATAAATTAATATAAAACCCAAAATTATGTATTATTAAACGATTGTGTAGTAGAAATGGAGCTAACACTTCCAAATCATGTATAACCTTTTTAGCGAATTTCCCATAGGGAATAAGCTATTACCGTAGGTCTCATGGTAAGACCTAAGCCCGGGATCATGTTACTTTTTCGTTTTGAGGTGCCCAGAGACCAAAAATAATAGTCGTTAAAATTTATATATATATATATGTATGTATATATATATATATATATATATATATATATATATATATATATATATATATATATATATATATATATATATATATATATATATATATATGGTAAGACCTAAGCCCGGGATCATGTTACTTTTTCGTTTTGAGGTGCCCAGAGACCAAAAATAATAGTCGTTAAAATTTATATATATATATATATGTATGTATATATATATATATATATATATATATATATATATATATATATATATATATATATATATGTATATATGTGTCCCTAGACACGATAATTCTCGTAAAAATGGTCCGATCGACACCAAATTTGGTAGAGATGTGTAATCCTACGTTTATTCGGATGAGTTCGAAAACCAGACATATCGACCTACCGGAAGAGGTAGTTTTGGGGGGTTTTGAACCCCAAAAATGGTTTTTTTTGCATTTTTCAAATGTAAATTTAAAAAATTTTAAATTTTTATTTTGATTATTGGATTTAGCTCAAAAAAACACAAAATTTAGTATTTTGAAGCTTTGCTCTATCTCCATTGGTTACCGAGATATTACAAAGTCTAAAGACAGTACATTGTCTTTTGGGGCTCCAATGTTAATCTTATGGAGAATAAGGATATGTTAATATTTCACTTATTAACCAATATTTTTGGATGAAACTTGGTATTTAGCTTCATTTGGTTAAAATTCATCCATTTAAGGTAAAAAATCTTTGTTTTAGCGAATTTCCCATAGGGAATAAGCTATTACCGTAGGTCTCATGGTAAGACCTAAGCCCGGGACCATGTTACTTTTTCGTTTTTAGGTGCCCAGAGACCAAAAATAATAGTCATTAAAAATGTTATATATATATATATATATATGTATATATATATATATATACATATATATATAACATTTTTAATGACTATTATTTTTGGTATATATATGTATATATGTATGTGTCCCTAGACACGATAACTCTCGTAAAATGGTCCGATTGAGACCAAATTTGGTAGAGATGTGTAATCCTACGTTTATTCGGATGAGTTCGTAAACCAGACATATCAACCTACGGAAGGGGTAGTTTTGGGGGGTTTTGTACCCCAAAAATAGGTTATTTACATTTTTCATATTTAAATTTTAAAAATTTTAAATTTTTATTTTGACCATTGGATTTAGCTCAAAAAAACACACAATTTAGTATGTTGAAGCTTTGCTCTATCTCCATTGGTTACCGAGATATTACAAAGTCTAAAGACAGTACATTGTATTTTGGGACTCCAATGTTAATCTTATGGAGAATTGGGATGTGTTAATATTTCTCTTATTAACCAATATTTTTCGATGAAACTTGGAATTCAGCTTCATTTGGTTGAGATTCATCCATTTATGGTAAAAAATCTTGGTTTTTGTGCTTATCATGGCAGCAAACCTGCATACTCTTTTCCCATGTTAATCATATGGAGAATAGGCAAACTTCTTTAGCAATGGACAGATATTGATAAAACTTAGTAAATGGCTTCATATATGGTCGAAATAAATTTTTTATGATAAAAACCTACTTTTAGTGTTCCCCATGGCAGCATACCTGCATACTCTCCCTATATTTATCATAAGGAGAATATACATTTATTTCCCTATTTATGAGCATGTGATTTTATTTGGTTTACAGTTTTATGTGGTCAAAACTAATATTACTAATTTGGAAATTCGCTGAGTACGCAGGTCTGCTGCGACGGGGGTATTTTGTACTTATCATGGCAGCCAAACCTGCATACTCTTTTCCCATGTTAATCATATGGAGAATAGGCAAACTCTTTTATATATAGACAGATATATGGCTTTATATGGTCAAAATAATTTTTTCTATGCTAAAAACTTACTTTTAGTGTCCCCCATGGCAGCATACCTGCATACTCTTCCCCTATACTTATCTTAAGGAGAATAGACATTTATTTCCCTATTTATGAGCACGTGATGAAATTTTGTTTACAAGCTTAGCTGGTCAAAATTAATATTACTAATTTGGAAATTCGCTGAGTACGCAGGTCTGCTGCGATGGGGGGTATTCTTTATTCCCGAGATTTTCATTATGGATCGGTCCCTTTCTCTTTTAGAGGCTAATTTATTTTTAATATCAACTCAAATCAATTGAGCTAAAATTTAAAATAGATGTACATAATAACAAAAATATTCTGTAAGCAAGGATGAAATTGAACTTACAAATGACAAGCCACTACTTTAGTTAGGGAAAGGTTCTATTAGGTTTTCACTGTGCTTTACATTTATTTAAACACAAAAACGAGGTAATTGACGAAGGTTTTATTTTGTTTTGAATTGGCTTTGACATCTCCTTCTTTTGGACGTCCTCAGTTTTTTATGTATATGTCAAATAATTAAAAGTCGAATTTTTCCATAGTTTCTGAGTCAAAATCAGTATGGCATGCAACTATGTAAAATCAGTATAAGAAATTGGTAGTTGCAATATTAAACTTTTAAGTTTAACAATTTCTTTTAGTAAAAAATCTTCTTCATTACAATTAACAGTTTTAAACATTTTGACTGTTAAAATAATAATAGTTTCCTACAAAAAGATGGCGCTTTCCAAGGATAAAACCAAAGCTACGATATTAAAACGTCCCTACCGTAAGTATGAAGCAAGAAAATGTGTTAAAAGTTCTTTTTTAATTAGGAATTTGACACATCCAAGACAGCGTGATTCGTTGTGTACTAGTTTCATCTTGGACTATTAGCGTAACCGAGCATCTATGTGGAGATTTCAATACAGCTAGCTACCGTAATCAGTAGCACGCAGCATAATGATGTTCAACTGTTCAACGTTTCATTTAACGTCGTACGCTGTGATTAAACTTTCTTAATACTGTTGCAGTTTCAAAAACACATCCTGATATTTCAATAGTATTAGACTGAAGGTTGGTAATCGCTTATAAAAATTTAGAACTTATGTATCATACTTAGTGGATTTACCAGACTTATGTATTTAGTCGGTTGGAAATTCCGTTAAATTGTATTATTCCATGAAATATATCCTGGCTAATGTGGTGCGTTATGCTCCCTCATTTTTAGATTTCCAGACCACAACTTGAATGAAAATTGTTTTATTTAAATTATAGGCTACTTTTAAAAAGTGTCCACTTACAAATCTATACTTATCTATCTATATATTAATAGGCAAGCATGTTTTATTTCCTCCTTTTTTCTCAGCTTGTGTGCATCGTAGGAGAAATCCGCGCATACCGTTAGAAAGGTATTGTGCCTTAGATGAGCAGGAATCATGTTTTAATCACATCGGCCCACGGGGCTACGCCCTACAGGCTTTCAAAGTTTTCAATGTTAATCTTATGGGAGAAGGATAAATTGATTGAATCATAAGACAGCTGTTGTAAATAACAAATGCTAGCAAATAAGGAAGAACAGATGTTTTATTTATAAAAGATTTTAAAAATAATTTTCTCGAGATCAACTGAATTTTTGGTCGAATTTCGACCAGTGGGCGATCTCTAGTACTTATTTAATACGCTAAGGGTTTTTTTTGTCTTGAGAACTCCTCCTACAATTTTCAACCGATTTTCAAGTTTTTTGGTGTCGTTGGATAGGGCTTGGTCTGTAGTTGTTTCCGCCAAAAACTGATGCGAATCTGACGGAAAATAAAGGCGTTATCCACCATTGAAATCTCAAAATTTCCCATTTAAATAACATTGGGATTGAATAAAGCATTTTAAACATCTGTTAATAATCAGCTGTAAATACGTGTAGTTTTGGTAATTGCAGATATTCACAACATTGGATTGGTCGGACTTCAATGATTTAGAGATAAAAGTAACATTCGTATTGTATTAAAATAAATTGCTCGATTTCGAGCAACACATGTACTAGTTATTGCTAAATAAAATAGACTGTAAACTTAAAACAGTCTGGTATGTTGCACAACTCATTCCAAAGTACTTGTAGGTTTCGCTTGACATAAGACCACTTATATATAATTTCAAATTTAGGGAACCCTGAGTTCATACAATTTAGCTAATACAACTAGAAGTCATACGCTTGTAATATTTTAGTATATTTAGTATAGTTGAAAGGACCCCATATAAGGTTAAGGGGTATGCACATCACCTACATCCCATGCATGTTATTTGACATGCATGCACATTACTGGTGAATATTCCGTACT
Organism: Neoaliturus tenellus; assembly: GCA_030545055.2. Lineage (NCBI taxonomy): Eukaryota > Metazoa > Arthropoda > Insecta > Hemiptera > Cicadellidae > Neoaliturus > Neoaliturus tenellus. Next base: position 82,278,819 of record CM061534.1, on the reverse strand, counting down.
CTTTACGATACATGTTAATCTATATAACAAAATCTTTAGGTCTAATTTAAAAAGCTACATAACTGACATTTTCCCATATAATTTCAACTGTAAAATAAATAGCAATTTTGCAACTGTTCAAATAAATGCATTGAAAGCAGTAATATTTTCCGAAACTGTCTGTCTTTACGACTTTAACAATAGCTAACTACTGGTTAAGAAATTTTACAAAATAAGGTAGGAATGTGCATGAGGGGTTTTATTTTAATATATTTCCTTGAGCCAAAAGCTCAATATTATAGATAATTGAATGGCAGACAAATAGTATGTCTGAGATCGTATACAAATTCTGCAGTGAGCTTATAGTAATCTACTATCCGGAGTGTCCGGAACTCTCTGGAACCCTTTTGGATATTTGTTCCAATCATCAAGACTAACATATGTTACAATGTGGCCATGGATATCCCGTTCCTAGTTTTCTGTCTGTCCGTACGTATCTTTGAAACACTTTAGGTATTGAGTTTGAAACTTATCACGACTATTTAATTAACTTATTACTGTTTTACTCGTGAATTTTGAAATTTATATCCTTTTCAGTTTCAAAATGCGTCAAATTTAAATTTTTAAAGTTAAACATGTTTAAAATGTGAAATATTATCAAAATAGTATTAGGCACTAAATTAGTAAATTTTAATTGCGTATATACAATATATAAATACAAAGTTTAAGAACATCCTACCTAAAACAACGAAAAAATTGAGATTTTTCTAAATGAAGAAAGCTTTTACTAGGAAAACTACTAAGACAGTGTTTTCGTTTTGAAAAAGCTCAATATTCTCGTTTATTTATTGTCGGATGTTTTTAACTTTGTATTTATGATAGCATTATAAAATTTACAAATTTTAAGAGCTTGATATAATATTTCACATTTTTACACAATTAACTTTGGAAATTTTAAATAGGCGCCATTTCAAAAGTTAAAAGGATAGAAATGTCCAATTTTATAAGAAAAACGTTTTGATGTACGTAATAGTCATGCCAAAATTTAGTTGAATAGGCTACCTCAATTGCTTTCAAAACCTCACGAGTTAAGCGAAAATTACAAACGGATGGACAGAAAGAAAAATAGGCACCAGAGACCAATCAATGGTTGTATTGTAAAATATGTTTGCCTCAATGCAAGAAACAAAATACACAAAAGGGTTCCATAGAGTTCCGGGACACCCTATATATCTGTCAAATAACACTCACTTACGTATCAGAGGATCTCCATAACCATAATGTATACGCTTTTGGAAAGATTCCTCAGGGCTCCGAGCCACAGGACTTCAAAATTTCTTTGGGGAATACGGGGTTGACATTTGAAATGGACATCCCTATTTGCTAATATGGGCTCAATAAAGGATTTGTGTTTTCCAAATTTTCTTTAAGGCTTTGCCCCACAGAACCTCAAAATTACCATAGATCCTATGGGTTGAAATTTAAAGCGGACGTGACACTTTTATAATAAATGCTCACTAGGAAAAGTTTTGCAAAATTCCTTCATGGCTCCATCCACACTTCGTCAATGTCCCAATCGAATTCTCAGGATGAAGATTTCTTCGACCTTTTAAATATTTTATTATCTATAAAATGCGTTCAATCACTGGTGAAGCCGTGACGGGCAACAGCTAGTTAGTAGATAAAACCAATTAAACATTTCAACTAAAGTCGGTGATATTGAGTTTTTAGTTACAGTTAACCGTGCATTTTACAAATTCGTCTCTATGAAGGCAAATTCATGTGGGAAAAAAGTTTTGCTGCAGATACTCGAAAACGATCTTTTCGTCCTCTCAACGTCTAACCTGCTTGATCGCGTTTGGCAACACCTTTTATGTAAATATTCTGACTTTTCCAAACTGACAATCGAAGACCATTACATTCACATTGACTTTCACGACGCGGAAGTGCGCGTGTGCGCGTGTGTGAGCGTGGATCAAGCCGTGGTCGTGAGTGACGAGGTGGACCCGGCGGCCAGATGACCTTTGGACCGGGCTGAAGGTCACAGGAATGGCAATCACAATCGGAGTAGCCTGGGGTGCGGATGAACGGTATCATCAGTGCAAGGTCGGCGGGCAATCACGCCGCCGCCGGAGCAGCCGCCAGATCTGGAGTAGCCGCCGCTGGAGTAATGAGGGCTAATAATCTCGGACAATTAAAGCAGATCCTTGAGAACGCCTTATGCAACTTCAGAAAAAATGGCGATAGAAAGGGAGCGGATTGAAGCGTCAGGAAGATGAGTAATCACCCCATGAGGAAAACATAAACAGAGGTTGGAGGCAAACGTGTTAAGTAGAGTGGTCTGTGTAATGATGAAGCCGGGTCGAAGGATGTGTTCAACATATCACTGGAGCATGGCATGCTGTTGTGGTAACGGATGGCTATCACTCAGGATGCTGGTTACAGTCATTGCTGCAATAATGGTCATTAGTTCAGTCTGCACACACTGATATTTAAACTGTTTTGGATATACTAGACCAAAGACACAGATCAGGATACTGTTTATTTTCTGTTCAAGATGATTTTATTCCCAATCAGCAGTGGTTTAGTTATTTTTGACCGTGTATTGCTGGTGGCACTTTTGTTACTGCACATTTGCCGCAACACAATTAGAGTGACTTCACCGCAGTCACGTCGCTTGCGGTGATACATGTTTGATCTTTTCCCGTATGCAAGCGAGTATTGCTTCTGGGTGTAACTGAAGCATAGGTGAACCTTATCCTTTCTGGTAAGATAACAGCGAAATGGAGCAATGTTAATGTCAAGCTATGCCATGACATGCCAGTCCAATTATCTGTTGCACTCGTCTCTGACGCATTAAAAATAGTTCAAGCGGAAATTATGTTTAGGGCACCCTCGGCAAACGAGGTTTGCCCATATACAATACTGAAATCCTATTAAAAATTATATTTAATGATGACCAACTTCTCATATTTACCGATTAAATAATTCATTCTGGTATTTATAATTTATATTTAATTATAAATCATCCTTCTACAATTTATATACAAATTACAACATATCTCAACAAACCTGCACATCTAGAGAATTGCATAGTTTCGTTCTTATAACCAATTACAATTACTAAAAATCAATAATAAATCAATTTTTAACATATCTTTTATCAAACCATGTCTAAAATATATTCAATATTACAGATATTGCAATGACACTGTATGCACATTGCTGACAATGTATACAAAATAAGTGATGACATCCTCATCGGGAGGTAAGAACGCTGCCCTTGAAACACAGATTGCACCACCAAAATATAATAATTTTGGAGAAGTTTTTTAATGTTTTGATTATTTCAAATATATACAACAAATATACTCATTTTGACATTTTAAATGTAGAAAGGGGGCCTTACCGTAACAATTGGGAGAAGTAATCTTGCATCACCCGCTTTCTTTTTCCTCTGGTTTTGGAGAGCAAAACTAAACTTTTTTAATATGGGATGTCCTTAATTATTTGGTTCTGTATACATCATTGAAATATATTGTTGAGGGTGTCCAACACCAATAGCAATTACAAATTATAGAGGGTTAAATGTTTGTTAGAGTAAGTACGCTTACACCCGCCGCTGCCACGAACGATTTCCGTTGAACCTCGCCCAATAGGAGATAATTGCATATTGCCATATTGATCACATTATTTTTTGAACCGTTTACATAATGTTTATATTTTAACATTTAATTATTTTAACAGGTGATTAGCGTACCTTGGCTTGGAGAGTACAGCAAAGAATAAGTTCGGCAACATCGCTCGGATCTCATTCGTTGTTTCATTCTCACGTCTTTGCTAGCCTGCCCTCAAAGGACATCTTTTATGGAGGCTGGTGTAATTTTAAATATTTTATAGAACTCTTTAAAAAATATTGTTTTATTCTATCATGGTTTGGTACATACTTCTAAAAGCCCAATTTCTTAACAGCTCAGTGATCAATGGAACTTCGTACAGTTCAGGATTGATCCCCATCACTTATCCTTTATCCTAGGCAACAAAAACCTTAGCCTCAGTGGTACCAAGTCCATAGCATCTAAGCTGCAGTGGCTGTAAGCGGGTGGTCACCACTAGCACCATCTTGATGCCGTGGTCAACAACGCGGATCGCCCAGCAGTTGCGCAAGGTCGCTCGGCTGCTCGTAGCCATTGACCCTGCTCTATCAGCTGATTACCACGTGGTTATCAGAGCAAAGCGCACGTTTCAAAACCTTATCCTGCAGCAGGATTTGAATATACACTAATTAAGATCAAGATGCTCGTAGACCCCACTGTTTCACCATCGGACTCGTTGGCCAACGCTTCACACTTGACTGAGAAAGAATTTGTTACTTTAAGGCAGGCCACGTGTGTAGCCCTTCCATTAATTATAATGTCTCTTATCTGGTGGACGTCGGGTTTATGGTTCCAGCGTGCTATGGTGAGGCAACCCCTGGACGTCGGTATCGGAATGCGCAATCTCGCGGTCGGCCGGTGAAGCGTGGCTGAGGCTGCGGCGGCGGTCGTGACTACGGTTGCCGCGGATTTGAACCATTTTTCTATTGAAATATGAGGTCAACTTCTTTCAAACTACAGTAACATTTGGTGGATAAGGATCAAATGTATGGTACCGTCTATAATCTTCATAAAATTAGAGCAATTTTAATAACTAAAGATCTATAAATTTATGTTATTTTCAAAATAATAAAATTAAAAGATTAAGTTAAGAATTTTCGCCCATTTAAAAAATGTGTTTTTTTTTCACATTACACTTATATCACCTGTTTTCGACCCTCGCCTTTAACAACGAAAACCCCACTTGTGAGTATAGGGCTGTAAAAGTTTAGGCCCTAGACCTGGTTGCTTTTATTGTTGAAACCAATGGAATCCGGTACATGCTTAACGGTATGGTGATGTGAAATGGTTGGGTAGCAACCGGAAAAAAAAAACAAGTAGTCTTAGTTAAGGTTATGTTTTGTTTGTTGTGAATAATAAAAAAAAAATTTCACTTTTTTAGAATTTATTGCATGGTGTAGTGTGATAAAAATATCGTAACGTGCCCAATAGCATTTTGCATACTATTTATCGTTTCAATTTCTTGACTTCATCTCAAACTTCAAACGCGATCTCAAGAAAGGCAAACGTAATTTTTTGCCCTTGTAACGGATTATACTATAGGTAAAGAATAATATACTTGAAGGAGTGAAATTCAAAATATAAGTTATGTTTGCCGTCCATTCTCATCTATTTGGGTACACCCATTTGCAACGAGAAATAATAAAACCGCACAAACCCTATCTCAGAGTATGTATTATACTAAACACTAATACGAGTAAAATGTATTTGTAAGTACGTGTATGCACTATGGACACGGATCTTGAAAACGGCTCCAATTATTTTTTCCAAACTTTGCCAAATAACTTAGTTTTTGAATAAAATAATATTTATCCATATGCAATGAAAAATATTATTTTTTAATGATCTTGAATTACAATTCTAGAAATTATAATATTGGTCTTATGAAGTTACAAATTAAACGAAAGAGTTGCTCAACTGTCAAACCACGAACCACGTGCTCCAGTATAAACATGACTTTTATAATTATAGCCACTAAATAAAATGGTTTAATGATGCTATAAAAATATTTAAAGTTTTTTATTACAGGTCCACTTTATACTGGCGATGATGACTGCTAAATAAAAGTTGAACGCATTATTATCTGTAAAAAAGGTGTTTAAGCACCTGTTTAAAAGGATAAAACAAATAAGATATTTGTAGAATTGCAATAGTAAATAAAACTAGTACACGTGCTGCTCGAAATCGAGCAATTTTTTTAATACAAAACAAATGTTACTTTTAGATTTAAAATCAATGACATCCGACCAATACAATATTGTGAATATCTTTAATCATCAAAACTACACGTATTTACAGCTGATTATTAACAGATGTTTAAAATGCTTTATTCAATCCCAATGTTATTTAAATGGGAAATTTTGAGATTTCAATGGTGGATAACGCCTTTATTTTCCGTCAGATTCGCATCAGTTTTTGGCGGAAACAACTACAGACCAAGCCCTATCCAACGACACCAAAAACTTGAAAATCGGGTTTGAAAATTGTAGGAGGAGTTCTCAAGACAAAAAAAACCCTTAGCGTATTAAATAAGTATAGATTAATCAGTAGCAACAATAATGAAACAGCTGTTAACAGAGGTAAAATCTACGTGTTACAGTTTCAACAAACTTATAACAGAGTGTAGCACTCTTGGGCCAAATTAAAACATCCTGAAAGGCGAAGATTTCCCCCATGTGTTTCACAGTCTTTTAGTAGAATCTGTGCTTTCACTCCAAATAGGAGTCTAAACATTTGTTTTCAAAGATATTCTATAAATTTAATAAAATTAAGTTTTATAAAGGATTATGATTTTTAATATGCATACATATTATGTTAATATGTACGCATTATTCAGGACCGGGGAGTTGTAAATGTAATGTAATGGACAAGGACTGTTTCATTCCTTTGATGTTACAAAATGCCGCTTTTGTTCAATTTGCATGACGTCATCGGCCTGATTTTTTGTTTATCACCATCAGCTGTAATGATTTAATGTTTATGTTTTTCTTCGAATCTTATCTTATTGGCATTTGAACGAAAATCAATACAGAATTTAGTTTTAAAAATATTTATTTTTGCTAAGGTTGTTGTATTAAGGATGAGTTGTTGTGCGGTTTCGACATGTAAAAACAATTCCCGGAAAACAAGTAAACTAGGTGTAGAGATCGTCTACCACCGTTTTCCAAAAAAATCCATCATTTCTGAGGAATGGGCAAAAAATGAGTGCACTCGGGTGAATGGTAGGCCAATAAACGTGAAGAAAGCCTACATTTGCAGTGACCATTTTTTTCCTTCAGATTATGTGATGACATAAAAAACAGATTATTAGGGTTGTCGCACAAAGAAAAATACTATGTACAACGGGCAGTCCCTTCTTTAACTTTTTGCCTCATCAATGCAAAGAAAAGGAACCCAATACCTATAAGCCAACCAATGAAAATAATCCTATTATAGTAATAACAAACGTTCCCTATCCCTTTACCAATTGAAAGTCCCCTATCAAAAATGGACGTAAAGATAACTTAACTACCCAAATTGAGATACAAAACGTACCTATACCATCAAACAGTGACTCAGCAACAAGTAGTACTGTTGACCTTTACCCCTACTGTTACTTGTAATTGTGTTAAAACTTGCGAGATGTGCAACATTATTCGTCAAGAGCAAGTTATGTTAAAGAAATCTGTTACCGTTAAAAAAAATAAATAATAACAAATAAAAAAACAGCTAAGGAAAGAGAAAAATCGATTTTTGAAAAAAATGGCAAAAGTCAGAAATGTTCATAGGAGCAAATTAAAAACTATGCCAAGCAAAACCACCACCTAAAACAAAAAATTAAAAGAATTTTTTAATTTTCAAAAATTTAAACAAGGCCAAAGGAAAGATGGATTAACACTCTTTCCTATGGGGGGACTAACAATTCCGACTGAATCATGGATAAAACAGTGGAAGGATTTGAAAGTGTTTTCAAATCAATCCATATGGAAACTGAGTTTTTCAGTACGCAGCGAGGGGTTATAAAAGAATTAAGAAACAGACTGACGGAAAAATCTCCCAATGTATGCCCTCAGGCTACCGTCTATTCAAGAGTGAGAACATTTATTCGAATAAGACATTTTAACGATAAAAAGTCTACTCAAAGAAGTTGCACCAAAAAAAAAAAAATAATAATAATAATAAAAAATGGTTGTGTTCACAGAAATAAAGTTCAAAAAGCTTTAATAGTATTTTAGTAATTTCTTTATAGGCTATTCAGGACTGTGGAGAACATATACATTCCACTCATTCCAGCAGTTTTCCCCATTCCTGATAGGGACACAGTATAAAATTTCGAGCATATGGATCATATATATAGGTATTTAATAATGTTGATATAAAATTTATTTGATAAAATTTATAAACTTTGGTCTTTAATACCATTTTAATCTATGGGGTTTACAAAGTTAATTATTACATTACAAAAAAATATGTAGCATAATCTTCGGGGTGTATTCTAATAATTAAGAAGCTTTACAGTTTATCTGTACACAGTAAATTTCTTTAAAACAAAATACTATGCTATAAATTAATATGCTATATAAAATTACGGTCAGAGCCTATCTAACTTGTCAATACGACATTTATATAAGATTCGTGTTATAGGTTATGTTGTGTTCACACCGACGACAGTGTTTCATAACTCGGATTCAGCAATTGACAGTAAACTGACATTTAAGCAGACTATCCTCTGCATTTGCACTATCTGCTGTGGTAAGACAAAATCAGGCCGATGACGTAGTATGTGCATCGTTTTTAGATTGGTTTTAGCAGCTAATGAAACAGCCCTTCTTTTTTACTTATATTTTTTCCCCGGTCCTGCGCATTATTATTAAATACGATTTTGTTTGGTATTAAATAACATCATATAACTTATTATTATTATACTTTGCAATGAAACTCTAAAATAAGTGTAATGAAACTACAAAAAATTCATTAATATTAATACTATGTGGAAGCAAATGCTCATTAACGAAACTTCCATTCCTCAAATTATCATCGGCATAAAACTAGTATATTGCAAGAAACAGGCCCGTTTAGTTTTAAAAACTAAACTAGTTTTAAAAACTCCAATCACAATTCTTCCTTAACCTCTCGGGGAAAACTAAATCTTAATTTAAGGATCTAAATTGTTATGTAACTCAAACTTCAAATTACTAAACTAATCAGCAAGTTCCACTGAATAAAATAAAATAACATTAGTTTAGGACAATGTAGGCCTAAAGAAAACGTGAACACTAAGAATTTCTAAAACACACATACGAATTTTAACGAGACTTTTTACTCTATTGTTGTACCCTTATAATTTAGGCATTGCTCTACAAAGCTATGAAAAAATAGTATGAAGAAGTTATATTTTGAAATTCAAGAATTCTAAAATTACTATAATATCCAATCGGTTTTTATATTCACCTCCTAAAGGAAGGCAGCATATACTTTAGAATATGATTTGTCGGGAATTTTGTTAATTTCACCTTAATAAATTTCAAGGATACGATATGAGACGTAAATGCGTAAATGCAAACGCAATCTAACTAAATCACTGCCTTTACATTGATTGCATCCTGGTTTACTCCGTATTGAAACAGATCTATAACTCTAAATATAACCGAGACAGTGCCTTGGGTAAAGGTTACGGATTCCAACCGCCAGCTGATTTATTGCTACTAAGTACAAGGCTCTATCAGCTGTTTTACTGCTTAACAGTAATTGTTGCTCCACAACAGCTGTTTAAACTCCTTCCGCGTGTTTATGGGATCATTTGCATCGATATGTTGTTATGATGAATTGAAATTCCATGTAAAATGGAATAAGTGCTTGCGTTTACGCTCTTCAACACTTTTTTGTATCGATCGGATACTGAAAATTATATTGGTTCTCTCATGAATAGGATCATTCCTCTTGCACAAGAAATTTCTTAAAATGTCTCCAGGCTGGGAGAAAAATTTGCATTTTGAAACATTCAAAGGATTTTGCATTGTATCGTCAAAGCAGTAAGATTTAACTGAAACCATGAAAACTAATACTAGGCGATATTAATGACTTTTAGATACTTATTTTTTTTATTGGTAGGAACATGAAGATCTAAACTTCAAAACAACAGTAAGAACAACAGTAATAAGGAGAAAGAATTACAAAAAGAACAAATTCCTGCTACTTTCGTTATGAATACAAAAGTAGGCTACGTATTAAGTTTGCAAATACATTTGAACACTTCCTAGTTTAGTAGAGCTTAATGAATTAATTTTAATAATGTCGATCAACCTTTGTATGCCCTACAATACCAAAATTGAGTTAAACTTTGAAGCTGGGTCAATAGTAAAACCTAACCTAACCTATCCTCTTTTATCACGAAATTGAAGAATGAATCTGTCAACTAGCAAATGCATCCACCATGAAGACATGATGGCCAAAACGAACAGTCACACTTATTAAAATTATGAGAACCTCGCATTGTTTTAATAATTAAACTGTTTATCAGTTACTATCGCCTACAGAATTTAGAGTAGTAGCAATTCTATATTTAGAAATTTAATTATTATAAATAACTTAAATAAGTTATCATATAACGAGTGTGTATATGACGAATGATGATAATTTCTACATTTGGGGGATGACAGTTTTGTCGAGAATAAAAACTGATCGATGGTAAATGTCCTAGAACTACATATTGCACGTATCAATAATTAGCATTTGATATTGTTAATTACAATCAAAAGTCAATGTGTGTATGCCTTTAACTATATATAGATTCTCATTCGACTATCAACCCAAGTAATAGGCAAGTATTAAAACTGTAAATCATAGTGTGAGATCATATTTTGGTATTTTAAAGGCTTTTAATACTTACTATGTTTTAAAGAAACATTGTTTCACAGAGACACCAAATTTCATTGTGTACTATTAAATATTGATATTTAAATGTTTTTACGAAAAGCATTGACATTTAACACTGTTAAATCTTATTGTTTGTACAGCTTATTCTATTATAATTTCTATTCCCACTGTCCGTCATCTACTACAATTAAAAATAATGCAATTAAAATAATGCTTATTTGAAATATACGAGTTTGATTTTCTCATTAGAAAGTAATAATATTAAAATTGTGTTCTATTGCAAGATTTAATGTATTCGTATTACCATCCTATAAAGTATCGTAGACGCACGTTCATAAAATGTAACGGTATGGTTTGAAGGGAAACATCATATGTTTCAATCTTATTTTTTCAACTTTTTAA
>CM061534.1:82083654-82267827 GCA_030545055.2 Neoaliturus tenellus | reverse complement strand
TTAGTGATGCCTATGGCGGTCCGTCCCGATCGTTCACGTTCAACGCGCGGGAGCGGACTGCGAGCCGGCTCTGGCTGGGCCCCCTTATATCCCCACCGGGGCTGCCACGCCCAGGATATCAGGGGTGGGGGTGGGGGTGGGGGTGGGGGTGGGGGTGGGGGTGGGGGTGGGGGTGGGGGTGGGGGTGGGGGTGGGGGTGGGGGGGGGGGTCGCACTTTTTGTCCGGGGGGGGGGGGGGGGGCTCGCACTTTTGTCGGGGGGGGGGGGGGGTTCGCATTTTTGTCGGGGGGGGGGGGGGGGGGCTCGCACTTTTGTCGGGGGGGGGGGGGGGGTGAGGTATGTTATGTGGGTCAAGGTCACCCACAACACTTGTACTCTAAGTGTTGGCTATACCCCCACCATAACTGGGTCCCTAGGCTACACAACACCGCTTCGCCAGTAAGTCTCCGGCTTCCATGCGGTGCGTCTCGCTGTTCTCTAGCTCTCTATATGTAAGTAATTTTACAAGTTCTGAATGTAGGTCACTACACTTTAACTCTGGGACGATATCGACTTATAGTATTTCAGTGTTTTGACTCAAGGTCATCACACTTTAACTCTAGCACATCGGTTATCGTACCAGAGGTGCTCAATAACCTAACTTGTAATGTTTAGGGTGGCGTTTTCACGCCACGTGGTATCGCCATGAGTGTCCAGTCCAAGTTTTAAGTTAAATTAATTTTACTGTAATCTTTTCCATTTCCGCTTCGTTTTGCCAAAGTATAAGGTGTCGCTTAATAAAGTGGTATTTCTCTAAAGTTATAGGAGATTGCAAGGATACAATTAGTTTATTTAGGAGACTCTTCATCTTGGAGTTTAACACAATTTCCACTTTGACTTTGCTTCCTCGGCTCTCACAGCCTAAGCTGTACAGAAATGTTTCTTCTAGTGCCAACTCGGGCCAAGAGAACAGTGTGTTGACTGTAGGACAGCTCATGGTGAAGTGATGCGATACTCCAGCGTACCACCTCACCTTCCCCCGCCACTGTGACCTTCCCCCACTCCTGCTGTTTCCCCCACCTCTTTTCCCTTGACTCATGCGCTACAAGCAGTCTCTCAGTATTGTGCGGACTTTTGTGAGGTGAAGCCATGTCGCAGGACACTTTAGGTAAGAAACTTAGCCGTGTTAAGACTTTATTAGTTGCTCACTGTCCACCACCCAAAGTTAAGAGAGTTTCAACTTTAGCTAAGTGGCGCAAACTGTTGCGCGGACACCCTAAGTTTTATACAAAACAGACTAATGTCAGTTTTACTGATGAGGATTTGTTTAAAATATTGGATGAAATGACTTTTCCTTGCAAAATTCAGTTAGTTACTCCCATTCCTGACAGTTTAGAGTCTTAGTCTCTCAAGCCGATATACCTAGCATACACAGAGCCTGACAGTCAGTCACTCGGTGGCTGTCGTGGGGTGCGCATCGGTGTCGGCGCTCCGTTGTTAGGTTTTCAAGGTCACAGTAATATCAAATTGTTGGTGTTGTTCTGGTTCAAGGTCACCTGAGGGATAACCGATTGCCCATTTAGACAGGGTCATGTCAGAAACTCGAGTTTAACTTGGCACTTTTGCCGTTTCTCGTCGAAAATTCGCTCCAAGTGGTCAAGGTCACGGGGACTCTGACTGAAACTCGGAGCGTAGTGCGAGAAACGGCAAAAGTGCCAAAAAATTTTAAGTTTCGGCGTGACCTTGACCTCAGTGGCGTCGGTGACGTCATTTTGATGACGTAAGGGGTGATGACGTCATCAGCACGTCTTTTCTGTGACGTCATGGGTGTGACGTCATAGAAATGACGTCATTAGTGATGACGTCATCGATGACGCAATCGATGACGTCATCGATGACGTCATCGGTGAGGTCATTGACCTCGATGACGTCATCCCTCAGGTGACCTTGAACTGGGCCAGCACCAACAATTTGACACTACTTATTGATTTATATTTTTTGGAAAATATTGTTTGTTAACCTTTTTAGGGCGGACAAAAAATGTAAAAATACTAACACAAAAAACGCCGTAAGGCTAGGCTTTAAATTATCTTCACGAAAATTTCACCACATGCCGTATATGTTTAGGTTTTGTTGGTTGTGATGTTTCCTTTAGTTTGAAACAACCAAATACAGTAATGGTTTAGTAACTTTGTTAGATATAAGTTTTTATTTGATTGTAATAATGTAATCAATGTAATTTGTTAAATATTTCCTCATGATACAAACATGTTTTGTTTATGACATGAAATATTTCTTATTCTTATGTAAGGAAACCCTAGTTAAGACATAACATATTTGCGACAACATAAAAATATAGGCCTTCACGGGAAATGCATTTACGCAAGCGAACTTGAATATCAACTGGCTAAGTAGTGTAACAAATCCTTGACCAGCAAGAAGCGGCGTGGCGTAGTTGATAAGGGCACGGCTTCGCAGTCTAGAGGTCGCGAGTTTAAATCCTGCCTGCTGCTGTGACATTTTTGATGCTTTGGTATTTTTAAGATTGAGTTAAATCAACTCAGGAAACAGAGTCAAATTTTGACTCAATATGTTTGAGTTAAAAATTAAACTCAGAAATCGAGTTGAAAGTCAACTCATTATTCTGAGTTTAATTTAACTCAAATCAGTTTGAGTAAATTTAACTCAGACATTGTTCGGTCCTCCTCGGACCCGGAGTTTGAGTTGATTTTGAGTCAATTTCACTCAAAAATTTTTTAGAGTGAATATTCTCGTTTATTTATTGTCGGATGTTTTTAACTTTGTATTTATGAATAGGCATTTAAAATTTACAAATTTTAAGAGCTTGATATAATATTTTACATTTTTACACAATTAACTTTGAAAATTTTAAATAGGCGCCATTTCAAAAGTTAAAAGGGTAGAAATGTCCAATTTTATAAGAAAAACGTTTTGATGTACGTAATAGTCATGCCAAAATTTAGTTGAATACCTCAAGTGCTTTCAAAACCTCACGAGTTAAGCAAAAATTACAAACGGATGGACAGAAAGAAAACTAGGCACCAGAACCTATGGTTGTATTGTAAAATATGTTTGTCTCAATGCAAGGAACAAATGAATCGCTAACTGCAGAAAGGCAACTAGTCCACTTTTCTAAATTCTACAGGAGACACAAAAAAACTGTGTAGTATATAAATATCCTGTATTTATTGTTTCTAAATATTTTTTTTCATTATACCACATAAGCTTAGAAACATTCTGAGTATAAAAGTCTTTTACCTCCCATCAGAAAAGGGTAGGGGGTTTTTTTTTACTCGGACATGTTCCCTTTCTGCAGTAAACAAAAATAATTTTAATGTGTTTTTGGGAAAAAATAATTTCAAGTAGTTTTAAATAAAAAATATTTGTAATACAGCATATTTAATATGGTAAATGTTACATATAAAACTGGAAAAAATTATTAGACTTGAAAAAAATAACATGTTTCAGTCATCAAAGTTTTCATCATGATTGGCTGTGGTTGTTGGCCATGAGGTGATTTGGTTCAAAAATACCATTTTTTTTTTTTTTTTTTTTTAGCTGGTACGGTTTTTTCGACCCAGTTAATGTGTTCTTTCCCTGATGTTTTGACTTTTTTAATTCCATTTCTTTTCTAAAAGCCTGTATTGTAAACACCATTCCTTCTTTTCCACCATTTTCCTACTCATTAGAACCACTCATTATGTAAAAACATTAAAAAGTCACAGTAAAACTTATCAAAAATGTCAATTTAAAGACAGCTTGATGATTAATGGATCCACTGCCAAGCAAAGTGCCAAACAAAACCATAAAGATAGAATAGTCCACAAACTACTTACCAGGGCCAACTCAGAAATTGTTTTTTTTTTTTTTATGTAAACTGTTGCCATACACCGGACGCATCGTTAACCACAATAAGGACACTTATCCGCATGACAGCAATAACATTCACAGCGCCTTCCATTTTCTGCATACTGCAGATAGGGAACTAGTCCAGGACATGTTCCCTATTTGCAGTAAACAGTATTTACCAACATGGAGTAGTTCCCCATCTGCAGTACACAGAAAATTTAAGGCGCTGCCAAAGCCATTGTTTTCAAGCGGACAAGTATCCTTTTTGTGGTAAACGATGCGTCCAGTGTATGACAACAGGTTTCATTAAAAAAAAACGAAAATTGCAAGAAGGTGGACTTGTTGCCTTTCTGCAGTTAGCGATTCAAATACAAAAAAGGGTTCCATAGAGTTCCTGGACACCCTGTATATTTGTCAAATAACACTCACTTACGTATCTGAGAATCTCCATAACCATAGTGTACACGCATTTGGAAAGATTCCTCAATGCTCTGAGCCACAGGACTTCAAAATTACTTTTGGGACTACGGGGTTGAAATTTGAAATGGGTGTTTTAGGTGCTGCTTTAAGGAGTTTGCAAATATAGTTTTTGAAGTCCGTTAGGGCTTCACCCACACGTGACATAAAAATTAGTCTAAGTCCTATACGAGGTTGAAATTTAACATTGACGTCCCTATTTGTTCATAGGCGCTCAATAAGGATTGTGGTTTTCCAAATTTCCTTTAAGGCTCCACCAACAGAACCTCAAAATTACCATATATCCCATGGGATTGAAATTTAAAACGGACATGACACTTTCCTAATAAATCCATAATAGGGAAAGGTTTTGCAAAATTCCTTCAGGGATCCACCCACACTTCGTCAATGTTCCAATCGGATTCTGAAGGATGAAGATTTCTTTGACCTTTTAAATATTTTACTATCTATAAAATGCATTTACTCATAGGTGAAGCCATTACGGGCAACAGCTAGTAAGTAAATAAAACCAATTAAAGTTTCAACCATAGTCGGTGATACTGAGTTTTTAGTTACAGTTAACCGTGCATTTTACAAATTCGTCTCTATGAAGGCAAATTCATGTGGGAAAAAAGTTTTGCTGCAGATACTCGAAAACTATCTTTTCGTCCTCTCAACGTCTAACCTGCTTGATCGCGTTTGGCAACACCTTTTATGTAAATATTCTGACTTTTCCAAACTGACAATCGGAGACCATTACATTCACATTGACTTTCACGACGCGGAAGTGTGCGTGTGTGAGCCGTGGATCAGCCGTGGTCGTGAGTGACGAGGTGGACCCGGCGGTCAGATGACCTTTGGACCGGGGCTGAAGGTCACAGGAATGGCAATCACAATCGGAGTAGCCTGGGGTGCGGATGAACGGTATCATCAGTGCAAGGTCGGCGGGCAATCACGCCGCCGCCGGAGCAGCCGCCAGATCTGGAGTAGCCGCTGCTGGAGTAATGAGGGCTAATAATCTCGGACAATTAAAGCAGATCCTTGAGAACGCCTTATGCAACTGCAGAAAAAATGGCGATAGAAAGGGAGCGGATTGAAGCGTCAGGAAGATGAGTAATCACCCCATGAGGAAAACATAAACAGAGGTTGGAGGCAAACGTGTTAAGTAGAGTGGTCTGTGTAATGATGAAGCCGGGTCGAAGGATGTGTTCAACATTATCACTGGAGCATGGCATGCTGTTGTGGTAACGGATGGCTATCACTCAGGATGCTGGTTACAGTCATTGCTGCAATAATGGTCATTAGTTCAGTCTGCACACACTGATATTTAAACTGTTTAGGATATACAAAGACACAAATCAGGATACTGTTTATTTTCTTTTCAAGATTATTTGATTCCCAAATCAGCAGTGATTCAGTTCTTTTTTATCCCTGTATTGCTGGTGGCACCTTTGTTACTGCACATTTGCCCCAACACAATTAGAGTGACTTCACCGCAGTCACGTCGCTTGCGGTAATACATGTTTGATCTTTTCCCGTATGCAGGCGAGTATTGCTTCAGGGTGTAACTGAAGCATAGGTGAACCTTATCCTTTCTGGTAAGATAACAGCGAAATGGAGCAATGTTAATGTCAAGCTATGCCATGACATGCCATCCAATTATCTGTTGCACTGGTCTCTGACGGCATTAAAAATAGTTCAAGCGGAAATTATGTTTAGGGCACCCTCGATAAACGAGCTTTGCCAATATAGAATACTGATACCCTTTTAAAAGTTATAATTAATGATGACCTACTTCTCACATTTACCAATTAAGAAATTCTTTCTGGTATTTTGAATTTATATTTAATTTTAATCATACTTCTACAATTTATATTAAAATTACAACATATCTCAACACACCTGCACGTCTATAGAATTGCATAGTTTCGTTCTTATAACCAATTAAAATTACTGAAAATCAAATTATAAATCAATATTTAACATCTATTTTATCAAACCAAGGCTAAAATAGATTCAATATTTCAGATATTTTAAGGATACAATGGATCTGACAATGTTTACAGAATAAGTGATGATATGATGATATCCTCATGGGGAAGTGAGAATGCCGCCCTTGGAACGCAGATTGCACCCCAAAGATATAATTTTTTAGATTATGCTGATTGGTTTAATAGAAACAGATGGCTATAATAATTTTGGAATCGTTTTTTTAATGTTTTGATTATTTGTTAAACAAATATACACATTGTGACATTTAAAATATAGAAAGATAGTTTTTCATGACGATTGGAAGAAGTAATCCTAGCATCAGCGCTTTTATTTTCCTCTAGTTTTGGAGAGCAAAACTAAACTTCTTCAATATTGATGTCCCTCTTTATGTGGTTCTGTATACATAATTGAAATATATTGTTGGTGGTGTCTATAAGCCACTCTAATAAACATTAATAGCAATTACAAATTATAGAGGGTTAATTGTTTGTCAGAGAAGGGCCTACACCCGCCGCCACCACGAGAGATTTCCGTTGAACTTCGTCCAATAGAAGATAAGTGGATATTGCCATATTTATCACTTTATTTTTTAATCATCTACATAATGTTTAAATTTGAACTTAGTCATTTTTAACAGGTGATTAACGGAACTTGGCTTGGAGAGTGCAGCAAGGAATAAGTTCGGCAACATCGCTAGGACCTCATTCGTTGGTTCATACTCACGTCTTTGCTTGACCCTGCCCTCAAAGGACATCTTTCGTGGAGGCTGGTGTAATTTTAAATAATTTATGGAACTCTTTAAAAAATAATACTTCATCCTATCATGGTTTGGCACATCTTCTACTATACATTTGTCAAATACCACTCACTCATGTATCAGAGAATCTCCATAACCATGGGGTATAGAGGGTTGAAATTTTGCATGGACGTTCCACTTTGCTCAAAAATGCTGACTAAGAAACAGTTTTGCAAAATTCCTTCAGGTCTCCACCCCACAGGACTTCGAAAATTCCATCTAATGTTAATCGTATGGCCAATTTTTAATACAAATCAAAGCAACAACGAATCTGAAAAACTATGGGACCTAGAATGTTAAAATTTAGCACGGGTGTTTTTCTTTGCTCATAGGTGCTCACTAAGAAACGGTTTTGCAAAATTCCATCAGAGCTCTGCCACACTGGACTTCAAAATTTCTATCTAATGTTATCCTTATGGCCAATTTTTTATACAAATCTAGGAAACAACGAGTACAGAAAACTATAAGACCTACGATGTTGAAATTGGCATGGACGTTCTGCTTTGCTCATAAATGCTCAATAAGAAACGGTTTTGCAAAATTCAATCAGGGCTCTGCCACACAGGACTTCAAAATTTCTATCTAATGCTATCCTTATGGCCAACTTTTTATACAAATCTAGGAACAACGAATATAGAAAACTATAAGACCTACGATGTTGAAATTTGCCATGGACGTTCTACTTTGCTCATAGGTGCTCACTAAGAAACGGTTTTGCAAAATTCAATCAGGGCTCCGCCACACAGGACTTCAAAATTTGTAATGTTATTCTTATGGCCAATTTTTTATGAATCTAGGAAAATCATCTGAAAAACCATATGACCTAAGAGAATTATTTGGAACATATTCAATGGGAGATCCACTTCGCCCAAAGAGACGCATCTTCGGTGCTCTTGGAAAACATCTTCAGGGTCTATTAAATTGGTCTAGGGCCAATGGGGTTAAAATTTGGCATGGACATTTCTCTTTGTTTTAAGGTATTCACTAAGAAACGGTTTCGCAAATATAGTTTTTGAAGTTCTTTAGGGCTCCTCCCCACAGAACATCAAAATTACTCTATTGCATCATTGTTGAAATTTGACATTGACGTTCCTCTTTGCTCACAAGTATTCACTAAAAAACAGTTTTGCAAATATAAAGATTATTATTATATGGTTTTGGAAGTCCTTTAGGGCTCCGCCCCACTGGACTTCAAAATTACTCAGGAGCATATGGGGTTGAAATTTGACGTAGACATTCCTCTTTACTCATATGTACTCACTAAGAAACGGTTTTATAAATATAGTTTTTATGTCTTTTTGGGCTCCACCCCACAGGACTTCATGATTACTATGAAATTCTACGTGGACGTTCCTCTTTACTCATGTGTACTCATGAAGAAACAGTTATGCAAGTCCTTTAGTTTTTGAAGTCCTTTAGGGCTCCGCCCCACTGGACTTAAAAATCACTCTAGGGCCAATGGGTTTGAAATTTAGTATTTATGTTCCTCTTTGCTTAGGCCTATAGGTATTCACTAAGAAACGGTTTTCCAAGTATAGTTTTTAAGTCCTTTAGGGCTCCGCCCCACTGGACTTCTAAGTTACTCTTGGGCATACAGGGTTGAAACTTGACTTGGACGTTCCTCTTTACTCATTTGTACTCACTAAGAAAAGGTTGTGTAAAGATAGTTTTTGATGTCTTTTAGGGCTCCGCCCCACTGGACTTCAAAATTACTCTAGGGCATACGAGATTAAAAATTTAATGTGGACGTTCCTTTTTACTCATATGTACTCACTAAGAAACGGTTTTACAAAATAAAGTATTTGAAGTCCTTTAGGGCTCCGCTCCAATGGACTTCAAAATTACTACATTATATAGCCTACAGGGTTGAAATTTGACCTTTTTACTTGTTATGTTGTCTACTAAATAAAAAATGGTTTTGCAAAATAGTTTTTGAAGTCTCTTAGAGCCCCCTACGTAAGGTCTATGAGGTTTGAAATTTGACATATTCATTCCCTTTGTTCATATGTGCTCATTAAGAAAATCTTTTGCAAAATTAAATGCTCTGCTTACACAATTCTTAAGAAAGAAGATTTCGTTTAAAGAGATATTATTACATGTAAAATGAATTTAATCACGGGCGAAGCCGTGACGGGCAGCTAGTACCTCAATAAAAGTCCAATTTCTTAACAGCTCGGTGATCAATGGAAACTTCGTACAGTTTAGGATTGAGCTGAATCACTTATCCTTTATCCTAGGCATTAAACACCTTAGCCTCAGTGGTACCAAGTCCATAGCATCTAAGCTGCAGTGGCTGTAAGCGGGTGGTCACCACTAGCACCATCTTGATGCCGTGGTCAACAACGCGGATCGCCAGCAGTTGCGCAAGGTCGCTCGGCTGCTCGTAGCCATTGACCCTGCTCTATCAGCTGATTACCAATTGGTTATCAGAGCAAAGCGCACGTTTCAAAACCTTATCCTGCAGCAGGATTTGAATATACACTAATTAAGATCAAGATGCTCGTAGACCCCACTGTTTCACCATCCGACTCGTTGGCCAACGCTTCACACTCGACTGAGAAAGAATTTGTTACTTTAAGGCAGGCCACGTGTGTAGCCCTTCCATTAATTATAATGTCTCTTATCTGGTGGACGTCGGGTTTATGGTGCCAGCGTGCTACGGTGAGGCAACCCCTGGACGTCGGTATCGGAATGCGCAATCTCGCGGTCGGCCGGTGAAGCGTGGCTGAGGCTGCGGCGGCGGTCGTGACTACGGTTGCCGCGGATTTGAACATTTTGCTATTGAAATATGAGGTCACCTTCTTTCAAACTACAGGAACATTTTGGTGGGTAAGGATCAAAGGTGTGATAAACTGTCTATAATCTTCTTAAATAAAAAAAATAATAACTAAAGACCCATAAATTTATGTGAGTTTCAAAATAATTCACATTAAAGATTAAGTTAAGAATTTTTCATCAAATTAAAAAAAAGTGTGTACACATTACACTTATATCACCTGTTTTCGATCCTCACCTTTAACAACGAAAAACCCACCTAAACGTATAGGGCTGTAAAGTTTAGGCCCTAGACCTGGTTGCTTTTATTGTTGAAACCAATGGAATCCGGTACATACTAAACGGTATGGTGATGTGAAATGGTTGGGTAGCAACCGGAAAAACAAGTAGTCTTAGTTAAGGTTATGTTTTGTTTGTTGTGAATTATAAAAAAATATTTTTTCACTTTTTAGAGTTTATTGCTAGGTGTAGTGTGATAAAAATATCGTAACGTGCCCAAAAGCATTTTGCATACTCTTGATCGTTTTTTTAATTTCTTGACTTCATCTCAAACTTCAAACGCGATCTCAAGGCAGGCAAAACGTGATTTTTGGCCCTTGTAACGAAATATACTATAGGTAAAGAATAATATACTTGAAGGAGTAAAATTAAAAATATAAGGGATGTTTGCCGTCCTTCTCATCTATTTGGGTACACCCATTTGCAACGAGAAATAATAAACCGCACAAACCTATCTCAGAGTAGTCTATGTATTATACTAAACTCTAATACGAGTAAAATGTATTTGCAAGTACGTATATGCACTATGCACACGGATCTTGAAAACGGCTCCAATTATTTTTTCCAAACTTTGCCAAATAACTTAGTTTTTGAATAAAATAATATGTATCCATATGCTATGAAAAATATTATTTTTTAATAATCTTGAATTGCAATTCTAGAAATTATAATATTGGTCTTAAGAAGTTACAATTAAACGAAAGAGTTGCTCAACTGTCAAACCACGAACCACGTGCTCCAGTATAAACATGACTTTTATAATTATAGCCACTAAATGAACTGGTTCAATGATGCTATAAAAATATTTTAAAGTTTTTTATTAACAGGTCCACTTTATACTGGCGATGATGACTGCTAAATAAAAGTTAAACGCATTATATCTGTAAAAAAAGGTTTTAAGCACCTCTTTAAAAGGATAAAACAAATAAGATATTTGTAGAATTGCAATATTAAATAAAACTAGTACACGTGCTGCTCGAAATCGAGCAATTTATTTTAATACAAAACAAATGTTACTTTTAGATTTAAATCAATGACATACGACCAATCCAATATTGTGAATATCTTTAATCATCAAAACTACACGTATTTACAGCTGATTATTAACAGATGTTTAAAATGCTTTATTCAATCCCAATGTTATTTAAATGGGGAATTTTGAGATTGAAAACACAAAATTGTAAAATTAGTAAGTGATTCTAGGAAATTGGAAAAATTAGTGCAAAAACCAAATTTCGGAACATCAATGATTATAAACGAAAATCTAGTTGCTGTCAGTATGAATAAAACAACAATAGTGATGGATCGTCCGTTATACATTGGAATGTCGATTTTGGATATAAGTAAAACTCTGATGTAACAGCTGTTAACAGAGGTAAAATCTACGTGTTACAGGTTTCAACAAACTTATAACAGAGTGTAGCACTCTTGGGCCAAATTAAAACATCCTGAAAGGCGAAGATTTCCCCATGTGTTTCACAGTCTTTTTGTAGAATCTGTGCTTTCACTCCAAATAGGAGTCTAATCATTGTTTTCAAAAGATATTCTATAAATTTAATAAAATTAAGTTTTATGAAGATTATGATTTTTAATATGCATACATATTATGTTAATATGTATGCATTATTATTAAATACGATTTTGTTTGGTATTAAATAACATCATATAACTTATTATTATTATACTTTGCAATAAAACTTTAAAATAAGTGTAATGAAACTACAAAAAATTCATTTATATTAATACTATGTGGAAGCAAATGCTCATTAACGAAACTTCCATTCCTCAAATTATCATCGGAATAAAACTAGTATATTGCAAGGAAACAGGCCCGTTTAGTTTTAAAAACTAAACTAGTTTTAAAAACTCCTATCACAATTCTGCCTTAACCTCTCGGGGAAAACTAAATCTTAATTTAAGGATCTAAATTGTTATGTAAACTCAAACTTCAAATTACTATAACTAATCAGCAAGTTCCACTGAATAAAATAAAATAACATTAGTTTAGGACAATGTAGGCCTAAATGAAAAAGTGAACACTAAGAATTTTAAAACAACACATACGAATTTTAACGAGACTTCTTAATCTATTGTTGTACCCTTTATAAATTTAGGCATTGCTCTACACAAAGCTATGAAAAAATAGTATGAAGAAGTTATATTTTGAAATTCAAGAAATTAAAAATTACTATAATATCTAATCGGTTTTTATATTCACCTCCTAAAGGAAGGCAGCATATACTTTAGAATATGATTTGTCGGGAATTTTGTTAATTTCACCTTAATAAATTTCAAGGATACGATATGAGACGTAAATGCGTAAATGCAAACGCAATCTAACTAAATCACTGCCTTTACATTGATTGCATCCTGGTTTACTCCGTATTGAAACAGATCTATAACTCTAAATATAACCGAGACAGTGCCTTGGGTAAGGTTACGGATTCCAACCGCCAGCTGATTTATTGCTACTAAGTACAAGGCTCTATCAGCTGTTTTACTGCTTAACAGTAATTGTTGCTCCACTACAGCTGTTAAAACTCCTTCCGCGTGTTTATGGATCATTTGCATCGATAAGTTGTTATGATGAATTGAAATTCCATGTAAAATGGAATAAGTGCTTGCGTTTACGCTCTTCAACACTTTTTTGTATCGATCGGATACTGAAAATTATATGGTTCTCTCATGAATAGGATCATTCCTCTTGCACAAGAAATTTCTTAAAATGTCTCCCAGGCTGGGAGAAAAATTTTGCATTTTGAAACATTCAAAGGATTTTGCATTGTATCGTCAAAGCAGTAAGATTTAACTGAAACCATGAAAACTAATACTAGGCGATATTAATGATTTTTAGATACTTATTTTTTTTATTGGTAGGAACATGAAGATCTAAACTTCAAAACAACAGTAAGAACAACAGTAATAAGGAGAAAGAATTACAAAAAGAACAAATTCCTGCTACTTTCGTTATGAATACAAAAGTAGGCTACGTATTAAGTTTGCAAATACATTTGAACACTTCCTAGTTTAGTAGAGCTTAATGAATTAATTTTAATAATGTCGATCAACCTTTGTATGCCCTACAATACCAAAATTGAGTTAAACTTTTGAAGCTGGGGTCAATAGTAAAAACCTAACCTAACCTATCCTCTTTTATCACGAAATTGAAGAATGAATCTGTTCAACTAGCAAATGCATCCACCATGAAGCATGATGGCCAAAACGAACAGTCACACTTATTAAAATTATGAGAACCTCGCATTGTTTTAATAATTAAACTGTTTATCAGTTACTATCGCCTACAGAATTTAGTAGTAGCAAATTATATATTTAGAAATTTAATTATTATAAAATAACTTAAATAAGTTATCATATAACGAGTGTGTATATGAACGAATGATGATAATTTCTACATTTGGGGGATGACAGTTTTGTCGAGAATAAAAACTGATCGATGGTAAATGTCCTAGAACTACATATTGCACGTATCAATAATTAGCATTTGATATTGTTAATTACAATCAAAAGTCAATGTGTGTATGCCTTTAACTATATAATAGATTCTCAATTCGACTATCAACCCAAGTAATAGGCAAGTATTAAAACTGTAAATCATAGTGTGAGATCATATTTTGGCTATTTTAAGGCTTTTAATACTTACTATGTTTTTAAAGAAACATTGTTTCACAGAGACACCAAATTTCATTGTGTACTATTAAATATTGAATATTTAAATGTTTTTACGAAAGCATTGACATTTAACACTGTTAAATCTTATTGTTTGTACAGCTTATTCTATTATAATTTCTATTCCCACTGTCCGTCATCTACTACAATTAAAAATAATGCAATTAAAATAATGCTTATTTTGAAATATACGAGTTTGATTTTCTCATTAGAAAGTAATAATATTAAAATTGTGTTCTATTGCAAGATTTAATGTATTCGTATTACCATCCTATAAAGTATCGTAGACGCACGTCATAAAATGTAACGGTATGGTTTGAAGGGAAACTTCATATGTTTCAATCTTATTTTTTCAACTTTTTAATTTAGCCAGGACACATACAATTATTATCATCTTTAGACAATTTATTATCACATACAATTATTATCAATTATCATTTTTAGGGGACACATACAATAATTAGCTGTATTTTAGTTTTTAATTAAATTAGGATAATGGTAAGTTAATGTAATGATGACAGTATGTTCAACAAAATCAGTGAACCACTTGCAACCCCGTAATGTTATATTAAAATTTAAACATAAAGGCATTAATAACAAACAAACACATTTCATTACAAAGCTATTTATTTACATAAATATTATCACAGACAGAAATAATTTGGCGTATAAAGCATATTTCTAACATATTTGCAAAGAGTGCCTAGCTACAGTATATTGCACATACAAGTACATGATGTAATGGAATATAAAAGCAATACGTAATAATAGAACATATATACAAAGAAATCAAAACAGTGTCCCCGTGTATCTCCGTTTTATAAATTACATTGGTGGGTTTCATACACGTAAAGCTTCAAAGCAATGGTATATATAATACAATAACATATACTTATTACAAAATGAGTTATACATTTGTTTATCAGTGCACTTTGACCTACTCAGTTGACTATAACATATATTCGGAACAAGGCATTAAGCATATTTGTACTAAACGTTGTAACCAACCAGGAAAACCTATTACGTTATGTGGGACTGGGAACAGCTATAATGGAAACCTACGATATTCAGTTGTGTCCCGATGACGTCACAGTTTCCCCTGCCTGGCCACAGCGTGTGTTTGTTGTTATCCTGTGTATGTTGGGCGGTCCTATCTGTACCGCTGCTGGGGGAGCGACTTCTGTGCGGCGTCCAGCAGTTGCTGCAGGTGGGAGATCTTGGCGGCAGCGACCTCCGCGGTGTCGGCGATGTGGCCGGTGGGAAGGATCACGGGGACTACCGGGGGGCCGCGGTACGGGACCTGGGCCTTCTGGGGGGTGCTGTACCCCTGGTCGGCCTGCTGGTAAACCTGATTGTACCTATGAATGGAAATTTTAAAATAGTTTTAGCCTAGTTTACATGCACATTTCCATTCCTGGATCGTAATTCTAACTAAACCTTGCAAAATATGGAACCTCACTATGAAAAGGAAAAATATATATGAAGGAGATAAAAATCTTAGAGATAAAATAATATTTGTATTATTTCTTAGGTAAATTTTATAAAACTTATGTTTTGAAAGGAAAGCATTAGAGCTAAACGTTTAGGTGGCTCTATAGTTGTTTGTCATAAAAACTACTATCACTTTACTACCACTACTATCACTTTACTATCACTAGGTTGTCAGTTCGATCCCCTACAGTGTCGATTATGAACTCAGTTTGTATTTGTCGTTCGTTTACGACACTAACGAATTGACGTGTCGTTCTAATAACGAATTGACGTGAGATAGCACAAAAAAAATTGACTGTTCCTATGGAATAATTTTAAAATAAAAGTAGTGGAGCCAACATTTGTTGTATAAACATTTAGAATGTAAATCCCTGACGTAAAACGTTATTCACTTATTTTTTGCTCCCAGTGCAAGTTACATGACATTTGCTCCACGGGGTCACTAACCTTTGGTCCTGCTCGTCGTACTGGCCGTCCTCCTCCTCTCTGTAGGTGGCGGGCGCGGTGTAAGCGTACTTCTTGGCGCCCGCCCTCTCCTGCGCCCTGGCCGCCGCAGCCTGGGCCGCCGCGAACAGCTGGAAGTGGTGCTCCTTGGCGGCCTCCACGTCCGCGGTCTCAGCGATGTATCCGTTGGGCAGCACCACCGGCACCACGGGCGGGCCCTGGTAGCGCTGCTGCTGGTAGGCTAACTGCTGGTATGCTGGCTGCTGCTGGTAGGTCTGCTTGGCAGGCGCCGGCGCGGCGTAGCCGGCTGTGGTAGCCACCGGGCCGGTATACCTGTGCTGGGGTACGTTGTAGTCCTGTTGACGAGCTATGGGTGCTGGAGCTGGCACCGGGGTGTACAGGGGCTGACGAGATACCTGGGCCACTTGGGTGTACCTGGTCAAAGATAAGATCAAGTAAATTTACTTGGATTTGCAATCAATTGCTTCTATTTACCTGATATTCAAATTTTCAGCGGTAAACAAAAAATTATACATTAATCTGCCTTTTACAATTATCTGCATCATCCTTGACTTCCTAATAGCACTACAGTTAATGAATTATTTCTTGTTACTGATGGAAATGTAATAAACAAATTGGGAAGTTATGTCCAACACTTAGTACAGACCTTTTTTAAACCAAATTAGTACATTTTTTGTTTGTTTTTAGTTCTTGGCATTTTTGTAATGAACAGCCAACCAAATTCTGCCAGTTTTAGAAAAACCTCTTCCCCATACAAACGTATAAAGATTTTAGAGTTATTTTAATATAGACTTGCGTTTTTTTATTCACTCAGTCACAAATAGTAAATTAAAATGAAGTTGCTAACCATTAAATTAAAATTTATAAAACGCATTTTAAAATTTTTTGTTTAAACTTGTTTATGTTATACAGCAAACTCTTACCTAGGCTGCTCATCTTCATAGCTGGGGTTGTACTTGGCGTCTTTGACTTTGGTGGCGGCGTTGGCCAGAGCGTTGAAATGGAATTCCTTGGCCTTGGCGACCTCCTCGGTGTCGGCGATGAAGCCTCCAGGCAGGATCACCGGCACCACCGGGGGGCCCTGGTACGCAGGGGCGGCGTTGGGGGCGGCACTGGAGGCGGCGAGGTAGCGGGGGCCGGCCACCCCCGTGTACTGGGGGGCGGCGCGCGCCGTGGCGGACAGGGAACAGACTATCAACACGACCTGCAGGCAAACGGTAAATCAGCGGTGAGACCAGTAAACGAAATACCATCATTTCGATGTGGTTTAGAAGGAAAAATAAATTA
The DNA here is from genome assembly GCA_030545055.2 of Neoaliturus tenellus. Classification (NCBI taxonomy): domain Eukaryota; kingdom Metazoa; phylum Arthropoda; class Insecta; order Hemiptera; family Cicadellidae; genus Neoaliturus; species Neoaliturus tenellus. Next base: position 82,250,750 of record CM061534.1, on the reverse strand, counting down.
ATTTTTCAAACTAGTTTTATAAATGTTAAGAAAAGTATTCCATTATTTTATTCCATGCACGTTGAAAAAAAAATTATAAAAATGAATTTATGAAATAAAAACAGAAGGTTTGTACAAAATAAATAAATAAATAAATCACATCCTAACTGAAGTTGTTGATCATCCTAAACCAGTTTTACAAAGCCATAAAAAATAAATCCGTAAAAGTTTAAATATTTTTTGTGCAATCAATATCAGGTGAACAATATAAAATAACTTTAAAAACCTACGAAAGACAAATAATTGTTTTTCCAATTTTCCATCTACAAAAATTGTTACTTTCATAAATACAGAAAATTAAGTAAACAAAACCTTACAATGTTAAGTTTGATTACAAACATATTGCATTTTTTACTATTAACTGATAAACACTACCGATAAGTAATATTTAATCTTCTATACAGACTATATCGAAGACTAAAGCGTAACATTTAATAATTAGTTTGTTTTTCATTGCGATTGAAAATGTAAAATATTTTTTGCAAGTATTAAGAAGTTAAATTAAAAAGAGAATTTTTTGTGAATAATATTAATACTTATAAATGAATAATAGAAACAAAATGAAACAACATTAAAATCTGTTATTGTCATAACATGTGAATAAAGATATGTATTGTTAATTTATTTAATTTTGACTGCTGAGTCATATTTTACCAATGGTTAAAAAAGAAAAAAAAACAAAATAATGTTTAAAACTAATAAATACCCCTTATAAAGCAAACATAAGAAGCCCAATTTGATGAAACTGTACCCGACCAATAGGCATTCCCAGAGTTTGGCAACACTGTAATTAGTAGGTAGCTAATGATTGGTTAGATGCAACAATGTGGATGACGTAATAATATCAGCTGATCTTACCCAGTTCATCCCGCTCCAGCTGTTGTGCACTGTACTGTCCCGGGTTCTGCTCCCAGCTGATTATATACCAGCTGATGCTCCTCCTCCTACGCACCACTTGCATCACCCCCTCTCGCCGGTTATCGCCGAATCGTGAATGTGATTGTAGTCCTAGGCCATGCCATTATTGCACCTGCTGAACACCACATACTACCATTCATTAAAACTCGAAAATCCTTATTGTAAAGCTCTTTAATGCTATTTGTTTTAGTAGCAATATACTCTCACGTTCTCGATTGCCTAAGGTTCATAAGGTTCATGACCGACAACAATAGGACATGTTCTGTATTATTGTTCTGGGAAAAAGGAAGATTGTATGGTTTTATGGAATAATTATGATTATATTTTAAAAAATGTACAGTTAGATATATCGTTGTTTGTTACAGTAGGGTAGTTGTTACAGTAAAATCTTAAAGTTACATTTTAAAAATTAATATAAATAAAAAAACCGAGGTATACAACTACCGTAATTTATTAAAGCTATTATTAATTATATGTTTTATAAAAATATTTATATAATCTTAAACTGAAACACCTAAATATTAATAAAGGAAAAGGGTTTGATGCTGGAGTTGTTAAAAATATTTCAAACGAGTCGAGAGAAAACGTTAAAAGTTTTCAATAACTCTAAAAAAGATTTTATTCCTTTTTAAGTCCATATTAACTTAATTAAACTAATGACAATAGTTAGCTGTTTATATGATTTTCAGACACCGAAATACCACCCACATTGGGGATATATTAGGTTTCGGTTTTTTTTTTTTTTAATCGGGTTTCAAGTAATTTATAGAGTACTATACAATGCTAAATTTTCTTACTTCTTATACTAAAATTAATATATTCAAACACTTTATACAAATATTAACCAATTCAATGTTTTAATATATTCAAATTTCCTTTAATTTTAAATATATAATAAATATTGCATGCAAATAAAATATTATTTGGTAGGTACTCAGTAATGTTTTATAAATGTATATTACATGTTTATTCACAGCATAATTTTTACAATTGAAAGTGTTTTCATGTTTATTTATCCTGATCATTACAGAAGGAATCTCACTTTCGTGGAAACCCGTTGAGTTATTTATTCATGCATAACATTTTAAGTGATTCAATAGTAACTATGTTAATTTTTGGCATCGACAATCAAACTATTACCGCCCTTTCAAGCAGCTACAATCACTCAAGCACCTTGCTGATTTAGATTGCGAAGTTTCAAAGGATTGTAACCTATCATGTAATCAGTTATGGTAATTAAATATTTTAATTTAATTATACCATATTTAATACGGGTGTCCCAGAAACAAATGTACTTTAAGACAAGGTATAATATGTCTTTACAAATTTTGTTTAAATACTTCTCGGTAGTTTAATTAAGGGAAATTTACACGTGAAATACATCTAGAAGTAGACCCATACGGTGCTGGCACTCCACCGGTGGGATGGCTTAGATTTCCTCGAGGATTTTTTTCTTTAGCTGATAAGGGTATCTTGAGGGTTAATGCGCACCCAAATTTTCATATACCCCACAAAAACGTTTACAGGAACAAAGTTTGTAAACTTTAAACATACTACCTCGGTCTCGGCAAAGTTTGAGTCAGAAAATCAGAAAATTAAATTTCCAAGAAACAGCTCTCTTATTGCTGTCATTAAGTCTTATGTTGTGTGTCTCTTGGCTCTGTCCTGTTAAAATCGCATTCTTTGTCAGTTCAGACGAGATAAAGATCTTCAACTGAGATTAATAATTGTTATGTACAGCAGGGAATTGACTGTCAGGGTGTTCTATTTCTCTTATCTTATCCTAAACGAAATACGACATTGTGACTACAATGTGAGTCATCCCCACCCAGTCAGAAACCTTTGGTGAAAGTAAACAGCGTTGTAATTGTCCCTTAAACTTTGAATAAAAACGGCAGCTTTTATGATTCACATATACATTGAGATGGTAATTTGCTTTCATCACTGTAGAACATTGAAATTTCTAAAACAATGAAGCATCTCTTTGTTTAGTTAACCCTAAGTGGATAGTCAGTCTCCTTCTATGCCTGTAATAACTGAATTTTTGTACTGGTGTAACTTAATCTTAAATATGTTGAAAACATATAGAGTATATTTAAAGCAATAGCATATCTTTTTTCTTATCTACAGCATCCACCCTGGACGTTTTCTTAGAACGAATTTTTAAGGTGGTGAAAGAGACAAGGGTTACTTGTTCCTGTATGTTGAAATTCAAGCACAACGTATTGAAATATGTTCACAGATGGCATTTGGTTGAGATCTAGAAGTTTGCATTTAACGCGGTAGTATCGTGAACTCTCACATAAGCAAATCGATTAACAAACCTAGGGTAAACAGAATGCACTGTTCTCACCGGTAAAGCGAGCCACGGAAGTGGTTTCATCGGGAATGCTTTACAAATCACTGATAATTTTCTTATCTTATCCCTCTTGGACATTATATTTTCACAAAATATAAGATTATAGATTATTTTTAGGATTATAATATTTAATAATATAAATATTATAATATTTATGATTGTAATATACAGGACGTTCGGAAACTCTCTTTCGAAACTCCGTGTGACGATTCCTTGGATAAAAATAAACAAAATAGCTCCTAAAATACTTCGTCAAGCCAATAGCAGTTATTTTGACTTTTACATTAAACAATTTTCATTTCCAAAACGAATGGGTGTATTAAGTTTATGTTTAAAATGAACCTTCATCACACCAATGTTCATTTCCAAGGGAAAGATACCGATAAATGTTTCTAATTATGTTTTTTGAAACTAATGTTTCAAAGAGACCTGTATATTAATTATTTTTATCCCAGAAATAAGTTATTTGCAAAGTTTGAATAAAATCATTAGAGCCGTTTTCGAGATTAATGTGCACACACACATACTGTAAGTATGCCTTATTTGTATTAGAGTATAAGTACCTGGGAGCCGAGCATTTGCTCGGTAACCTCAAACAGTAATATTCTTTATAGTAATATCAGTTACAGACAGTGCACTAAAATGCCAAGTTCAAAAAGGCTTATTAATTGTTCAAGATCAAGACGAGCTCGTTCGCTGGGTTCACTTGCCTAATTTAACTAAATAATTAGTTAACAGCTATTTTCATAATTCTCACTAATACTTTTGTTTTTCAATTCAAATGCAATCCTTCAAATTCATTAGTTGTTTTATACTATTAGATGCCTTATTTATCTAAACATTCATAATCAGCATAATTAAAATATGATAAAGTATTGTTATTATACAGTAGTGTCTTTTAATAATTGAATTTTTACTCTATGTACATAGAGTATAAAATTCTTTACGATCGAGTTTAAATTTCACTTAGGCGAATTTTTGACCCCCAAAAGGCTTTTTTATTACTAATTTGATTTCAATGAAATTCTCAGGTTAGATTTTAAGTATTTTAAACTAGGTAATAAACTATAATCAAGCAATTATTTTCAAGTATTAAAAAATCTTATTTTCCGGAAGTTTTGATAGAATTTTAGTTGTTTAGGCTACATGATTTGACTAATGTAGTTACTATGATCAGTTTTATTTACCCCCATCGCAGCTAAGGGGTCGTCCATAAATTACGTCATCTGAAAATAGGGGGGGAGGGTCCAGATTGAAAATGACGGTAAGGTGATGTGCAAGGGGGGGGGGGGGTCGGCTTTGATATGACGTCATTTTAAATATGATGTTTTATATGATAAAAAACAAACTATGATAAATACATTATCTATAAAACACATTCGACATTTTAATGCGTTGTTTTATAGTTCATTTTTCTATTGAGAAAGTCATTTTGGCTTTATTTCTGAAGGTATAAATTCAGATTTGATTAGTAATTTTTTTTTATTTATCATGTAGCGTTTAAAAAGCATTATTTTTACTTAAAACGGAGGTTTGTTAAAAATGACGTCATTTTTCCGTGAGGGGGGGGGGTCAGACAAATTATGATGGTAGGATGATTTTAGGGAGGGGGGGTCCAAAAATGGTCAAAAAGCGATGACGTAATTTATGGACGGCCCCTAAGTTGTCGCTGTTTGCTGAAAACAACATAACCTTTTCAGATTTGTTTATATCTGCTCGCCGTTATGTTACGTTTTTAAATAAAATTTAATTGATATTTTGACAGACCTATTTGTTAAATTAAATAGATCAACACTAATGTATACTTGTTGAAGTTGTAAATTATGCCAAAAGATAGGCATGTTGATGTGGAATGAATTGCTGTCGTACGGAATTATGCGATTAATTTATTTATGGGATACAACTAATATTTATTTGGGAGAAAGATTTAAATTGAACAACTAATTAGAATGTGTTGTGCCATTGTAGCCTATGTCTCAGGTAACAAAATATACATTAAGTGTTAAGTAAGCGTAATTCTACAATACTTACATTACTTGATTTTTATTAATTTGCAATCATGGATTTTAAATTGTATTGTTTTTTTTCGCTCTACAATCTATTTACCTTTAATATTATAAGCATAATTATTATTAAGTTACTAGCTTGTTTTGAGGTCTTAGCTAAAATTATTGTTTGTATGTATTTATTTGTAGGCTAGGCCTAGGCTGTACGCCGGTTGGATTCGGACGGTTAGATGACGTTCCACTCTTAACATTCGAGGAGATGGAAACCTCCGTTCTCTCCCTAAAGAGCAACAAGGCTCCTGGCCCGGACGGGATTCCCAGCGAGGCTTTAAAGAAAGTATTTTCAATTAATGCTGACTTGTTGTTGAGAATTTACAACACCTGTTTGGTAGGAGGGGTGTTTCCGGCTTCCTGGAAAACCGCCAGACTTGTACTAATCAGCAAGGGCAAAGGTGATCCCGAGCTGCCGTCGTCCCACAGGCCTTTCTGCATGTTGGACTCGGCTGGGAAGCTGTTCGAGAAGGTGATCCGTTCCCGCCTGACCTCTCGCTCACAACCATTTCTCTCGCTGAGTAGTGCTTCTTGTTACGCTTATGTCAAGAATGCCTTTAACTCGGCTAGGTGGGTCGATATGTTGGATGTGCTTCGCAACACCTTTCGCGTTTCTGCATATCTGTTGCGACTCATCGAGGATTATCTCCGCTCTCGAAGCCTGATTTACGACACAAGGGACGGAACACGGACGATGGAAGTCACTTCTGGTGCCGCGCATGATTCAATACTCGGCCAGGATCTCTGGAACGTTGCCTATGACAGCCTCCTGAGGTCGGAGATGCCTGAGGAAACCACTTTGGTTGGGTAAGCCGATGATGTCGCAGCTCTCATTGTCGCACGCAACGTTGAGCTGTCCCAACTAAAGTTGAACCGAGTCATGCGTGTGGTCAACACATGGATGTCCGATCACGGTCTCTCGCTTGCTCTCCGTAAGACGAAGATTGTTATCCTTCAAAGAAGAGGATAGACACCGTCGTTCCGTTCCGAGTGGGGAAGGGAGGTGGTCCAATCAACTCGTGCTGCTGAGTACTTCGGGATTATGGTGGACACCAAGTTAAGCTGGAGGGATCAGATATTCCGTACGGCGGACAAGGCCGCTAAGGTAGTCACTTACCTTAGTAGGCTAATGGCCAATGTCGGAGTTCCACGATCCAGCAGAAGACGTCTGTTGATGTCCGCGGTTCAGTCCGTGCTTCTTTATGGAGCAGAGGTGTGGGCAGACGCTCTCGATAAAGAGTAGTACAGGTTGCGACTCGCCCGGGTTCAACGTCGAGCGGCGCTGGGGTGTGTTCCGCCTACCGGACAGTGTCCGAGCCTGCCGTCCTGGTGGTCGAAGGAGTTATCCCTGTCAAGCTCTTGGCAGGAGAGAGGAAGGCAATTTATCAGAGACAAGGCGAGATTGGCAAGGACACGGCAAGAACAGAAGAGCTCTCCAGAACCTTCCAGCAGTGGCAACACAGCTGGGAGCACAACACCCGAGGACGATGTACTGCGCGACTTATCAAGCACGTCCAACCATGGGTGGAACGGCGGCCAATTCTTGACAATTCACGGCTATTTTCGGTCGTACCTGAACCGGATGGGCAAGACCGGTTCACCGGACTGCATTTATTGCCCGGGCGTTCCCGACGATGCGGACCACACATTCTTCCGCTGTCCCCGCTGGGAAGGGCCCCGCCTAGAGGCCACACAAATATTTGGTGCATTTTCGGTGGACTCGGTCTGCCAAAAGATCTTGGAGGATGAGGGCAACTGGGATTGTTTATCACAGTTCGTCCAGGGCATCCCCCTGGAAAAGAAACCCGATCTGGACCGCGAAGTGGCCCAGATCCCTTGATCGAGTGGCTGGATAAGGAGTGAGCCCACGGGCGTAAGCCAAATTCAGGCTTAGCCTGACGTAATATGATAAACAATTTTGCCACCTGAGAGCGTAATGCATTTTTCTCACCTCTCCCTAAAAAATCATAAAAAAGCGTCATCTAATAACTAAAAAAGTGAGTAAAAATTCTCGTACGGGACGGACATCGGAGCATATTCCTAGTTTATTAACTGGCTGGAATGCAAAAAAAAAAAAATGTTTAAACTGATTTCTTTGTTTTGATTTTTAACTTCATAAGACCAATTTTTCTAATAAATATTATAAATAAATATGAATTTTTCTGGCATAAAATCCTGTATTTATATTGTTTTTATCATAAAAATAAGCTATTTACAAAGTTTGAAAAAAATCGTTTAAGTCGTTTTTGAGACTCGCGTGCAAACATACATACATACACATACATACATTTACATACATGCATACTAAGAAGGGGGCCGTCCATAAATTACGTCATCTAAAAATGGGGGAGGAGGGTCCAGATTGAAAATGACGGTAGGGTAATGTGCAAGGGGGAGGGGTCGGCTTTGATATGACGTCATTTTAAAAATGAAGTTTTATATCAAAATTTGTCAGTAAAACAATGATATATTTGTACACACTTCAACTATTATAAAATAATAAATTGTCAGAAAACACATTAGACTATTTTTAGGCGTGGTTTTATGGTTTATTTTATTTTGTTTTTCCATTGAAAAAATCATTTTGGCTTTATTTCTGAAGGTAAATTAAGATTTGATTGGTCAATGATTTTAGTTTATTATGTAGCGTTCATTATCAGACCAAGGTAAGTAGAATGAAGTTCTTTTAGAAAGTTCTTCTAGATAGTTCTTTCAATAAAATACCGCCAAAATGGGGTTCAAAAGTTAATTGATAGTCTTAATGAATTAGGAAAGAATAGAACTTAAGTAGCTTTGTCGAAAAAAACATGATTTTTATTTAAAACGGAGATTTGTTAAAAATAAAGTAATTTTTCTGAGGGGGGGGGTCAGACAAATTATGATGGTAGGATGATTTTAGTGAGGGGGGGTCCAAAAATGGCCAAAAAGTGATGACGTAATTTATGGTCGGCTCCTAGCCTACCTGGTGGCCGAGCATTTCTTCGGTAAAAATAAACAATTCTGTATAGTAATATTAGTTATAGACTGACTGTGTGCTAAAATGTCAAGTACAAAATGGCTTACTTTTGTTTAATACATACATACAAATGTATCTTACTCGTGTTAGAGTATAGAATATACCTTACTCGTATTAGTGTTGGATAGGATATAAGATTTAGTGTAAAAAACAAAATGGCGGCTAGCGGCTCAGCGAATCATTTCTGACATATGTTTTAATATACTCAATTGTTAATTTTTGTTCAAGAAATCACCGCACTGATATTCTGAAGAGAGTTTCCAAACACCCTGTATAAGATTAAGTATTATAGTAATAATATAAGTACATAAGAATTATATTATATGATAACAATATAATATTATGTTCTATATAATAATGACTAGTTAAATTTGCCTAGTTTTTAATAAATTATTAATATTATTCTTTAACATATGATGTTTAATGTATAGCTTATATATGTTTAATAAGATCCAATTTTTAATATATTTGAAGGACAGTAATGTTTTTTTTTTCAAATTTATTATTATTATTTTAAATTAGTTCCGTATCTTGAGACTATCAGAGGCCAGGTCTGTCAAAAATTGGTCAGGTAGTAGTCCACCTCCCCATGCCGCCGTTCCACCCATGGTTGGACCTGCTTGATAAGTCACTGTCCGGTAGGCGGAACACACCCGGAGCGCAGCTTGACGCTGAACCCGGGCGAGTCGCAACCTGTAGCACTCCTTATCTAGAGCGCCTGCCCACACCTCTGCCCCGTAAAGGAGCACGGACTGGACCGCGGACATCAATAGACGTCTTCTGCTGGATCGGGGACCCCCGACATTGGCCATCAGCCTACTAAGATAAAAAACTACCTTAGCGGCCTTGTCCGCCGTACGGAAGATCTGATCCCTCCCAGGTCCCTTGATCGAGAGGCTGGATAAGGAGCGAGCCCCACGGGCGTAAGCCAAATGTAGGCCTAGCCTGACGTAAGGTGATAAACAATTCCAGGTTAGATTCCTAAAGAGTAGAGGAGGTTTTTTAGTGGGTAAACCCGTTTTTTAGGGGAGCCCCACACTACAGGCTGGCCACCTGTGTGCGTAATGCATTTTTCCGCCTCTCCCTAAAAAAAAAAAAAAAATCTTGAGACTATAAACAGATAGTTAAATGAGAGCATTTTTATAATCCTTACAATTTTTACAAATAGTATAATCTGAGGAGTTGTTCATTTTTATACCAGAATAAAAATAACAGGTAAATGTAATGTGGAAAATTTTATGGAAATTCGTTTTATAAAGTTTTCCGAAAATAGGTATAATAGGACAGAGGCATATACACAAATTAATAATAGCATTTTTATAATTTATAAAATAACAATCAATTCAGATCTTGTCAACCCCAGGGGTGCTGCTTTGCCCCGCCGCCGTTGGCCTGCTTCGCCCTCCAGAGCTCCGCCGCCGCCTGCGCCTCCAGCAGCGCCTTTAGGTGGGTGTTGCGGGCGGCCTCCACCTCCGGCGTGTCGGCCAGGTACCCGGAGGCCAGCAGCTGCAGCATGGCCAGCGGCCCGAGGTACGGGGTGTTCTGCTCCACGGAGGCTGTCTGACCAGCGGCCTGGGATGGAGGTCCGTAGACCGGAGCTGGTGCGGGGGCGGGGGCGGGAGCTCCGTACATCGCACCTCCTGCCGAGGCGGCGGTCATGGCCTTGGTCAAGCTGTGCATCCCGGCTCCTTGGGCACCACTATTAGCCAGTGCCTGGTAGGACATGATGCTCTGTAGAAGGTCCTCGGTGTGGGCCACGACGCCGTACAGGTGATCGCCGTACTTCTGCGGGTCATACTCTCCATCGTCCTGTCCCATGTCGGGGTCGGAGGCTCGGGCGGCTGCCAACGCGGCGAGGTGGGCGGCTCTGGCAGCGGCTACCTCCGCGGTCTCCGCGATGGTGCCGTCCGAGAGTACCATCGGCACCGCAATAGGTCCGCGATATCCCAGGCTGCCCCCTTGACCTCCAGAGGGTGCCGGTAGGTAACTACCTGAAGGACTCCACCCTTGACTGCTGGCGGCGGCGGTGTTGTCGACGGGAGTACTGGGTGTCGAGGGATGACTATTGACAATGTTGGGACTAGAGTTCGAGTCTCTTGGAATGTTGCTGCTGAGCCTGCCTCCTTCAATACAGCCGGTAGTGATGATGGCAGCGAGTAGAGATGTGACCTGCATCAATACTCAAGGTTACAATATAATTTACAAAGTTATGTTGGAAAGAAGTAGAATGTCTTGGAACTGTCCAATGATAAAATATATAATAGGCCTAACACTGCAATTAAAAAGATCATTATTGTTCGATTGTTATAACGTTATACAATGTTTAGGAATTGCTTGAAAATTCAGTAACGCTTCAATCAGTTTTGTTGATGATAATATCTTATTCATTGCTATAAATGTTTTCATAATCATTTTGTAACAAAAGCTTATCCTTCACTAACCCCACTAACGGAGAGTAGTAACATTTTAACCAACAAAATATATGGCGAGCTTGAAATGTTTGAATTTGTGAAAATATAAACTATATTTCAACTGAAATAATGAAGATCATATTTTTAGGACCTATTAGTAGATTTTAAAAATCGTTTTTAATTTTAAACTCAATTTTGTTAATTGTATATCACAGAAAATAAAAATTTTCTCACCAGATAGTTCATGTTGGATGCTGTGGACGGGACTGTGCTGAGATCTGCAGATGCCCAGGTTTAAATACATCGTCACGCTGTGGTACAGCGTCCCTTGGCGTTACAGAGGCTGATGATGTTAATTGTTCTGTTATGGTCTTGTGATGCAATTTGGAATGCTGGGGCGACTAGGGTCACTGAAACATTACCATAACTGCCCTGAAAAGGAAACAGTACAACTTCCTTAACATTTCAATTCGCCGTAGTATACAGGTTGTTCTGCCACTCCCGGGAACCCATTTTTGTATGTTTGTTCCTTGCATCGAGACAATAACATCACAATTTTACAATAAACCATAGGTCTCTAGAGCCTAGTTGTCTGTCTACATCCTTATGCATTTTGGCTTAGCTCATGATATCTTTAAAACCACTTGAGATTTTGAGTTGAAACTTGGCATGACTTTTATATCATCAAGACTATTTCACTTATAAATTTTGCCATTTCTACTTTTTATTTGCTTCAAATGGCAGTCATTTTAAATTTTCAAAATTAAATATTCATAAAATGTGAAACATTATAAAAATATTATCAAGTACTTAAAATGTATAAAATTGCATTGTCTATTCATAAATACCAAGCTTAAAATCATCCGACCATAAATAATGAAGATATTTAGATTTTGCTAAACTAAAACTACTACAAAAAGCACGTTTTCGTTTAAAAAATTCTCAATTTCTCCGTTGCTTATATAGTAGGATGATTCTAAACTTAGCGTTTGTAAATAGACAATTTAAATTTACATACGAGGTATATACAGTACTCGTATTTTAGGCGTCTTATACTATTTTGATCATATTTTTAATTTTTGAGATTTTTAACATTGAAAAATTAAAACTGCCACCATTTCGAAACAGAAAAAGGTAAAAGTGATAATTTCATAACTAATACATTCTTGACTAATGCATGCCAAATTTCAACTCAGTACCTAAAGTGGTGTTAAAGATCTCATGAGTTGAGCCAAAATTACATACGGACGTACAGACAGAATGCTATTACCGAAGTTTCATGGTTATAATGTAAAATATTTTTGCCTCGATGCAAGGAACAAATATAGAAAGTTCCATAGAGTTCTGGGACACCCTGTATAAACAATCTGTCTCTAACACTGTGCTAGAAAAGTTGGTCGGTTCTGTTTCTTCCTCAAGATTAAGACATGGTAAGATTGCGTTCAGCCATGTGACGGGTTTAATTCGTTAAGGATCTATAACGATTCAACCTCACTATGGTTTAAATTAACGCTATAGACGAAGACAGAGCACTAGCTCATTCCAATATTTTACTTTGTTGTATTTGTAATACAAATTTTAACTACTGACTCGAGTTAAACCAAACTATAACACTCTGGGTAGATGGGAATTAGAAATTAATATTATCGATGAAGATGAACTAAAACTAATCAAATTAATCTTCGAAATAAAATAACAAAAATAGTGCAAAGGAATTGAAATCGAAAAGAAGGGTCTATAAATTTACAAAAGGTAATCTGACAGATTTGATTACCATGACGTAATAAAAAGATATATTTAATTTTATTCTTTGTAGGACAGAAATAGTGGTGGGAAGAGGTTGTTTGTCCTTGCTAAAAATTTATTGGCAAAACTTTTATTTTTATTTTACTATTATATATAATACTGTAAAGTAGTCTGTATTCGTAGGAAAGGAAATAATTGCTTTACCTTTTAATAGTGTGACAGGAAAAGCTTGTGTTAGTTGCAGTTTATAAATAAGTATATAAATTTTGTTTAATGCTAAGCAATAATATAATATTCCAATTCAAAAATATTATTTTTAGAATTGTTTTGAAAATCCCATTATTAGTCTACTTCTCTGTTTCAAAAAGACTCCATTCTAACTAAGTATCATAGTTTGTTATAGTCATTTCGTATTTTGTGATGTGAAAAAATATGTGAGAAAGAACGTTAACGACATAAAGTAAAATGAAAAACATAATAAAATAGTGACAAATTAAAATACATAGTACTCTAAATCAAACTAATACTTCTTAAGAGCCCAACAATAAATTAATTGTCTCATTAATAATTGATAAAAGCTGACATTAATTTTATAAACAAAATAAATTTCTTGGACATCTTGTAAATATTTGTAAATATATAGTGTTATTTAGTTTGTGACTTGTGTACTCTTCCAATGGAGATACCACTCATCAGTTGCGAAATGTACTCGTTCTTTGGGACATCATAATCTATGCAAGCTCAAAAGGCTAATGCAAGTTGAATAAAAAAAGAACGATCTTTTTTATACTAATACTTAAAATAATTTTTTAATGTGTTTTTTACCAATACTAAGTAATTATGAGTAAATACATTTGGATAGAGTGTTTATAATTCCTCCTACTCCTTTACTCATGCAATTCCCATTAGACTTGCTGAAATTTTCAAATTTTTTGAATGATCCTTAGAACAAAATGTTGGATCGATATAGACGCAGGAAATCTGTAAACTGGTAGCATAGAATGTGTCTAGCATTAGATACAAAGTATTGGCCCTAGACATTGTCGTTGGGCCGGTAAGGAGAGCAGGGCAGGGGGCCAATGGGCCCACATTGCCTCATGAGGCAGCCGGTACCTCGTTATATCAGTTGCAATACCGGATAATTAGGCACTTAACACTTTAATATTTGCCCAACATGTGCCACAGAACGGTCCAAGTATATAAACCTGGGGTCCCCGGCATACGGTACTCACTCATCAACATGTTCTCCCTGGTAAGTACCGTACAGCTCACCTAAACCTCCAGATACTAGTAAATAACTCAATGATAGTTGCAAACGTTTGTCGCCTATTATTATTTTCTTTTGACCTGACTTCATTAAAAAAATCAAATGTTTAGTAATACGTCTATCGTAATGGATTGTTTAGTTGTAATATGTTTCTTTAAGTTTTCTTCTTTGCAATGGAATTAAGAGTCAGTAGTACCTGCCATCTTGGATTTTTATTCCATGAGACTAATGTTATATTTCTAATGTCCGATACGTCTTTAATAGTTGTCATTTTAAAGGAACTTTTTATACCTGAGACTATGAAACCAAAAGATTTATATTATTGATTGTTTGAGTGGTATACAACAAAGTATTCTAATTTTTTTTTTGTTTTTTTTGTTTCTAAGATTGACGTCTTTTTTCGGTAGATTAATCTCATAAATCGCTCTAAAATCATGAAATTTATTTCATAGGGCACTATATTGCCAAATTACTTTAAAAATTACATGAATACAAATCTTTTTAGTCCAATATTGAGGAGCAGATGTTTCAAATTTAACATTAGTCTTACAGGAATAAATATGTGAGAAAGCAGGTACTGCAGACTCTTAACTTGAATAACTAATTAAATAACCTACTAAAATGTACAACTTTTACATAAATTTATCCTTATCATCTTTTAAGCTTATTTGTTAGGCCAGAAGTCTTGGGCATAACATTTTAGATTGATTCAAATATCTATACTATAAGAGTTTCTATTTATGTTCTAAAGAAGAGTCACAGTTCTTCTAAAAATTCCTATGCTATCTTATTATAAAAACTGTTGAATCCCAGAATATTTGAGGTTGTTAAACAGACTTAGTAAAGCACATCTAAAGAAAAATACAGTTTTTGATAAAAGATAATGTTTCTGTCCCATGCAAAATTTTATCTTAAATCATTTGATTATAATCTATAAAAGTCAGCAAAAGGTTTTTGGGCATTAATTTTGTATACATCCTTACATATAGAAACAATTAGTTCAATGAATTACTTTCTCTTGAATTACTTTTCACAAAGCCAATCACTGATTCCTCAATATTGATAATCTATATTTTAGCAATCGATAAAATTCACTTTTTAGATGTACACTAATCTGAAAACAAATTGATGGATGTGGAAATAATAACAAAATAATTATTTAACATTGAAATTAAACCTACTAAAAAGTTTTAGAGATTTATTGGTAGTGCATTTTCCATAACTGATTGCAAACTCTATCGTATTGTTGATATAGAGCGAAATAATTCAAAAGGGTTTTATAATAGTTTTATTTCAACAACCACTTTTCCCAGAGTTTTCAAAAATTAGTATCACTAAAACGAAGCCGGTCCCCAAAACCTCATTGGGCACTGGGCACACAACAGGATCTGACAACAAATAACTGAGTTATTGAGATTTTTTAATTAAAATTACCTTAATTTGCATTAATTACAATGCAAAATCAATGTTTTTATGCATAAAAATCTCAATATCTCCGTTGTTTGTTGTCAGATCCTTACAAACTTGGTACCATTGGTTAGATAATTAAATTTGTCAACTTTTTTGTATCTTGTTAAAATTTTATAAAATTTACCGATTTTGAGATATTTTAGTTTAAAATTTTAAAATGGCCGCCATTTTGAAAATACACATTGGAAAAAAATAACTTTTTTCTTGAAAATGGGTATTGCTATGATAAAGGTGCATGCCAAATATCAACTTAATACAATGATCCATTGCGGAAATAAAAATTATTTAGTGTAAAAAACAAATGGCGGCTAGCGGGTTAACGAAGCATTTTAGGACATATGTTTATGGGAACTTTTTTGCTTATTTTGATGTGGGCAATAACCTCCTGCATTCTTGAAACGTTTTTTCCGAACACCCTGTATATATATACTGTATATATATATATATATATACATATATATATATATATATATATATAAATTTTAATGACTATTATTTTTGGTCTCTGGGCACCTCAAAACGAAAAAGTAACATGGTCCCGGGCTTAGGTCTTACCATGAGACCTACGGTAATAGCTTATTCCCTATGGGAAATTCGCTAAAAAATGTGTTTTAGAATAAATCTGGCATCAATGCATCTACTCTCATCGGACTATTGTGGTGAATCCTACTATAGTTGATTTGACAATGTCGTCAAAAAAGGTTCTAGGAATAGCAAGAATTCTTATTTAGTGGTAAATTAATTATTAATTTGATTTGCAAATAAATGGGGATTTCATGAGTGATTTTTAGATATGACACTAGACTGTTTCTATGCTTTATAAACAAACCTATCATTTATCAATTGTTTTCCTGGTTTAACTATTAGTTTATCTAATTGTTATGAGTTATTAACCATGTTCCCTCGGCAGGTCGTGGTCTGTCTGCTCGTCGCTGAGGTGCTGGCCGCCCCCGGCTACCACGGACCCGAGGCCAAGCCGGTGGTGCTGCCCTCTGGACACCTGGCGGACACCCACGAGGTGGCGGCCCTCAAGAGTCTCCACCTGGGGGCGCTCTCACAGGCGGCCACGCACTCTGGTGGCGACGACGGGGGCGCCGGGGCCGGGGCCGGGGCGGGCGCTGGCCACGGAGTCTACCACGGGCCCCCGGCGGTGCCCAAGGTGAGGCGTAGTGAGATATAAGGTTTTGTGCTTGGGAAATGTTGGCTGTTTTATCAGCATTTTATTTTATAAATTATTTTTTTCCCACTTCGTTTGCTACAACTATGAGACAAAGTTTAATTTATCTAATCAAGTTTCTGATTAGAAATTATTACGCCTCAAACTGAAGAGCATTTTAATGCTTTATCAAAACTAATAGTGTTTTCCAATGTGTCATAAAAATATTTTCAATATCATAGTTAATGGTCGATTTGGTAATTGAATTTCTCATAAGTATTGGTTGCGGTGGAGTATACACAGTATTTTGTGGAGTGTTAATGGGCAATGTTATTCACCTATAACAATTAAACAACAAATTTGATTTCAATAAATTTGAACAATTATAATTGTTCAAAATAAAAAATAAAATCTTAGGTACGGAACTGTATCATTAGTTCGAATTCTGACATCTTTTTCTGGACATTTTCGGAAGGGGAGTAATTTTAAGTTTCTATAAAATTTAATATCAGCTAATTTTTGTTTATTGAAATAGCATAGGCAATTTTGCTTCTCCTTGTACTAATGACATGGTTTGTTAATTTTCTAAGTATATTTATAACTGAAAATAAATAGCTAATTATATTCATTAATGTTTCAACTCCTAAGTTATTAAAAAAATTACTGCAGAAGCCTCAAAACAAGTACAGGCTTAATCGGTAATGATTGTTATCTTCTATAGGCCTATATCTTTTACGTTTTTGTTACTCTTAACACAATGTGAAATAACATTTCATATAATGAATCCAGGTGCTCCCCGACGGTCACCTCGCCGACACCCATGACGTAGCCGCCGCTAAGGAAGCGCACCTCGCAGCCCTGGCCGAGGCTAAGGCCAAGAACCCCGGCGGCGCGGACTACAGCAGCGGCGCCTCCTACGAGGGCCACGCGGTCGAGGCGCCCAACCAGCCCTACCACGGTCCCCTGGCCAAGCCCGTGGTGCTGCCCTCTGGACACCTGGCTGACACCCACGAGGTCGCCGCCGCCAAGGGAGCCCACCTGGAGGCTCTCGCCGCCCACCACCACTAGTCACACATCGCCATATCGCCATATACCCATCTGTATATAACCATTCCAATATACCTGTGATCACAACTTACGGTTTTTATTTTCTCATCCACCCTTTTATTTATCAGTTTTATTATTTTTTACGGTTTTGTCATTAAATCTGTATTATATCTTCCGAAAGGGTTAATACGTAATTTTCATAAGGCAGATTCATAGAATGACTTACGTAAGGTACTAAATTAATTTTATCAGAAAATAACCAATATTAAATCTAAAGCACAAACTATTATGTCAATCATTGCTACTAATCGTCACGGTTTCAGCTAGATGTTGAGGTTCAATGTCATAGTTTGAGGTTCATTTTTCGCTTACTTTGCTAAAATTATTAAACTAATTAATTATTATAGTAGATTCAGGTGAATAGTTTTTTTCTCATTATTGATGATTTCATAAGTACTTAAATACTAAATACAACCAAAACTCATGATAGAAGTTAAAAAGCCTGATGAAATACCCATGATGAGAACTGATTATAATATTTTTGAAACTATTGCATATATATAAGGATTAGAATGAAAACTTCTAACTTATGAAAACATAATTTTATTTAATAATTAAAAACATTTGTACAGATTCTAAAGGTAAACCAAGATCATTTAGCTCCAACGTTCAGACTTCTGTCCTCTCCACGCAGACGTAGACTCAATAGCGTTCATCAGAGCTTGTAGATGTGCAATTCTGGCCTCCATGACTTCCTCCGTGTCTGCCAGGAAACCGGAAGGAAGGACCACAGGGCTGGCTGTTGGACCGGTGTACATGGTGAATCCGGACGGGCTGGCAGTGACAGCTCCAGGGAACGCATACTCACCTCCTACTAATGAGTTGATTTGAGCGGCAGTAGGTTGTGACGATGGGGCAAAAATTGGCTGCATGGAATATGTATTTTGATGTATCACGTTACTTGTCCCAGGTGCATCAGTCTTAGAAACAGTCTTTGGCTTGGATGTTTGGGGTGTCATAGGGGTTGTAGATGAGCTGTAAGTTTCTTGGTATCCACCGTCAGACCAGCTAGGAAAATTCATTTGTGGGCTTTGTAAATTTGAGTAAAGAGAATCCTGGAGTGCTTGAACCTTTATGGCGTATTCTTGAGCAGCTTCAATTTGTTTGAGGTACAGTTGGGTTGCTTGAATTTGAGATAGCCGTTCTTGTTCTAACTGAGCTGAAATTTCCGGACTGAGGGCAGAGGATGACAAAGCTGCCCAAGGTTGGGATGAGCTCTGGTATCCGAGGTGTAGGAAGTCTCCGTTTGCTACAGGGTCATAGTTGCCATCTTCAGACGGGCTCACTTCATTTTCCTTAGTATCAACGGATTTACTCGACTCCATCACATACTCAATTGGATTTCTGTAGGATGCTGAGAAAGGTTTCTGGGTAACTCGGTTTGGAATGTTATACATTCCTAGAAAACTCCAACTAGGAAAATTATACCCATCATATGTTTGAGAAGACTTTAGCATACTTTCAGGTTTTGATTTGTTTATGGGTGTTTTAAATACACTATTACTATATTTATCCTCAGTTCCAGAAGATTTCGATGATTTTGAGTTGTTTAATTCCTCTTTAGAAGTTGAAGCATCAGAGCTAGAGTATCCAAAAAACTCTTGCTTGCCACCAAACCTCGCTTGGGTGTATCTGTTCCCTAACGATTCATCGTAATTAATTGGATTCTCTACAAGACTATATGATGCTTTAGGAGTTATTTCTGCAGCAAGGATAGCTTTCTCAATAACCACGCCATCGTCTGGTGTCGTCAGTGGTTTCTCAGGAGTTGCAGTTGGCTTATCTTCCAAGGAATCATCGTAGTATTCTTCAGAAGAGCCAAAGGTTTCGGAGCTAGTTGATGAGGAAGTACTGTTTGACCTCACTTTATCCCCGTAGTCAGCTCTTGCTAAAGAAGATATAAAAATAATCACCAAGGTGACACCCTGGAAATAGAATTGTATCATTAATCACTTAAAGTTATGGTGAGAAAATTTTTTTATATCAACTTTAGCTATGAACATAGTAAATTCTCTAATTTCCTTCTATATTATTTCCAAAGAATAAAATCTAATTTTTTTTACAATTGACTAGCATTAAGAGTAATTTTCACCTTTGGACTAGTAGCGCAGTCGGCAATGTTAAACATACGGATTTTGGGCAAAACATGGTATTTTATTAACCTGTTTAGGACGTCGTTTTTAACCGATCCTCTTTACACTTTTTAATCGTAAGTTGAAAGTTTATATTAGGTTCCTAGAACCTTAAAAGTTTGAAAATGTGAAAATATTACTCTCAGTAACTTCGCAAAGTAACTCAGTTTTCCTTACCCTTAAGGTTGTGTTCTGTCTAGATGGTCAAGCAAGAAAAATCATTGCCTTTCCATGATAGCACATCTAAAGGTTGAATCCACCTGGCGTTCAGAAGCAAGATCAGGATGGGAAGAAATTTACTTTATCCCTGCCATAAACTCACATGCGGGAGTTCATGGCGGAACAAGGTGTTTCACAACAAAGGGAGATTAGTTGGGTCAGTATTTGCATTTGTTCACAAAAGGTTCTTCGGCCGTTTACAGAGAGAGCCCTTTCAAGGCTAAGTAAACACAATCAATAAGTTTTTAATCATCACGTTCCTTTGACCATTAATTGTAACCTGAAACTTCTTCATGAACATTACGTTTGAAAGATTAAAAATTTTTAAGGAAACGACATAGTTTAAGACCTAACTTGTAACGAAACAAATTTGTTGACCAGTTAAATTAAAAATAATCATCTATCAGTTAATTACACTGACTTTCCAAATAAATAACCGTAATGAAAAGTCTTCTATATTAGGAATTTGAATATAATTATTGATAAAAACCGTTAAAATAATAGCCTCTTAGAATAATATTTAGTGGTTTACTTACCCGGCAATTCATGATGAGCAATGGAGAGTTACTGATGATAGTGAGCGAGCCGCTGGGATTTATACCTGGTAACCATTTAATATTCAGCTGGCCCCGTTTAATAGTCGCTTAACCAATCGAGGAATTCGGAGATGCAACTGGAGAAATTGTTGAGTAACCAGTCATTATGGCACCATCAAACGTAAATAAAAAATATTGAAAATGGCATAATATCTTTATTTAGAAATTAGTTGAATTGCGTGTTGTCGTTATTTTTTATGTAGTCTAAAACCTCGAGCTATAACAGAAAGATGTAATATTTCAATTAGTGAACATGAACTTACATGTATATAAGCTTAATACGAGTTATAATTTGTTTGTGTAGTAAAAGTTTAGAGGTGGAACCATTTATAAATTAATAGGCAAGAATGTTTCGTTTTCTCCTTTTTCTCAGCTCGTGTGCATAGTAGAAGAAATCCGTGCATACCATTTGAAAGGTATAGTCCTGTAGATGAGCAGAATCTCATTCTAATTCACATCGGATTCCAGGGCTACGCCCCACTGGCTTTCAAAGTTCCCATGTTAATCTTATGGAGGAAGAATAATTGATGAATCATCAGATAGCTGTTATAAAAACCGCTGCTAGAAAAACAAGAAGAACAGATGTTTCAGTTATAAAATGTTTTAAACTTTAGGTACAGATTAACAGAAACTATGGTCGAATTTCGATCATAAGGCGATTTCTAGCACTATTAAACAAATAAGCCTTGTAAACGATAAGTAATATAAGTTAACAGAACTTAAATACCACTTAAATATAATACTGGTAAATTATCCCATCTGTTTCGAGGCCTTCTTCATTTTACATGAACAATTGATTCTTACATGCATAATTGGATGAAACATTCGGTTTATCCAATATAAACTGAAAGTACTATGTCACAAAATATTTCGAAGCTTGGTCGAGCAAGAATAATTTATTCGTTCATTATTTTGTATAAAATTCAACACGTCTCATTTCTATAAGTATAACCTGAAGTCAGGTAAAAAGTTTTGCTGTTATTTTGAACCAAAGGAAATAATAAAGTGCGTTTGATAATTTTGTATACATAATTGAATTTTACCAGACCTAATATAGTATAGTATCACTTATTATTATTTGAAATAGGATATACTGTAGAATCTGGATAACGTAAACTTAAATAATTCGGTGGAAACTTATAATCTAAAATATTGAATTAAACAAGATAGAACAGGATAGATAATACAGTCCTTAACATATGTATTACGCTTCAACTTAAAATAACCGTCCAAATTGAAGATTATAAGGCGATGAGTAATAATATATAGATTATAAGTAAGTTTTATGCGAGGAACAAGTTGGTGTTATTGAAGTTATTCTGTTTCAAAAAGTTAAACAATTAAATATTTTTTAATATATTTATGATTAAAAAAAATTAAAATAAAGTTTTTAAATATTTATCATCCTATGAACTGATAAAATTTACGTAGTAAACCACTACTCACTTTCTTTAAAAAGCTTTTCCCACTGTCAACACTCCCCATCTACCTTGGAAACAATTTACTTTGAGATGGTTTATACGGTAAAAAGGTAACATGTAAATGAAATGTTAGCTCAATACATCAATTTTCGTTAATTGGTTTACTGTTTATGATTTATCAATTTGTTAAATAAAAAATAAAAACATTGTTAGATGTAAAGAAAACATAAGTAAAAATAATCCTTGAGAGATAAATGCAGCACTGCTATGAACACAAATTGCGCTTGCAATCACAAATGAACTTGAAATTTGAATTTAAATCTTGTAAATTAAATACTGCACTGTTGTGTTAGCTAATTTGTTCATCAACCACCCCACTCATTATTTCACCTAGCCCCATTATTTCAAGGGTCATTCACCCCTCCATCGGTCTCCTTCCACGGCCACAGCGCCGTTGCGAGCATGTAGTATCTGCCTATCGTCTTGATCTTCTCAATGCTGCTGAGCTTCGGCTTCAGCGGCAGCTGGTGAAACAAAAATAACACGATCGTAGATGTATTACCAGGTTAATTCTCAGAAAATTGTATGGAAATGTTTAATTTTTCGTAAAATGAATTATTGGAATCCCTGCAAATATTGGCGAAAAATTGGATAAAACCATAAAATAACAAACAGTCCTTAAAATAAAACTTTTTTATATTCATAATTATTTAAGCTTTTAATTTAAATGAGCAAAGATTTTATTGTTTTAAATTTAATTTCATTCAATATTAAAACGTTTTTTGTTATAAATAAAAAAGTAAGTGAAAATAATTTCTTGTTAAAGTTACCTTTATCAACCAAATTTATAAAGGTGCATAATCTACATTTATTCAAAACTATTTCACATAAAAAGTGTTTATTTGGAATGAAAAATAAAAGTTACATAATCTATGACGATTATCCAGATGGCAAGAAAACTTGAATCAAGGTACGAATTGCGTCTCTTTTAATTGCAGTGTAAGACAATGTTTTATTATTTTCGCCATTAAACAATATTCTTTTTTGGACCTATCACACCATAACAACTGAATAGCAAATTTTATTGCCAGTGGGACAGAGAAATAAGATCAGATTAAGAATTAATATTTTAGAATATTATAACTTTTGTATAAAGTTTTAACAACAAAGAATATTAAATACATAGGTTTCTATGGCGATAAACTAAAAATAAATCAGTACTTTTTGGCCCATGTTAGAATAAAGCAAAAATTTTTGAGTTTAATTTTTAAAATTAAAAAAAGATATAGAACACGTACTATGAGCGGCCCCGCTCAAGACATTGATATAACCAACATCAAATAAGGAACACGTGCTATGAGGGGCCCCGCTCAAAACATGGATATAACCAACATCAAATATGGAACACGTGCTATGAGGGGCCCCGCTCAAGACACGGATATAACCAACATCAAATATGGAACACGTGCTATGAGGGGCCCCGCTCAAGACACGGATATAACCAACATCAAATATGGAACACGTGCTATGAGGGGCCCCGCTCAAGACACGGATATAACCAACATCAAATATGGAACACGTGCTATGAGGGGCCCCGCTCAAGACACGGATATAACCAACATCAAATATGGAACACGTGCTATGAGGGGCCCCGCTCAAGACACGGATATAACCAACATCAAATATGGAACACGTGCTATGAGGGGCCCCGCTCAAGACACGGATATAACCAACATCAAATATGGAACACGTGCTATGAGGGGCCCCGCTCAAGACACGGATATAACCAACATCAAATATGGAACACGTGCTATGAGGGGCCCCGCTCAAGACACGGATATAACCAACATCAAATATGGAACACGTGCTATGAGGGGCCCCGCTCAAGACACGGATATAACCAACATCAAATATGGAACACGTGCTATGAGGGGCCCCGCTCAAGACACGGATATAACCAACATCAAATATGGAACACGTGCTATGAGGGGCCCCGCTCAAGACACGGATATAACCAACATCAAATATGGAACACGTGCTATGAGGGGCCCCGCTCAAGACACGGATATAACCAACATCAAATATGGAACACGTGCTATGAGGGGCCCCGCTCAAGACACGGATATAACCAACATCAAATATGGAACACGTGCTATGAGGGGCCCCGCTCAAGACACGGATATAACCAACATCAAATATGGAACACGTGCTATGAGGGGCCCCGCTCAAGACACGGATATAACCAACATCAAATATGGAACACGTGCTATGAGGGGCCCCGCTCAAGACACGGATATAACCAACATGATATACCCCTCATGGCCTCACTGAACACATACCATTTTGGGCCCGGAACAGAAAATGGATGATGATCTACCGATGAATACAATCGGACTATACGGAAGGTGAATCCAAAACTCAAAATTGTATAGAAACATCGATGTATTTTTAAATTTACTATAAACTGTTTGTGCATGTAAGTTTTGTTTTATTGAAGTCAAATTACGTTATGGTCTTTATTTTGAGTACAAAATTCTGGAGTCAAACTTTATCTTTTTAAATAAAATGTACAGTATGTTAACATTTATTCAGTCTCAAGTGGAGAAAACCAAAGAATATTGAGAAATATACAAGATTTTCAATTGGTGTCCGAACGGTATAAGTCAGACTAAAATTTTAAGTCGACTAAATTGTGAATCAAACTTCTTTTGTTAAGTGTAAAGTGCCCCAACTTTTTCATAAGTAAGTTTTGTAATATAAAAAGTTAAATATTTAATAATTAGTTTGTCAAATTTTAAAGTTGTTTTTATTATAAAAAATTAATTTTTTAATGAGCAAATATTGGTTAAAATTTTTATTCCAGACTCCAAAATATTGTGGGCTTGGAGTTACAACTACTCTTCCTAATTAAATTTTTGAACTACTGGTATGGCCTTGTCATTCTATGACCCACATATTGTACCTTACGATTGTCACACTCAATTTACTATCTCAAAGTCAATTTACCTTGTCAAAATCACAGATGATCTTTTTGAGCAGCCTGAGGCACTCTAGGCCGTGTTTGTTGACGTCGTTCTCGTCCTTGTAGTTGGATATTGACCCGAACATGACCGCTATGCAATTATACCGCTCGTGATACAACTTTTGTGAAACATCGTAACGTGATTGGCAAATGGTTAATAACACATCTTAGAACTTAATTTTAATCCAATTACTAGGGAAATTCTGTATTATGAATTAAAAAATCGCATTTTCAATATCTGTCAGATGATAATTTCGGGTGAAAGGGGGAATACAAGCAAGCACCCTCAGACGGAAAGAAGTAATGTGAAGCATTAGAAAATTAATCGCAAAAGAAGGTGACCTTGTGTGCACTTTGAATAAGGATGATGGTTGTTTGTGGGGGTGTTACGTAGACCACATACCGAAACCTTCGAAATTGCACGAAGAGTCTTTACACCGGTACTAAATACAATTCAATTTGTACGACGAGAGATTTGATTAAAGTACTCATGCTTGTTGTTCTTTAACTTAAGACATGCACAATACCCAACGGTTCAAAATTGTACTCTTAGGTTATATAGTAACTATAGTTTGTTAGTTAAAACGCAACTATGAACTTTTCACAGTACTAATTTCTGGTGTAATCTAGACTATATATTAATAAGCAAGCATGTTTCGTTTCCTCCTTTTATTTCAGCTCGTGTGCATCATAGGAGAATCCGCGCATACAGTTACGGGAAAGATATGCTGGTGTAGATGAGCAGAATCCCATTCTAATTTACATCGGACTCCAGGGCCACGCCCCACAGGCTTCCAAAGTTCCAATGTTAATCTTATGGAGGAAGGATAATTGATTGAATCATTAGACAGCTGAAGTAAAAACAACTGCTAGATAAACAGGAAGAACAAATTTTTCAGTTATAAAATGTTTTTAAACTTTTTGGGTTCAGATCAATTGAAATTTTGGTTGAATTTCGATCAGGAGGCGATCTCTAATATTACATAAAAGTAGATATAATACGGTGGTTCTGGGACACTCGTAGTTTTTTTTGACCCCCTTCAGCTTCAAATTGACTTTTTTTTACCGGATTCTGGTTGGTTTTGGTCAAATATCAGCCCATTTTATCTCATTTTATCTTATATTCTTTACAAATATCTCCCCTTAAGGGGAGTTGGCAACTTTTCATTCAAAAACTATGGTTAACTTAAGAGGGCATCTAGTAGTTCCCTGGATTAATTTCAAAGTGCTCCTTGAAATCAGTATCTGAAATCCTGAAAAATGCCCTAAAATGGGCTGATATTTGACCAAAACCAACCAGAATCCGGTCAAAAACCAGTCAATTTGAAGCTGAAGGGGGTCAAAAAAAAAAAACTACGAGTGTCCCAGAACCCCCGTATTATATCTACTCATAAATCCCCATATAATAGTCCTCTGTGGAGTTAAAATAATATACTGTAAATTTTACTTTACTTTTTAATACATTCACTATAACTTTTTGGATTCATAAAAATATATATAACATAAAGAACTCATTAATGTGTACGAATTTAACAACCTACAATGAGCTAACTGTTGTGCTGAAATGTTCGTTTTACGTGGCTTATCATTTGTGCAGAATTTAACACAAATGAGCAGTTATCTAAAACGGATATATATTACAATAAAATAAAATAAAATAAAATAGATTTATCATGTTAAAAATAAGCTAATTAGCTAATTTTACAAAATCAAAATATTTTAACAGTTTTCTTTAAAATACGTTACATTTCATCTTATGTTTAGTCTAGAAAATAGTTTATACAAAACCTTCGTTTTAAGTAATTTCTTATTGAAAAATGTAGCATTCATTTAAATTGGTAACATTAGTAAAGGGATGAATATAGTTTATTTCTTTTTCCTAAAGATGAAAAGAAGTCACTTTAAAAGCTATTCAAATAAGTAAAATAGTTTTCAAATGTGCTTTATCCAACGAAAATATATGTAAGAATTGATCTAAATTTACATACAATTATGAATAGAAATAAAAATACTAAAGAAGAGAGAAGAGAAACGAAACGCAATGTTGAACAAACCTCTTCAACAGACTATTTATAAACTGATCCAATCCCTTACAAAAAATTATAATACAACTAGTAAACAACCGGATTCAGCTAAGATAAATAACGGGCTTCAGCTATAATCACGTTGAAGCCAAACAGACCATAACTCAGCTTGTTCAATGAGTTATGTGTGAATTTTAAACAGACATCCCTTGACACAGTTAACATTCGCATATCACACGCTTGAATATAACCACGTAGTAACATGTCATAGTTCGACCTCATAGGTGTTTCTTACTCATGATTTGTAGGCTTTCAACTCTACCTTGCTATGATTCTATGCTGAACAAGCAGAATATATATATATATACCTACGCCAACTAAGGTATAATACATGCATTTAGGCATGAAGCTACTTAGATTTCCAAGGACTTAACCTTTTGTAGAGAAAATTTTGTATAGTATTCATCTTTATTTGTATTGGATTTTGTACATTCTAATGCGATGGCTATCATACTGGATTTATTTCCATATAAGTATTTTATTATATCATTTTCTTAGAAATATTTACATATAGTTTACTATAGGCTACACTAACGTGACTAGACGTCTCATAGCATAGGCTTGTTTGAAATCTATTGACGGTGGTGCGATCTTGTGCGTCGTACATAAAGTGCAAGTGACATATGATAAATAAATCAGTATTACCACTCTTCTCAACAAAGGATGAAACATTTTTTAACGGAGGATTATGTTTATGTTGTGGAAAAGTGTTTTTGCAGCACTGTAAATCCAGCTGAATAATAACAATTTTGATTGCAGAGAATTTGGCACTGCGTATCGAACCTTCCAAATTTTTGTATCAAACAAAAAGCATTGGATGAGAAGTCTATTCACGTTAGTGTACATAGTCTATGCTATCTGTAAACAACGGTATAGGTATAGGTATAGATATGGCTTAGTAAGATAATATCCCTACTTGTAGAAGCTATTTAGAATTTTAATATATTATTAATGTAATAACGGTAGGATCATCTTCTATACCTTTTGTTTTCTTATTTATTGAACCAATTTTAATGTCCAAAATAATAATAATAATTAGTTTCCTTATCGACAGCTTTGATCAATATAAAATGTGAAGATTAACTCTGAGGTATTTACTCTTCATTGGCTCATATTTCTGGGATATTTTTAATACTGGTTACACACATTTATTATCTACTAGTATACGTGTTGCTTGAAATCGAGCAATTTATTTTAATACAATACTAATGTTACTTTTAGATTTAAATCAATGACATCCGATCAATCCAATATTGTGAATATCTTTAATCATCAAAACTACACGTATTTACAGCTGATTACTAACAGATGTTTAAAATGCTTTATTCAATCCCAATCCCAATGTTATTTAAATGGGGAATTTTGAGATTTCAATGGTGGATAGCGCTTTTATTTTCAGTTCGGTTCTCATCAGTTTTTGGCGGAAACAACTACAGACTAAGCCCTATCCAACGACACCAAAAACTTAAAAATCGGTTGAAAATTGTAGGAGGAGTTCTCAAGACAAAAAACCCCTTAGCGTATTAAATAAGTATAGATTACAACCAAGTTTTATTTCCAGTACCAGGGGGACCGAGCTTAAGCTCGGTAAAATTATTACTTTCGTTCTCACACAAAGCTCGTTCGCTCCGCTCACTCGCCTTCTTCCATTTTAAAGACGAGCTCGTTCGCTTCGCTCACTCGCCAAGCCGACGGGTGCTGCACTTTGGTATAATTTTCTTAAACTACAGGTTAAAGATGTAACACTTGGTTTATATCTACAGTTATCAGCTGGTTTTTGTTCAATTAATAAAATCTCCATAAGGATAACATGGAAACTTTGAAGGGCTCTAGAACGAAAACCGAATCTTTCCCAGCCATGGGACCAGTTCCAATCGATTTCTGGTGGCCAAAACCCCTAGATTCAATCAAAAAATAAAAAATCCTTGGAGCGAAAAAAAAGTTTGCCCGGACAAATGGAGCTTGTTTTAGAGTATAAGATATTGCTTCCATTTTATGTTTCTTTAGAGTTATGTCCGTCCGTTATTTTAATAATTTCACCCATGTTTCACATTGCTAAATGGTTTATA
This sequence comes from Neoaliturus tenellus, assembly GCA_030545055.2. Classification (NCBI taxonomy): domain Eukaryota; kingdom Metazoa; phylum Arthropoda; class Insecta; order Hemiptera; family Cicadellidae; genus Neoaliturus; species Neoaliturus tenellus. The sequence continues at coordinate 82,221,661 of CM061534.1, read as the reverse complement.
ATTTTACGAGCTTGTCAAATTCTCTGTTTGACGGGTACTTGCAATTTTATCACAGTAACGACATTAGCTGTTTAAATTTACCGCTTGACTTTAGAGTCTAATAGACAGTGGGTTGGTTTTATCCATGCTTCATAATTATTTATATATTAAATAGAGAAATTTTAAGAGAGTCGTTTATCAAGATCACCACATTACCAAACGTATTTTCTGTTGCCAATTTGTATCACTACCCCCAACAAAACAATCTATACCAATTATTCTTTTACGATAAAAAGGCGCATAGTGTTCTAACCAAATTTCAATGGTATAATTAGTTATAGAATCACTAAGGACAACAAAGTTTCATCAGGATTCGTGTTTGTAAAAGATTAATTAAACCCAAAACCCAAGGAATGTGTGTCATAACCCGATCAATTACCGCAATAGCAGCGGTCTGCACCAGCACTAGGAGCGTGTGCGGTTTATAATTTCACCATCAACAAATTGGATGTCACGGCTGGTTGGTCGGGGTTGGCCAACACCCCCACCCCGTACATTGTTGCTGTACAGGCGCAGGCGCTGGCTCGGGGCCGACGTAAACTACGGGCCTGCAGGCTGTGACTGTGACGTCACAGGCGGAGGCTGACCGGCCGAGCGGCGTTACATTGCAAAGCATTGCGCGCACCCGACGTCGAGCTCTATAATCTGCTCTAACTGGCGCAAATTGTATTCGATATCTACAAATTATATATCATTTTAAAGAGAATTAAAAAAGGAATCGAAAGGTGCAAATTAAATAATATTATATTGTGCACAACAAAAGTATTTGAAGAATTAAACTTACATTTTACTTAGTGTATTGGGCCTACTGTGATGACAACTTATTTACTTTACGATTGCCTATTTTATTGTTATTCAGATTATCTCTAATTTTCTCCAAATGATTGTTCAAGAGGATACTACCGAAAATAGTAACACATTTCTTCACTATTACTATGTAATGAATTTTACAAGGAACTCAGACGAACACAACATTGAGCGACATTCTTTACCGGCATTTATTTATTTTTATTGAATATCCCGGAAAGTTGTATTATGAAGTTTTTTTCCTATGAGGTTCACTTTTTTAAGTAACCTTTTTTACCATGAGGCCGAGGAAAATTATATTACTAGTTTTTTTCATAGCCAATTTATTAGTTTTTGCAAACAGATGCTTAAATTTTTCAAAAGGGAATTCAATCTAGTTTTCCGTTAATTCATTAACACCTAAACTCTGCTAAATGACAGCAATGAAGTTTACTTATGATGTGCTCTACAAAAAACAATCGTGATTGCCATATTAAATTGCCACCTCGTTCACCATTATTGACCTCTCTGCATTTCTTAATGTTCTCTAATTTGTAAAAGATTAGGTTTATTCTTTCTCAGTTGTTAATTTAGTAAGTCTAAAAGGCAAAACGATAGTTAAATAAATGCCCATTACTCAGGAAATGTTAACTGAAAAATAAAATAAAAAGTCGCTTAAAAGATTTACAGGCCAACCAAGGCAAACACACAAAAGTTTATTGGGTTTGAGTATAGCTGTAAAAAACTTAAGAAGTCACTTGTTAAAACTAAAAATAAAACTTTATCACACTTTAGGCACAATTTTTTTTTATTACATGTACGTCTGTCTCAACAAGTGGTCTTCCAAAATAATTAAATTCTTTGTTAGTTCAAAAATTTCCCCGTGATTATATTTATCTCACTTAATTCTCTTAAAGGATGTATTGTTTGGCCTGAGTTGTTTTGAAAATCAACTGTTGTTGAAAACCGCTTGAAATACGGACGATATTTATTTATTTATTTAAAGGTACACACACGTCTGATGGAAGCCTAAAACATATTTATGCACTGTTCATGTTCCATCGTAATTAGATTTACAGTTCCGTGCCCAAAACATCCGTTACATTTATGAAACAGGATTTAATCATTATTCTTATTACCTCCACAACACCGATTACCCTAAGTAAAAATACTGTTAAAAAGTGTAAACGCATTAAAAATTAAGACAAACACAAGTGTCACTGAACGGAAGGGTGGCAACTGGAGAGTACAGTGTACGGAGATCAAGGTTCTCGCAGTGTTCAGGACGCAACAGTCGGCCTCCGCTGGTGACGTCACAGCGGCGGCGCGGGGAAGCCTGCCGGCCCGTAGTTAACGTTGGCCCCGGCTGGCTACCCGCCGGGCAGTAAATCTTCACCCGTCGTGCTATGTCTTGCATCGTAGGATATCCGATTAGAACTAGTACGTCGGCCGGTGTATAATTATCCAAGAGGTTGAGAGATATATAACCTTTGTTTTCAGACTGAAAGGGATATGAAAGTAGCTGGGTATCAAATTGTTGACTCAACAATTATCTAAATATCCTTGATTAGAAAATTATCATCTTCAATCGACACAGGGTGAACGTAATAATATAATGTCCCATTATGAAAAGGTATATACACTTTGTTAAATATATTTTTTATTTATTAACTAAAAGAACGGGGGAAGATGGAAATAATACTGCTCTTCTTTGCTATATCATAAGGGAATATTCATATGTTTCTGCATGACACTTATATGAAAGTATATAGGTAGGTATCCATTTGTTTTTAATTGACAAACATACACCACTTTAAATGTTCTTCGGCAAAAATCTACCACAGGTGAATTATTTCTAATTGTTTCTCTACAAAAAAATATTTTTGTTTTTGTACAAATTGTTGTTGTATAAAATTGTTTAATACAAATATGACGACTGTTTTATAATGCGTTACTTTAAAAGTCTTGTTTAATAAACATTATGATTGAGTTGAAGAGAAAATAGCTGTTAATATGTTACCAAAAACCATTCTTAACCGTAATTGATGAAAACATTCTACTCGGCAGTTTTCTTGTTAATGTTTTTGTTTTTGTTTAAACTTAAATACAGGGTGACCCACGTGAGACGGACAGTTTTTAATGAACTAATACTCAGCCAATTTTAAAACTAATGCAGGGTTATTTATATCAAATCAAAGCTCATTGTACGCCATTTTTGTTCACAAAGCTCATTACCATATGAGTAATTTGTGTAAAATAATGTAGTCAATGTGATTGTCATCATTTCAAATGCAGGACTCGAGTCTCTTCCCAACACCTAAGTATCTTAGACGAACATCTCTGAGGGGATAGCAAAAATTTTATGAATGTTTATTAATATGAATGTTTATTTATTTTAAAATCAAAGCTCATTATTTGCGCTTTTAGTTAGCAATGCTTGTTACCTGCCAATTTAGTTATATGTGAAAAATAATATCGCCAATGCCAGGTCCATAATTTTGAATGCATTTTGACTCAAATGCAACTCCTCCATCACAAGTATTAAAATTTCTTCAGGAATGACAGAAATTTCTTGAATGAACATCCTTCAACTCGCTTAAACTTCATGGTTTATGATTATATTCACAACTCTTTTTAAGGTACCTCTACAGAAAAAAGTCACACTGAAAAAACAGAAGAATTAGGAGGCCATCAAGCAACATCGCCAAACGAGAGAAAATCTGCCCAGGAAACTTGTAAACATTTTTGTTATAAAAGCGAAGTTAAGGGGTTAGGTATTATAAGGTAATGTTTAGATATTATAAGTTACGAAATTTCGACGAGATAAACAATACAATAATTTAGAAAATTATTGCCATCCATTTGGAAATTTTTGTTCATAATAATGAGGAAGAGACTGGTGTCCTTTATTTCGACACGAATATCACCTTCACGACTTTATTTTACACAAATAAATGATATAGCAGGTAATGAGTTTTGTTAAAAACAATGGCAAATAACGAGCTTTGATTTTTTATAAATAGCACTAAATTAATTTTTAATTTGGTTGAGTATTATTGAATTATCACCCGTGTGTCACCCTGTGCGTTACAAACTCTTCTGTCGCCACGATATCAGGGATGTTCACGCACAGGAATAAGTTTACAAATTTTAACTATTTTGTTATATATGGTAACCTTTTTTATAACAAAATCTCCATTCACCCGGTAACTATTGTTAATTAGTTGAATTTGTAAAACCTTATTTTTTTATTAATAAAAATCAACATCATGGGTAGCAGTAATAAAAACTGACGAATGATAATTTACAGTTCACTCTGCCTGAATCCAGATGTCTCTATGATAAGAGATGCTTTAAGGGAAATTATATATTAAAGAAATACTTAACTCATATCTTTAGGAGAAAAAAATTCGTTATACAAGTAAATTAATTTATTATTTCTATTAAGTTTGTACTAGTGTTGCTTTCCATCTTGAGGTTTCCATGCGGCCTGGGCCTTGAGTAGCGCTGCAAGGTGAGCTGCTCTGAGCGCGGCGATGTCTGGGGTGTCGGCTAGGTAGCCAGAGGGCAGCACCATCAGCATGGCCTGGGGGCCGCCATATGACATGTCGGAGGCTGCAGCTGAGGAAGAGGTTCCTTGAACTTGGCCACTGGCTCCAGCCGAATTTACTTGGGGAGGAAGGTAGCTCTGACCACCGCTGGATCCGCCCTCCAGAGAGTTGGCTACCGGCTTGGGGTAGCTGTATCCACCATCCCCACCTGCTGATCCTCCAGCCGCTGAGGCATGTCCCGAGGAAGACTTAGCTTTGTCGAGGGCTGCCAAATGAGCCTCACGGGCGGCTGTGACCTCTGGAGTATCGGCGATGTGACCGTCCGGCAGCACCATGGGCATAGCTAAGGGTCCGTCGTAGGGCATGGCCACTGCTGCTCCGGTGGTTCCTTGACCTTGAATGCTTCCACCTGTGTTTCCCTGAGGAGGAAGGTAGCTCTGACCGACGGCGGATCCACCAGCCAGAGAGTTGGAGGTGGGTGAAGGGTAGTTATAGCCTCCGTCACCTCCTGCAGATCCAGCGCCTAAAGAATTGGAGTTGGGTGAGGGGTAGCTGTAACCTCCGTCACCACCTGTAGATCCACCTCCCAAGGAGTTCGAGTCGGGTGAGGGGTAGCTGTAGCCTCCGTTACCTCCTGCAGATCCTCCCGCTTGACCACCCCCAGCTCCGGCCTGGGACCACAGAGCCTTGGCCTTGTCCAGGGCGGCGAGGTGGGCCGCCCTAGCAGCCGTCACCTCCGCTGTCTCTGCGATGTGTCCGTCTGGCAGTACCATCAGCATGGCAACTGGACCTCGGTATCTGCTGTTGTAGTCCATTGACACCGGAGGGTAGCCTCCCGGTGGGGCGTTGTTATGGGATCCACCTGCGCTACCCGTGATGAACGGTGTATCTGGGGTCTCTTTCGGATAGCCTTCGGAGAGCACGCTTGGCAGAGCAGCCAGGAGGATTATGAATAAATGGTGCATCTGAAAAGGTATTCCAATGATAAATCCGAAAGATACATTCACTTAAGAAATACATACTTATATTATGAAAGATGGTGCTTTTAAAACAGTGTATGTAAACAGTTTTCATGTATAAATATTCTGTTTATCATCAAAAACAGTAAAAAAATTAACCTCAGTTTCAAAAGTACTTTATGCTTCCTTTAAATTTATTACTAACAATTTGAAGTCTCCTAGGGCACAAATAAAGATTGAACTAAGTTAAAAGCTACAATGACTAAGAGCAACACTGTTGAGTAACAGTGCAAACTGTTGACAATGAAAGGCTGTCTAAGATACTAGTTAAAAACTATACAATTTAGTATGTGACAAAAACTTATTACACTCAAATAATAAATTTACATGATTGCACTAGTATAAATAATTACTACATATACTATAAATAATGATAGTTAGTATAAATAACGATACAAACATGTCAAAGGTGTCTCTTGAAGACATTCCATGATTTATGAGTCGTGGAGAGAGAGAAAAAAATAGTCATATTGATATTAGCAAAATTTGTTTTAAACTCTTTTATAGAACTACTTGTAAATTATATCTTCTAAAGTAAATAAATAATTAATAAAAAAGTTCAATTACGATGTAGACTTTGCACGTTTTACTTTTATCAATATGGGCTCTATAGCCTAACTTACCGTCGAATAAGTTTGAAGATGGTCTGGTTCGCTGTACTGGAATTGCTCTGACTGGTTAGGATAACAGCACCGGTTTATATCAAACAATCGTAGTTGTCGTGAAAGTATGAAATTGTAAATAGTCGCGTGGTCTGCGAACATAATCGATGTTGGGAATTGGTAACTGAATAGCATTATTCCAAATTGCTTCGAAAATGTTTACACAATAACTCTTAGAATCTGCTCTACTTTTATGAACAAAGATCAACAAAGATGTGATAAATAATATGTATATTTTTCCTTTTGTTACATTAAAATTAAAATACAAAATAAATAAAATAACAGAAAATAGTTATTCTTACAATGTAGAGTTGTGTAAAACAAATAAATTTCCAACTCATGTTAAAGTTAAATAGATAGAAGTTTTGGTCAAATAATTGGCTGGGTGGCAATCTAAAGGTGGCCGGTTTTCACTGAGAAAAGTTAGTAGCTTTTTAAAGGTTCAATACTGGACCCAGTTGCCATTTGTCATTGGACTATTCATTAATAATGTTTTCCAACAACTGGTCGATATCAGAAAGCAACAAGACCAGGTTTTGGACCGTTCTCCGTCCAACCTTAAAAAATTCACTGGCGTAGATACACACAAAATAAATTTATTAATTTATTTGCCAGTGTTCTTTCACCTTAATGGAAAGTAGGAGAACAGTAATTTCATTTTTAGTATATGAGTGTACGCCAGTGGCATTTTTTCGTTTTGACGAAGAACGGTCCAAATCCCACCGGTAATAATCGCCGAATGTTAAATTGTTTGAAATAAATTAATATGAAACTAGGGGATAGTTAGGAGTTTACTTTACTCAAGCTAAGCAATCTAATTGGCGATTCTGTTTTTTTATTTGATTAGCACATAGTTCTAAATATTTCTTATTTATTTAAAATTAAAATTTTATTTTTAATTATAATTTAAAATAATTATTATAATATAATTAAAAATAATAATTATATATTATTAATATAATAATATAATATATTATATTATTTATAATAATAATATTATTATATTTTATATTATATACATATTTAATATAATATATAATATATTATACTATAAATAATAAAAATGTAAATTATAATTTAAAGTTACTATTATTAAATAGTTAATATTTTAGCACTATGTGCTAATCAAAAATAAAATAAAATTTTTTAATACTGAACAAATAAATATTTTCTTGGTTTGCTTCAAACTTTTACCCTCACAAAATCGACAAAACTAACATTGGTCATGTGTGCGTAACTTGTTTCGTACTCATCAATTTAAAACCAAAAGTACCATTTTGCTTGATAAAATGAACTTAAAAAACATTTTTCTACAATTTTTATATTCAACTTGTCCCTATGGCCAATCGTTTATAGATTGATTATAATATTAATATAATTGATAATATGAATTCAAGTGCCGTGTAGAAAATAACAATTTACAGATTGTGTTTGAATTTATTAAAATCCTTCTAATTTTATCTACATCATAGAACGTTTTTTAACAAATACATATTTTTAGAGCGGTTTCAAAAGGTGGAATGTACTGTGGACACATAAAAATTTTCGAAGAGGTCCGTCCTTGGGATTATTCGGGCCACACGAAGAATTTAGAAGTGGTCCGTCCTTGGGATGATTCGGGCCACACGGAGAATTTAGAAGTGGTCCGTCCTTGGGATGATTCGGGCCACACGGAGAATTTAGAAGTAGTCCGTCCTTGGGATGATTCGGGCCACACGGAGAATTTAGAAGTAGTCCGTCCTTGGGATGATTCGGGCCACACGGAGAATTTAGAAGTGGTCCGTCCTTGGGATGATTCGGGCCACACGGAGAATTTAGAAGTAGTCCGTCCTTGGGATGATTCGGGCCACACGGAGAATTTAGAAGTGGTCCGTCCTTGGGATGATTCGGGCCACACGGAGAATTTAGAAGTGGTCCGTCCTTGGGATGATTCGGGCCACACGGAGAATTTAGAAGTGGTCCGTCCTTGGGATGATTCGGGCCACATGGAGAATTTAGAAGTAGTCCGTCCTTGGGATGATTCGGGCCACACGGAGAATTTAGAAGTGGTCCGTCCTTGGGATGATTCGGGCCACACGGAGAATTTAGAAGTGGTCCGTCCTTGGGATGATTCGGGCCACACGGAGAATTTAGAAGTGGTCCGTCCTTGGGATGATTCGGGCCACACGGAGAATTTAGAAGTGGTCCGTCCTTGGGATGATTCGGGCCACACGGAGAATTTAGAAGTGGTCCGTCCTTGGGATGATTCGGGCCACACGGAGAATTTAGAAGTGGTCCGTCCTTGGGATGATTCGGGCCACACGGAGAATTTAGAAGTGGTCCGTCCTTGGGATGATTCGGGCCACACGGAGAATTTAGAAGTGGTCCGTCCTTGGGATGATTCGGGCCACACGGAGAATTTAGAAGTGGTCCGTCCTTGGGATGATTCGGGCCACACGGAGAATTTAGAAGTGGTCCGTCCTTGGGATGATTCGGGCCACACGGAGAATTTAGAAGTGGTCCGTCCTTGGGATGAATCGGGCCACACGTTGAATTTAGAAGTGGTCCGTCCTTGGGATGTTTCGGGCCACACGGAGAATTTCGAAGTGGTCCGTCCTTTGGATGATTCGGGCCACACGGATAATTTTGAGAAAGTCCAGTCATGTAAGAAAGTTTTAGCACGTGAATTTGTTCAGCCAAAATTAAAATATGTTTTTAATTAACTAGAAATTTAGAATGAGAAACTTTTGGTAACCATAGCAATTAAGAAAAATTAAGTTAGGATAAAAATGTATACCCTTTTATCCATTAATGCAATAAAAATAACAAACACAAAACATTATCTTATTGATGAATTCGTAATTTTGTAAAGTTATTTTGCAGTTGAAGCATACCAATCAGTCCGCAGGCGAAGGTAACAGTTTTATAACTAATCGTTAAGAGTCTGTAGTACGCGCCATCTTGGATTTTTATTCCCATAAACTAATGCTAAATTTCAAACGTTGTCTAAGCCTTTAATATTGGTCAAAAAATATTCATCTTAATGTAATTTTAAAGTTAATTTTAATACAACGGTTATATGTAAATATACCTTAGTCAAATGTTTTATATTAATGAATGTTTGATCAATGAACAACAATGTATTCTCAACCGTTTTTGTTCAAAAGCGCATTTTTACAGTTCACAGTCCCCTAGACTGAAATTTCTTTTAAAATGATGAAGATTAATCTTTTTTCGACCAATATTAAGGGCGTAGCAGATGTTTCAAATTTAATATTAGTCTTACGGGACTAAAAATCCAAGGTGACAGGTACTGTAGACTCGTGAAGTCACTCCTAGTTAGGGGCTGTTCATAGAAATCACATCCCATTCGCAGCACATTTCGTGGAAATCTGCTTTTAGTGAAATAACTCTAGACTCATAGAGGACAAAGTATTTTCAAAAAATTTCTCAATTTAATATTGCAAAGCAAGCCGTAAAAGCTAGTTTTTAATATATAAGGTTGCTGTAAAATAGTTGTCTCACTATTAATAAAAAATTACAATATTATTATATTATTCTTCTAAGAGATCAAACATTCTATGCATGATTGAAAAACTTTATAACGATAGTATTTCATACAAACGTTTGAGTGGTAGTCCTATGGGTTAAAAACCCATAGAAAACTACTTAATAAATGAGTATGGTCATTTTTATTTTACCTAAGAAAACCAATTAACTTCTTATGTATGTTATTTATTATTTTCCGTTAGCTAAATAATGATCTCGACTCAAACCATTTGGTAGTTTATTGAAGGCGCTGATTGTACCCTACCACTTTCTCCTGTTGATGGTAGACTCCCATGATTTATTCCTTATTTCAAAATAAAATAAAAATGGATAAAATCAAGATATTAAGACAGTGAGATATACTTTCGTGAATAACCAAATTTCCAAATAGTTACATAACCAAGCAATACCAATTTGGCCTTCGGTCAGCTATAGCATATCAGAGATCAAAAAATTCGACAGCGACTCCGTGTCTGTGGCAGCCCGAGGGCAGTGTCTGTGGCGGATGAAGCGTGAAGTGACGACGGTGAGTGTGTCGAGGAAGTGGACCGTGGAGCTTGGCAATGGCACTGCAACAGTTGGGTGGCATCCGGACATCAAGCAAACTATCTGATATCAGGAGGAAAAGATAAAAGAAACATTCCAACACTTTGGAATTTGGCCTTTTTGAGAATTTTCCCTATGGCAATGTTTCAGTGATGGGGTCTATGATAGATTAGTTTTTAAATTTTGTTTAGGAGACGTATTAATTGTTTTGACTACTGTGTGTGTGTTTTTTTTTTTTTTTTTTTTTTTTTTTTTTTTTTTTTTTTTTTAATAACACATGTCTAATTACGGAAGAAATGTAAGATTGGGTTCAATATAATTTCAAATTAAAACCACCAATATTTTTAATTTTTTATAATTGTTAGGCCTGCTTTTAATATCAAAGATATCATCTTCAGATAATTGTGACATCAGAGTTTGTGAAATGTCTGAAGATAATATCTTTGTTATTGAAAGGCCTCAAAATAAAATAAAAATTTAAAATATTGGTGATTTTAACTTATAGGCCTATTCTTAACTTCAGAATTATCAACTTTCGATTAAGGTTGAGTCCTGAACAACAAACAACATTATTATTATTATTATTATTATTATTATTAAGGAGACATGGTCTCTGTCAGTGTCCTCATTCCACAGGGTCCAGGTACCAGCAAACATGGCATGTACATACAACGGCTCCATGCATGTGCTTGTACATGGACTGAAAATTTCAATTGAACAAGTCCAGCATGGTGGGAGACGAAGTACAGGCACACTGCGAAGTAAGAAAAACATGAAAATGGTACTTAGTCTTTCGCATTTACCACCCTCTCGGAGCGTAACCATAACCCATTCCAACATACTCATTCAAAATAGACTGCTCCCAATATCCACATGAGGAAGAGGGGTGATTCAACATGAAGGAGATCATAAAATTTAAAATATCACACGATCACATGTATTTGATCGTAAATGTTGCTCACGTAGAGAATGTATATGGCGGTATTATAATTTCACGATTTCGTGTTATTTGCATATTGTTTATCCTTCAGAATTTTTTGGTAGTTATAGTGAAACACATTCTTTTTATAACCCAAAGCTAAGCCCAATCCGGTTCATCTGTTAAATGAAAGAATAACAAATTTCCTTGGTAGAAAATTTTTTAAAATTTTTAACCGATTTATTGGACAACTACTTACCAAAACAATATTTCTTTTGAACTAATTCCGACTTAACTCCTACTACTTTTAAGTGATCTGTTTCTTTAGTTTTGGTGTAATAATAATAAAAAAAAATTGGGCATGTTAATCAATATCAGATTGAAAATCTGTCAGTTTGTAGGTGTTTTATGACTTTTGATTTCGCTTTATCTGTTGGCACCTCGGAGCAGTTTGTTTTATAGCCACACCTCCCACCAACGTTGGACCGTTGGACCCATTTTGTCTGGGCCCCTGTGACCACCACACAGGCCGACGTGACCGGCGGTGTCGTATCTTGGCCACAATCGATAGATCGAGAGTTGGCCAACGTTTCCACCGGGGGAGGAGGGAGGAGCTCCTGAATTAATTGGGAGAGGTGATTGAGGAAGTGGTCACATAACATAACCCGGCAATGCAACGAGTCCTAGTTTCCAGGCGACCGATTCTAGCCTCACTTTACGAAATCGAGGGGGGGGAACAAATACGTGTGCACAACTATATATAGATCGGGGGCCCTCCTTCTTATCAGTGCATTGGCTATTATCATCATGAACACTCTGGTAAGTGTGTAAGATACAGTTGTCAATAATAAAAATATTTTTTATACAACAACAAAGGTTTTAAGTTTTCGAAGTAGGTACAGATACAAACAATAAACTGTAATCAAATGTGTTAATGATGTGTGTGCAAGTAAAGTAACACATGCTATATTATCTTTGATACAAATTATATAATAATACAAAACTAAAATAAAGATATAAACTACAGTGATTATTAAATACGAGATTAAATACGAAATCAAAACTTGTAACTGTAATCTGTTTTATTGTTTTTTATGCATGTTGGTTGAATGTGTTTATGGCATAAAATCGGGGTTGTACTTCAGACGTGGTCAGTGACTAGAATCAGACGATAATTTATTTTCTAGTCGAGAATTTGCCCTTGATTCCCCTATAAACATTAATTAAACAGAACAATATCTAATTTATAATCGAACCTTGTTCAGAGTATGTACTCCCCGTTTGGTACGTGACAGTAATTAATTAATACAATTTTAAAAGACATGCTTAAACTAATGGCTTATTATATTTTCCTATCGTTCCTCGCACAAATATATATTCCAAAAAGGAATTACTTGAAATATTTCACAATTTTTTTTATTGATTTAATTTTATTTTAATTTTTTATTTAAAATTGCAATCCTGTTCGTTCCTTAGATGATGTTAATTGGTAACATACTGAGTTTTTTTTTTTTTTTTTTTTTTTTTTTTTTTTTTTTTTTAGTTTGGCTAATTGTTTTAAACAAAATATAAAAAAATGGGATAGGGATATTATGCTACTTATGAATGCGACCACAAGATAGAAGTCGCACTAATATAAGGAGTTCAAACAAGACATGAGACAAAATCAAAACTATTCCACTTTGTTTACTATGATTTATATCCACAATTCTGAATTTTACCACAACTGAAAATGATATTACATTAACATCATATGCAATAATATAGTTTATAGTATCAAAGTGCCTATACTTGTACATTATATCCACACGCAATGCCATTATGAAAAATAACACCTGGTTTTGTAATTTATGTATCCAACTTAAGCAATGTAACAATTACAAACTTTAAAATTGTGTTTTAAGCATGATCTCCATCCGTAACAATCCAAAAATAACTTGCCTGGATTGGTTCGTGTTATTTACTCCTTCATATTCACGGGCATCACTCGCCTTTTTTGTAGTGCGAGACGTCAAGTCCAATAATCCGTTAGATATCCAACTCCGTTAGTAAATATACAAAAACCTTTACACATATACTATCTTTACACACTCCCGATTTTCCGCGAAACCAAAGAACGTTCCAAGTCTTCAGGGAGAAATTACCTCGTTCGCCGGTCGCGTAATCGGTTGGAGCACCTGATCACGACTTGTTCGTCTTGGTTGGTCGTCGGTCTTGGTTCGACTTGGTTCGTATTGCCTGGACTGATAAGACTTGTATGGATACTATTTTTTTTTTCATTTTACCATACTAATTCATTGACTGTATGAAATACGTGAATAGTCAATGAATGTATTTGATTCTGGAATTTGGACGAAGGCCATATATTCGCCGAGCCAAAGTCGCTGCATTTTATTTTCTCCTTTTGTGTTTGAAGTACTAAAAATAACATAATGACAACATAAACAGCTTCTCAACTACTCTATGCATTGGCCAAGGGTTAATAAGAGTTGTAATTTATGTACGCCGCAAAAGATCTCGCCACCTAAATTAGTTTCTAACACGGGCTGCAGTGTAGTGTATAGTTGAACTTTGCGTATTTACATCAATTGTATACAATCTTGATGGTGTTACCTATGAATGTTACTGTGCAGGGGCTGGTGTTGAGCGCGGTAGCTACAGTGTGCGTGGCGGCGCCGGGCGGGCTGTACCACTACGGCGGCTACCACGGCCCCCAGGCCATCCCTCACGTGCTGCCCGATGGCCACCTGGCCGACACGCACGAGGTGGCCGCCGCCAAGGCGGAGCACTTCAGCGCCGTGGCCAAGGCGGCCCACGGGGCGGGTAGCTACGGCGGCAGCTACGGCGGCAGCTACGGCGGCGGCTACGGCGGCGGCCACGGCGCGGCCTACAGCGGCGGATACGCGGGGGCCTACACCCACGACGACCACGCCGACCTCAGGTGAGCGGAGGGCTAAGGACCGAGAAACCACAATCCTGTTATGTCTTGGTTACCAAACATCCGGCGAGGGCCGGGGGACAATCGTCCTCAATGTTAATAAAGTACCAGAAAAATTATAAAAGCTTTAATTAGTTCAAAATTGGTTGGTAATTATTACTTACTTATAGGGTAGTTGCACTTCAATTTGATGTATGTACTTTTATTTTTCAAAATATCAATGCAATCGCTTTGTAATAATCAAGTTTGTAATGTAATTACTGAATAGTTTTGTTGTAGATTAATCGATCTTTTAGATCTTCAATTCCTCAATTACTATGGGCTGAAATTATAATTTTTTATCCCATTTATTTTCTTGCCTAATGCGTTTAATTTACTATCGTTTCAATTAGAAAAACACTTCATGGATATCTTGGATATTCAACTAAAATTTAAATACATGCTTATCACATTTTCATGTTTATAGTGTGGAACGCAAAGCCCATAATGCATTGTGAGTTGGATGATGTCTAAATGTTACAAAGGTAAAAAGATTATGTTTTTTATTTAAAAGATTGTTTTTAAAAAGCTTGTTTAAAAATACATTCTTGTTTTTATTATTTATTCTGATGACGGAAGAGGTTTTGAGGTAATATTACTTGACACGTTTTCTTTACCTAGTAGTCTTAATAGCTAACAATTGTATGCTACTAAAATGGTAGAGATCTTATATTTCTCTAATTTAACTCAGATAGTAGGTCATTAAATTTGCAATGATGGCTTGAACTATACTATACACTCGTAGCTAAAATGATGGTGTTATTTATTTTATTAAAGTTAAAGGAATAAAATATGAAAATAAACATTAAAATATCTTAGCTATAAATATTCAATAATGGTTTGTCAGAAACTGCACTTACTTATTTATCGAGCCAGACGGTAAATTATTTCCCACGATACAATCTGTTGACTTTATCAGACCCTAACATAAATAAAGCAGCTCCATAAAGTGAAGTTCAGTGTTAAGAGAACACAAGTAAAATATTAAGTGTTCAGGGCTGATTAGATTTCAAAGTACGTGTAAGTACCCGTGATAAATTGCTTCATATTGTTTTAAATTGCTAAGCGTTATCTACAAAAACACAACAACCTTGAGTTAAGTGTTTGTTTTTATTCGTATGTCCATAAGCTTGCCATAAGCTCCGTTTGTCCACGCTTGTCCTGTTAATGTTGGTTTAATGATAATTCATCTTGTTAGGCCCAATTAAATCACTTATTCATTTTTTATCTCCAGTGCCGTTGCAGTACCATTACTGCGGTACCTGTCCCTGTAACACAGCTTCCTGTTACCCTTACAGTGCATGTCATGTTGGTCATGTTTTGAAATTTAAATGACATAATGTTGTTAAATAAAACTACTACAATCATAATGAACTTACACGTTGCATTTCACAGTATACATTTTTATCGAATATCCAGACAAAATTCTGGAGATTATGTACCTTCATAATTGTGTGTGTTTAATTTTAAGAAAAAAAGATTATTTAACAGATGTAAGTGGCCTTTAAACTAATTTTGGTCTACGGATCACAGTTTGATTTGGAATATATTCTAGTAGAATCCACAGTGGAAAGCAATACATAATTTGTAATTTTTTCTTTTCCAATTTTGGTCGGACTTTTACAATATTATCCTGCAAATATATTAGATTATTTTCAACGTTTATTAGGAGTGGACCATATTATAGAATGATGTCTAAAGAAAGAAGGTTTCTTCAGTTAATTTGTCGTCTGCAAATGTTCTACCAAAATACCTACGATGGTTTGTTTTAACACGCGGTTCATTCTGTATATTTACAGGTACCACGGACCCATCGCCATCCCACACGTCCTGCATGACGGACACATCGCAGACACTCACGAGGTGGCCGCTGCAAAGGCTGAGCATTTCGCCGCCGTAGCCAAGGCCAAGGCTCACGTCGGTCACGGGTACGCCGACCAGGGCGACCACGACGGAAGGTACGCGGGAGGGTACGGCCACTCCGGGTTCTCCGGGGCGTACCACGGCGGCGCCGGCTACGTGGGGGCGTACCATGGACCCCTGGCCAAGCCCGTGGTCCTCCCCTCAGGCTACCTGGCCGACACCCACGAGGTGGCCGCCGCCAAGGGTCACCACCTGAGCGCCCTGGCCCAGGCCCACCACGCCACCGGCCACGGGTACCACCACTGACCTTCCACAACCCCACACTGTGATACCAACACTAGCTTCCTGACTGTTAACCTACCTTTATGTACAAATTAAATATTTTTATAGTATTTGGAGTTTCTATCAAATATTCCATGGTCATAACTACGGCAAAATTAGTTTAAATACTAAGCTTATAATAAAATAATTTACAAAAAAAAAAAAAAAAAAAAAAAACTGATTAGGAAATTCTGATTTATTAACATTATTGATAAATTATTTTCAATGAATTGTCGCTCTTACGGCTGCTTTCCCAACCTAGTTTGATCAAAAAGTAAAGATTAACCCAGATATTGCCATTTGATTGATAGTTAAATTTTTTATTTATTAGTTAAACTGAGTTGGGGAAAGCAGCCAGTATCTAGTTGAACATTATATACACTCAAGTATAAACACATTATACACCGTTATATACACTCAAGTTTAGACAAAAAATTGACCTTAACTTTGAATATTGAAATGGACTACGTTTAAACTAAACGTGTTTTTGGAAAAATATTCCTTAAACACATGTTTTTATAAAATACCCTTTACTTTATGAAATTACATGAAATGTTGTATAAATATTTTGTTGTTTTCGGTTTATTATGATATAAAAAAATAAGCCTATCAATATCAATTGATAATCGACAAATATACACAAAATTATTAACATAATGAGATAAATAGAAAAAAATAGTTCTATAGGTGTTCAATGTTATGCTATTGAATAATTAGAACTAGCATGTAAATGTGATGATTTAGCATGTAAATTGAAACTAAAATCATCCGATTCCGATCCGATTTTATAAAAACTTTTAAATTTGTAACAGTTCAAAATTACTCATAAAAACATTTCATTAGGTTTAAAAAATAACAATAAATGGAATGAATTCCATGCTCACCAAAGTAAAAATAAGAATTTCTTAAAATTATCCTTTTGTTATATGGGGTCGTCCATAAATTACGTCATCTGAAAATAGGGGGGGAAGGTCCAGATTGAAAATGACGGTAAGGTGATGTGCAAGGGGGGGGGGTCGGCTTTGATATGACGTCATTTTAAATATGATGTTTTGTATCAATTTTAACAGTAAAACAATAATAAATTACAACACATCTCAACTATTATAAAATAATTATCTATAAAATACATTATGCTATTTTAAGGCGTTGTTTTATAGTTTATTTTACCATTGAGAAAGTCATTTTGGTTTTATTTCTGAAGGTAAATTCAGATTTGATTGGTCAATTTTTTTAGTTTATCATGTAGCGTTTAAAAAGCATTATTTTTACTTAAAACGGAGTTTTGTTAAAAATGACGTCATTTTTCCGAGAGGGGGGGGGTCAGACAAATTATGATGGTAGGATGATTTCAGGGAGGGGGGGGGGGTCCAAAAAGGGCCAAAAATCTATGACGTAATTTATGGACGGCCCCTATGCTATAATGGATGTTATGATAAAAGTAAACAGTTACAGGGCAAAACATAGTATATCTCCTAATAATATTTTATTTTACTATTCATAACTCTTTTTCACAAATGGTTTTAGAGAATTTCCCTAAAGTACAAAATATAATACATACTATACTACATATACTATACTACATAAAATATAAATATACTATAGATACACTATAGTAAGACCTGCCCAGGACAAAGTTAATATTTCATTCTTTGGTCCCCAGAAGGCAAAAACACGATTCGTTAATTTTACATATAATATGCACTTTTTTTGCAAAATATGCATATATAGGTGTCAGTGGTATTGGTAATTTTTGAAAATCGGGACCTCCAACTTGATGAAATTTTGTATGAAGTATGTCCAGGTCTATGGAGCACCTGGTCTATGAGTTCACGAACCAGCATAATAGAAAAAAGGGGTAATCGAACGGGGGAGGGGTTTTATGAGGTTTAAAAAGAACCAAGGATTGGTTTTGATATTTTTTGTAATTAATTTTTTTAATTCAACATTTTTAGCTAAAGTCATGTGATAGAGTTTGAAAAAAAACAGTCTAGTATTTTGCATCATTAATTTAGATTAACTGGTCACAAGGAATCGGTGGCGACAACCACGTTCGCAGAAATTGGTATCATTGCTCTTATGGAATGTAGTTCACCTGTGGCCTTACAGTCATCTTGGGTGATATATAGCATAAAATTTCGTCTTTTTAAATAATAATAAACATAAAAACGATTTCCCACTAAAAAGATTTCGTTCACTGAATTTCATAACTGCTTATTTTTTAACCATTTTAACCTCAAATAATCACAATAGGCCTAATATTGACGTATAGGCCTATCTTACCTATCAATAAATTACAATTAAGTTACATTCAATTATTAACTTACTGAAGGAAAGTGAGGCCTATTATTATGTTAGATTGATTTAATTTATAAATAGTGAATGAATAACTAGTGAAATCGTGAATTAAACCTAAGAAACCTTAGAAAAATAATAATTTACACTTAATGTAAATATTGATCAGTATGAGAACTAAACTATTCACATTATTTATATGATTCAGAATAAAATGGATTTTTACACGTTTTCAACCGTACACGGAAAACCTCTTCCAAATAATCCGCGGAAATTGTAAATTGCTGCAGAAAGATTGAGATATTTTGCGCCTTTTTATTGTGCTTTCGCGGGCTTTGGGGGGTCCTCTACAAAAGATTTCATGCTGTGAACTGAGCCCCCCCCCCCCCCCAAAACTATTTCCTGGATCCGCCCCTGTGTAATGAAATCCTACATATTGAATGCACATACCAAACTTGATTACGTCATGCCAATAAAAATGCGAGATACAAGGTTTTGTTGATTTCACTTTAAAGTAACAAGTATAAAGTATTTTTTTATTTTCTCTCCTTAATCTGTTAGGCCAAGTTAAAAATTCAAAATATTTGATTGTTTTTCAAGTTGTTTTAAATGGTTTCTGTGAAAATTGTTTTGTTTTTTTTTTTAGTCGAGGTCCAAAATAGCCAAAAACCCAGCTTTTCACCCTTTTAAAACCCCCTCCCCCCCAAAAAAAACCCCGTTAACATAGCGTGATCATGCTGATAGAATAAATCATGAATTCAGGAGGGGGTCCTACAAACTTATACCAAATTTCATTAAAATCAGTACCTAATAGATAGATTGATGTATAATGTAAGCGAATGGATGGCGTTTTTGGACTCTGAAAACCTCAAAATAAATAATCAACATGATCCCGGGCTTAAGTCTTGCCATGGATAAACTTAATGAATAAGAAATTCCCTATAGAGTAATTTTATAATATCATGGAAAAGTTCAGAGCCTGTAAGACTGATTTAAATATACTTTAAAAATTTTTATTCTCCATGTCCGACTCTTAAGGGGTTACAAACAAAATCATATATTCCATGTATTAATAGGCAAACAATATTTACAACCTAATATTTATTCCTTTTTCTTAGCTTGTGTGCATCGTAAGAGAAATCTGCCCATACCGTTAGAAATATAGTTTCCTGTAGATGAGCAGAATCCCATTATAATCCACATAGGGCTCTGGGCTCTGCCCTTCAGGGTTTAATGTTAATCTTATGGAAGAAAGGTAATTTATTGAATCGTTAGATAACTGTTGTGATAAAAAATGCTAGCAAATTAGGAAGAAAACGGTCCATATCAACTGAAGTTTTGACCGAACTTCGACCCTAGAGCGATCTGTAGTTTGTATTATTAATTGGATCGAACACGGTAAAATCGACAAGCTTTATTAATGTTGTTAATTTTAAATTATTAAAATTTGTTAACTTGAAATCTTAATTTTCTAACCTCTAACATAAAATTGATTCTAATTTTCCCATTATTGTTACCAGTATGGAATGATGTTAACATTAGCTCTCTGATGGAAATACAACAGAACCAGCCCTGTGTACCAGCAGTAATCACTGCACTACTGAATTACCGTGGAAATGCATTAGTAGAACCATCATATTTTCATGGCCACGTTACAGTTTGCTTTAGAAGGTCGTCAAATCTCACTTGTTTCCATCAATCACCGTGGTTATGTAGCTGTCCGACGGAGGAATTTTTATTTGAAGAGCAATTGTTTTCAATCACTCTTTCAACCCGAGCCGCAGACTGTAAGTGAGGCGACTGAGGAGAATCTTGCGACGGAGCGACGAGCTATTGTACGTTGCAGTTATGTACACGGGGAGGTAATTGGTGTAATTTGTAGTGAGTGAGTGATCTTTGCACCCAACAACTTGTGTAACTCATTACCCTAATGTAATGTGATGTTGTAATTGGTGTATCTGTAATGTCGGTGACAATACATGTTATGGTAGAGCGTTCCCACCCAGGTCGTGCGGTTCATTAGCTAATGGTTAGCTAACTCTCTCATGCTTGTAGTTGAATAGGCATGTAATTAACTGTAAAATAGTGCTTGTATTACCCTCTGTGTAAATAAAGTTTAAGTATAATGAGGTCCTATGACAGATTATTACTACCTTTTTCTGCTAGTAAAAGGAATCTATACTAAATAAACATGCTTTAAACATTAGAAAATACAAGGCAATTACGTTTTAAAACACACGATATGTTTTTATAAAAGTAATAAGGTATTCTAGAGGTACTTCTAGTAAACATGTTAGGAGACGAAACATTAATTAGTATTGTGAGCTTGGAAAATATTACGCATCAAAGCTCATTTTATAAATACCTGTGTGCTTAAAACGTTTGGCAATACAATTTAAAAAATAACAACGTTTTTGTGAGGCACACACTATGTGGGTCTGCATCAATGAGGAAAAGATTTTGTCATAAAGTTTCTCCTTTAAAAAATAAACTTTTCACAACTGGTAACATTAACTTGAGTTGCTTTGTATTTAGAGGTAGTTGAATAATTTGCATAAAGACATATTAATTAGCTCCTGACCTGTTAATTAGAACAATCGACATGCATTCCAGTTTACGCCGTTGTTGCATTGCGGTAACGTAATTTCCTTAATGCTCAATAGTGCTGAACGAGAAATGTTCATATAAACACATGTACAAGAGAAATTGTAATGCCTCTAAATAATCAAAATCGTACTAATGGATTTGTGTATTCGCAACTCTTCCTTATTTATTCAACAGTATTTTAATATGCATGCAAAATAATCCAAATCAATCTGCAAAAGTTATATTTTTCTCCTTAGGTTTTTTTCGACTTGTTTACAGTGACTTTGCAGTGAATGAGATAAAATGTTCAGGTTTGGTCGTTATAAATAATTTAATATTGTATAATTGTAACTATTTCACGTTATTGTTAGTTTGATTTTAAAACATAACTTTGCCATTCCTAACAGTCTACTAAAAGCTATTGTTTGTTTTGAGTTCTTAAAATCAGCCGTTGTCAATTTATAAAAAAATAACTTATCCATAACTGTGTATATTATATATACTAATTTGTAATACTTATTTATTATAAATGTAGCAAGAATATAATCATTATCGAAAAGGTATTCTTAAGAACTAGTACTGATGTTAATTAGATGATTATTTCATACTGGGGACGCTGTGCTGGAACCTGCTTCGCCCACATTAATTGTGTTTCGTGAAATTGTGTCAAAATATTACTAACATCATCAAATTGGCTATATTTTTTTTACACAACGTGGCATTGCTGAAGAACTGCACTTATTAATGAAAGCTCTTTTAAGGGTAAAATATCGAAATACCAAAGTCAGCCATTAACAAAATTCAAAACGTTCCCGATTTACACTCGACGATGCCAGTCATACCTATCACTCTATATCCGCATTGATGTGACAGTAGACATGCAGCCTCCAGAGAGGAAGGCTGGGTGCAAACATGGCGCCCCCACTGGCAATATTGGAGGGCTGGTTGCCGTAGATGGAGAATAGCAGTAAATGCGAGCGATATCGAGCGAGTTGCCGGCCGTAATGTAATAAGCTGTGATAACAACTGATACCTGCGCTAGATGGCAGCACTAGGATTGGAACCGCCAAGGCTGTCCCAACCAAATGGAAACTGCAAATGCTTTTCAGTCACTGTATTTTTCTTAGCGGAAGGAAAGACCATTAGACATGAATACATTTTACTAAATAACAGTAAATGTAGTAATTGGTTAAGGAACGAGGTTGTAAAGATAGTAAATTATTGACTACATATATTGCTAACAAGTTGAGAGCTAATTTTGTTATACCTTAATTAAAACACATTAGTTATTAGGTTAAATGTTAACTTGATTCAATAAAAATGGATTACACAAGTCTTTCCGTAATATTACTTTACTTATTTCGAAACCGGTGGAAATATTTACAAATACAAGAAAACTTAAAATATATATATCAGGTATAAAGAAAACACAATTTTAAACAAACATTGTGACTTAAGTTTTGTTTCCTATATATTTTATAAAAATTCTAAGGTATCTCAATTCATCTTTTAAGACATATATAGATAAGTTTAGCGAACAAATTTTTAAATAAGAAAATGTCCATACTCTATCGTTACTTTTAAAGTAGTTCAATGCATTTATCAATTTTCATGAATCAAATTTCATAAAACAATTTTAGTTGTATTTAATTTTTTCTTTTAAATCACACCAACAATGATAGTTTGATGTCCTTATCATAAGTGCTCCATTATAATCATGGAGCACTTTCGATGCCCATGATTTTTGTATTTATTGATTCTGAATTTTAATTCAACTAGAAAGTGAATTAAAATAATAAATGCTAAATTTCCAACTTGTCCATAAGTGTCAAAAATTCATAATCGGTATCAATTATTATTTTATAGTTTACGTTTTTCTTTGAACCAAACAATTTAGTTTCAATTTATACAAAAAAAGTAAACCTAATAGTCTACATTTGCTTCTGACTATTTAAGCTCTTTAAATGTAGTTCGTTAACCAGCGAAACTTAAAATTTTTAGCATGTCCTCTTTTGTATGAATGGACGGATGTGTTTGCTCATACACTGTTTTTCTCTTGGCATATGCCAAACTTGAAAAATCTATTAATTTATAAGAACAAAAATACCACTGCTACATTTTCTGCTCACTTATTGTAATCGCGATTAATAAAAAGTCAATGAAAGTTTGTAGTCAATAAAGAATTGTTCAATAACTAGTGCTATATACACATTTTCGTTAACCAGTGTATCCTACAATGTTTTAGGCAAATCAACATAACCTCTTTGGTATGAATAGATGCTCTAGCTGAGGTGTAGTGTTTTTACTCTTTATAGCTGTAAAACTTGAAAATCAATTAAATTCATTTATACGGGACCCACCCATTTGTATGGATATTTTACAATTCACTTTATAAATAACATAACACTTTTCTTTATACAGTAAAACATAAATCATTGTAATTAGTTGAATACTGTAGGAGTAGTTGCACAAAAACATGTCACGGATTGAATTTATCCGTGATTATCTTATGTGTAAATCAAGCTTAAGATTAAGAAATATTTAATCAGCTGTAAACTGTAAAAGAAAATTCTCCATGCTACAACTTAAAATTTTAACGCAATAAATTTTATTACCTAGATTTAATATCCAGAAGTGCAGAACCCTTAAGACTTTTTTTAAAAAACATTAATTTCCTGTTAGTGATAAAAACAAGCTAGTCGTGTGGGCGAGTGATCGAATAGAATGAACTCATATTTGAAAGAAACAAGTCTCTTTAGGATCGGAATTTCAGCGTATCGTCTGCAACAAACTTTAGTATTACAAAATAATTGTATAAGTTAAAGGAGCAAACGGTTGGCCTAGCCGGTATTTTATTGGAACAGTATTTTATAATAAACTGAATAAACCCACAGAAATAGGTCGTTGAGAATAAAATTCAACCTATATAAACTTTACTAATGGGGTAATGAGTTTGGCATGTTAGACATCGGTTCTAGAGGTGGCCAGTTTGTTCCTCGGTGTGTCCTGGCATTTTCCACCAAAGTAATCGTACACTCATTCAGGAATAGGACATCATGATAACGAGGGAATCCCATTATCAAATGTAGGAAATCTGAGTTGTTTATAAACAAAAAAATTATTCGAACCATGACAATACAAAAACAAAGAATTTAACCAATGTCAATGTAAATTCTAACTACGACTGGTTTCTTAGCAGAGTACTACGAAAGATCAAAATAAGAACATTCATCGTAAAAAGATTTATTTGTTATGTTTCATTTAGTGAAGCTTTACAGATTGTTGGGTTTTAAGGAAAATGTGTTGATTACATTTCTCTTAGTACAGAAAAGTTGTATGCAGTACGTTTAACAATATCCTGTTTTATATACCACAGAATTCTTTTGACATTTATTTCAAAGACTTTAACGATGGTATATTCAGAAGTAACATAGGATATATAATAATTATTGATCAGCGAATAAATCTTTAAAATGTGGGTACTTGTCCATTATGCACCACCAATGTTAAATGTGGTTTGGAGAGGTTAATATAGTTAATTAAATTTATCATATAGTTTTTTTTGTGTTATAATAAATAACGCAACTTCAATAAGGATTTTTCAACTGGGATATCTTGTTTATAGTCCATATCCAGTTATAATCAGTGGCGCATAATATCCGCATTAGGCGTTGACAATCGTGGAACATGTCTCCAATCAGGACATTCGCAGTCCTGGCCGGTGACCAGTGCCCAGTATGCGGCATGTAGTGGCTGGGTGGGGCGGGGGGTTGCGACCCTGAACACACGTATATATACGCTACTGATATCACACCGGGCAGATAACACATCTCCCACACATCGACCGCCCCTCCAGTAGCGATCTCTCCAGTCGCCGACATGTACTCTCTGGTCAGTGCTTCACCACATTTACACGATAGCTCACTATAATTTAGCATCTCTATTTTGACTTTCTTTTTAATGTAAACATTTAAAATTTAACTTTTTTCAGGATATTTTTCGTTACTTAAACTTTGTGCTTTAATAATTAGATCTGTCCTGTTCTTCTTAAACTTAAAAATGGTTTTGTGCAATTTTATAAGTTTCAAACAACCAACCATCGAATTTTCTTATTAAAAGAATTGCATTACATTTAAACGTTTTTATTTTGATTGATTTTGAACACCCTTACTTGTTCCAATAAGGGGTTCACTATTTGTCTTACTTTAGTTTAAAAATATAAAAATGTTAAAGTGTGCTATAAAAATTTAATACGGTATGGGAGAACAATTTTGTACTATTAGTAACTAAACATTTTTTTTAAACAAATTCATAAATGTCGTACATTTTAAAAAACAAAATAACAAATCAATTATTATAGACTCCAAGCACATTGTTTATTACCTCGTTTTTCTGACAAACAGTTTAAAGCTTCAAGTTTAAAGTTTAAAAAGTTTTAAAGAAATTTAAATTTAACGTGTTAGCCTTACATACATTATATATTGCACTGGCTGAGTCGCTGATTGATTCAGCTCATCTTTGAATCTGAAAATAGCTGGTTAAATCCTGAACAAAATTAGAAGATTTTATATTGTTCGTAACTAGATCTAGCTGACTTTGGCCATTTAGCTGATAATTATGCTAATCATCCTGATAAATGATAAAGCTGTAACTTGCCAGGTCGATTCCATCACAATCATTACACTCATCCTTCAGTATTTATATTCACCTTTAAATACGCAAAATAGAGTGCGTCGGTGTAAAGAAAAGTATCTAATAAATAAACAAAGAAGTTAAGCTACAGATTTTCTTTCCTAATTCTGATGTCTTAAAGAACTCTATGCCTCATTAAAGAGAATGATATATATGTTTAGGTAGTTGATAGCATAAACATTATGGTACCTATTGTTGCAGGTGGTTTTGGTAGCCGCTCTGGCGAGCCTAGTCCACGCAGCCCCGAACTACTACCCCGGCGCCCCTGTGTGGCACGGACCCCTCGCCGCCCCCGTGGTCCTCCCCTCCGGCTACCTCGCCGACACCCCCGAGGTGGCCGCCCTCAAGGCAGCTCACGCCGCCGCCGTCGCCTCCGCCCCCGCCGGCTACGCTCCCGCCCACGGCTACGTCCCCGCCCCCGTAGCCGCCCACAACGGTCAACCCAAGTGGCACGGACCCCTGGCCGTCCCCGTGGTCCTCCCCTCAGGTTACCTCGCCGACACCCCCGACGTGGTGGCTCTCCGCGCCGCCCACGCCGCCGCCCACGGCCACGGATACCACCACTAGGACTCCGCCCCACAGGATACCACCGGCCATGTGTTCAGTACAAAACTAGGTCTGCTCGGGATGGATGCGATTTGGAGCAGATTTTTATTTATTGATTCTGTAATTTGCTCAAATAGTTTGTAATAAATGCAGCTCTGTAAGAATTTAGCTTCATACTTTTGTCATTCCTTAACCTATGCAAGTTATTTTGTCCTTCTAGTATTTTTTTTTTTCATTCTAACAGTCAGTTGCAGTTTTATATTGAAAAAAAAGAAAACCTAGTTAACGGTCTTCTTTCAACTGTTAATAATCCACACAAAAAGTTGTCTTTTAAAAGCCACACAAATTTCATAGCAATATTTTTACTAAAATTTCTTAATATGTGACTTTTATTAAATACAATAATCACGGATAACTGTCCATTGAAAAATGAATATAAATCAGTATGAGTGTGATCTTAGAAATGGAATTCTACAAACTAAAGAAGTACATTTTAAATTTGTTGAAAGCGAAATGATCTAATAGTTTTTGAAAAAGTAAAATAAAAGTGAAGGAATTTTACTTTTAGGAGCCAGATGATGGTTCTAATTACATGCCTCTTAAACCTATTTTCTCAATAATTTCTAAGACACCTGTTAAACTGTAAAATAGTATATATCTTGCAAAACCCGAAATCAAATGTTAGAATTTTCAGGAGACCTTAAGTATTTTTCTCTAGTATTATTGTGTATTCTTTCATCCTGCATTCCTTTTGATTGGCCCCTCGTCACATTTTTTTTTGTATTTTAGTTATTTAAACATTTAACATTTAAGAGGGGTTTAAAGGGATGTAGCGATTTTTTGCCTGTGCAGTCAAGTGGTCGCTGTGGGAACTACAGGAATACGTTTGACATTATTACAAACCCATTCTGAGGGCGAAAAAAATATTCTCTATTCTGCATAAAATACTACAGCTAAATAAACGCTGCTGTACTTCACCACGTGTGACACCCAAAACTGTGGTAGATAATAGTGAGAAAGGAGATTTTGTAGCGGAATCCTATTCATTGACTACATTTAAAGCGTGCGTGACCTGCAGTTTCAAGTGCTGCTGCCAGCATTCAAAGATGCTGACAGTATCAGAGGTACCGCTTTTCAAAAATCCATCGTGAATTTCTTCGCCTGCCATTTAGGTCTAATGTTGATCAATTTTGAAATATTATAGCTTAATGTAGATTCAAAGTATTAAAAAATCTAAAAGCTAGTCAATTAGCCAAGTTTTTATATTTTATTTTAAACCTCTCTCTCTTTTATCGGATCAGTCGAAGCATTGCATGACGTTCTGGAAGGATCCCTTTCAACCCCACTTAATGTATTGTATATTAGTTTATTACATGGCTACTTGAACGTGTAGTTTCATAAAACCAGTAAGCACCACCAAAAATAATCACACTTCGAATGTTTCTGTAAATAAATATTAGCCGGCTTGAAGTTTCCACTAATCCGTAATTAACAAGGTCCCTTTGCTCACTCGCCTCCAAGACAGTATTATTCATTTACTTATTGCAAATTCTGCACCCTATTTTTTATTTCATGAACTGTTTTTTTGTAAAAATAAATTTCTGTCGAGAAAAAATACTATCATTTATTTTTATAGAACATATGTAATAATTTATGATCACAAATGACGAGCTAAAATATGTGTAGAACATAATTTAGATATTAAGTATATAAGTGCCTTTAAATTAAACTTATTTAACTATCATAAACAGCTCAGGAATTTATACAATATATTAATTTTTTATACCCCCAAACAGTCTTCATTTTAAATAGTCTATCTAATGATTAAAAGAAGCTATGATGGGTGGCAATAGAATAGGCGTGTCTAGGACAAGCCTTTCAATAAGCCAGATGATTATTTTCTCATTTAGCTGCATGTTAATTCATTGACCATCACCCGCCTGTCCTATTGCCGCCGACTTACATGTACATTTAGAATAAATAATTGTTGTATTTTAGCGAATTCAAACCCAAATATGTGTACTCCCCTGTACATACTTAAGCCCAATATGTGTGCGCATTACAACATATTTTAACTATCAGCACATTAAATTAAAAATAACGATTATAGTTAGGGCTATCAATGGCTTGTCGTTCCCACAACCTGGAACCATTTAGCACCAGCCTAGCAGTACCATTAGTCCATCCGTTTATCTTTATAATTTCTGCACACGTTAAAATCACATATTTTCCCTAAATGGATACCTAAAACATCCATTTTCCAGCCAATATTTAAACCTTTCATATTTAAACTTGAATAAAACAACTAAAAGCTTAAAATTGTAGTATCGAGTTATCTGATGTGAAATACAGTATGACCACACGCTGTAGGGGGGATCTGTTAAAACAGCAGTTAATTTTAGGACCAGGACTAATATTGTTGTATAAAGTAGCTCACTCTACATGGTCATTGCAGAGGTTCTTTGAACCTTTTACCTTATTGTTAACTCCATTCTTTACCCTCCGTGGAACATTGCTTTCCCTTGTGGCTAAACAGTGATCCAAGAGATACGCCCAACTAAATAGGGCCCAACTAACTCATGACAACCCCTCCTCTCTCTCTTCCGGGTCTGGGCAGCACAGCTTCAAACAAGATAAGACTAAGGAAGCACCTTAGTTAACCTAACCTCATAGGAATCGTAGCACCTAACCTGTAGTTAGGTAATACGATAAGATCTTATCCGCATGAAATCCACCAGCAACAGGCAACTGGCAGGTTCCAAAAACCCCCTTTGCAATCCGGGCGTTGACGGACACAATTAGTAATGCAACTGGTGAGCGGAGTTTACAGCTATGAACTATGGTCGATCACTGTCTAGTTAGTTACTATCCGAAAATGCTGATCGGTCTGCACAGTGGGAAGCTAGGTTCTAATAGCATAGAACCCTGCGTTTATAAGTTAGTGTAAGGTGAGACGTATAATTTATTCTGTAGCAAATCCAACCACAAGAACGTGGGTTTACATGATCAGTGTACTTTAAACCAATATGTTCTGAAGGTTGGCTCTAATTTGTATTATATTATTATTAATTCGCATTTTATCGGTGTTATCAAAATTTTGACTGCTGTTGAAAAACCATAAATCTGGTGTTTTACTTATCCAGCAAAGTGACAATAAAATCATTGGAGAGAAAAATATTTATGAATTACAATTACATAAGCTTGTTTGAAATGAAGGTTTTTGATGGTTTTATCAAGCATGTAACTTAGATTATAAACATTTAATTGGCTCAGAAAAATTGGATAAATGAAATTTAAAAATGGGAAACTCATAACATAAAACATTAATATCACTGAGATGCTCCATTAAACATATATTTTTACCTAAAGTACTATACACTTTTTTACTCTGTGATGGGTGTCTCAATTAAATAAGTCTATTAAATAATAAAAGTCATAAAACAATAAAAATAATTAACTAACATAAATGTAATTATGCGATGAAACGTAATTAATGGTTCATGGATAGAAAATTACAAATAACTAAAAAACTAGAAATCCGAATAAAATGAAACATATACCAAAATAAATCAAACGAAATTCCCTAACTTTTGTGAAAATTTCATAAAGATCGGTCAAATAATAAAAAAGTTGATTTTTAACGCTTTTTGAGCAAAACAATTCGTGGAAAGTCTATTTTTGGCCCAGACGTATAGAAAAAACGAATCCAGTTTGAACCGGATAGTATGTCAAGGCCGGGCAGTAACCGGTTATTTCTAGAAATGTCGGCGATCAATACTCGGTCGTGCGAACTCGGAAATCTTCGGGAAACTTCGTAGCCAATCACAGAGCGGCTTGCTCGGTCGATACCAAGCAACACTCGAAGCCGGAGCTCATTCGTCGAAAAGATCTCCAGCTACACGGATCGCGTCTCACTCGGTCTTTAGTTACACGGACCAGTTCGGGGTGTAGGCCGTATACAACATTCGCCATTTTCATGATGCATCATTCCGGTCGATAGCCGAACAATATCACAGTCGTGGAGAACTATTCTAGTTTAGTGGTACAGACCGCGCCTTGTTCGATCATAAGTTACACGGAGCAGTTCGGGGTACCCTATACAACATGCGCCATTTTGCGATGGATTATATCGGTCCACAACTGAACTTAGTAATCCCGAATTTGCCAGTCGTCAAAGACTGAATCGTCGGTGAAAGTTGCCCTCATTCAAGCCGGAGTTGAATTTTATCGGGGTTTGGGAAAGGTGTCTGAACTGTGTTGATCCTGACGTTGAATGCAGACTCATTTGAATAACGCCGAATGTCGTCTTCGAACATCTGTCTTCATCCATGCCGAGCGTTCTCTTCAAGGCCAGGAGCGGTCAACTTCGCAGTCATCAACCCTCAATAAGATAAGTCTCTCATTAAGATTGGATTGGTACTCTATATTTAGACTTATATGAAATTTAGGCATATCAACATTTATATGTGACAGAACTGGAAAAGTATCTAATTACAAATATTGTTAACCGAACATTTTGTATTGTGTTAATACAGATAATTATATTTACAAATGGAAATGTTGTGATGTCTTCAATGTTTATTTGTACCTAATATATTTAGCTAGCCGGCGCTCAAAAAATTAACACCGCCTCAAACATGGCTCCCAACATCTGGGCATTTAATTCAATTTTTTGAATTATTTTAAAAGATCTTCAACCCTGAGATGTAGACTTTATGCTTTAAACTTGTTTTGTGTATGATAACTTACTACCCTTGGATTTGTAATTAAATTAAATAATAGGTCTTATTTGTAAAGGGATTCCACATAGGTATATAGTAGACTGATTAATTTTGATGATAGGCTATAGATATTTTCAAGTTAGTTTTATTAAATAAAAATGGATACTCATGAACAGAATGAGCCCGACTCAGAGTCAAATGTAAGCATAGATTTTCCTATTAATAATGCAGAGATAGAGTTTCACCAAGTTGTTAATAATGAGTTGGTAGCTTCTAATGTAGACTTACAAGATAGTAGTAAAATGGAGAAGGGGGGTGAGCATTCTTTGTCATCAGAAGTAGGCCTAGATAAACCTAAAGACAGTTCAATTGAAATGTTATATTTGTTAAAGAGTATGTTTAATGAATTAAAAGAAGTTAAGTCAGAGATTAAACAGATTAGGGAAGAGAATCGTAGGATCATAAACGAAGAGGTTAAAATAGCAATTGACAAGTATGATAGTGAGTTACAGTCTTGTAAAACAGAGTTAGGTTCAATTAAACAAAATGTTAATGAGTTGGATAGGCGTTGTCAGGGTAGGATTGATGACTGTATAAAAAACAGCATCCATATGGAAAGCTCAGTGAATTTTTTGTCAGCAAATGTAACAAAGCAATTTGACACAGTTAAGAAGGTAGTAAATGATCAACTAGCGGTATTAAAAAATGAATGGACCAATGGCAATAAATCTTTTCTAACAGATAATGAGACTTGGAAAAGTAAATTTAAGTCGGAAATCGAACAACAACTACAAAATGAGATCTCTCAAAATCAAACCATGTTTAATGATAAATTGTTAAAACTAAAAAATGAGCTATGTAGGGAAATTGAAATGTGCAGTGTTGGCAGACCTGTTGACAGGCCTGACAAATGTCACACACTGGGAGGTCATTCACCTTGTGTCTCTAATGTCGGTGACAGTGAGCATAGGTTACATTCTGAAAAGGTAGCTTTAAATCAGGCCGAGTTATACTTAGTGGATTTTCATGGTGAAAATGAAAGGGTCATTCACCCTATTTATTTCTTGAATTTTGCTAAGAAGTTTAATGAACTATCTATTGAGACATGGGAGGTAAATAAGTTGATTTTATTAAAATACATGAAAGGTGTAGCTAATACTTGGTTAAGAGAAATTATTATGAGCCTTAACTCATTCGAAGACTTTGAATATGCTTTTAAGAACAAGTTTTGGAGTAAAGCCATTCAACGCCAACATGAAAACGGATTATATAGTGGAGGTAATTTTGTTCCTGGTAAAACAAATGTAGTTTCGTATGTGTTAAAGTACTATGACATGAATCAATACTTAGACCGCCCGTTAACGATTGAGGAGTTTATTTTGCAAATTAGTCATCATTTACCTAAAGATATAGGAAGGTCCCTAGTTTGTACAAAAGAGATTACTGACAAAGACACTTTGATTGCATTTTTGAAACGTTTATCTGAGATAGTAGTTATTGACGGTGAAGATTCACACCATAGGCCTAAACCCTTTGATAGTAGATTTTCTAATTCCAATAGTAGGTTTTCCAATGATAAGTATGATCAAAATGATAGGTATAGGAAAAATGAAAGAGGTTATGTACAGCATGAAAAGCGAAATGAAAATGGTAGGTTTACTCAGGAAAAGAACAATGATAGGAAATGAGATAGGTTTGCGCGCGGGACAGATGATAACATAAAATTAAATTTAGTAAAACAGAATAATGAATACCAGCCAATGATTGAAAATTTTCAAATGCTAGGTGATAGCTTCTGTGTACGGTTAGGTAGTAAGATATTAAACAATCCTGTGTCGCGCGCACCCAATGGAAAAAACTCCATTAATTATTGTGTAGGGGGATATAAAATTCAAGATTTAATTAAGCTAATTGATGAACGCCCACATGATATGTCTAGTTGTGTTATTACATGGTTAGGTGCTAATAATTTATTGTACAATGATACTGTACCTCATATTTGTGACCTATATAAGACACTTATTGAAAGATTAATAAAGTTAAAGAAAAATATCTTGGTAATTGAAGTTCCAGTAATTCCTAAGCTTGCAAGTAATGATAGCGATCATATAAATAAAGTAAATGCAATAAATGATTATTTAAAGAAGTTTGATGGTATGAATAAAGTTAAATACATGAGTATTAACGAATTGTTGCTGAAAGATGGTCAGATTAACTTGGAATTGTATGAGAAGGAGATTTTTATTAAAGGAATGTATAGGCCTGATTTTGTGCATTTGAATAAACAGGGATTACAGTTGGTGTATGAAAAATGTGTTGAATTTATTAGGTTAAAACGCCAAAGTATAGTTAACAAAGTGAATACATGTAAGATAAAAAATCCTGTTGATGAAATTAACATGATGGGGGGTCCTGATATTAGGAAGGAATTGTTAGATGAGAATAACTACAATAATCCTGTATCTAATCAAGTGAGTTCACCTTTGCCCGAATTAGAGGTTAGGATAGGTGTTACACCAATAAAATGCATTGTTGATTCTGGATCACAAGCGACGATTATGTCTGAGGACATATATGACCTAATTAAAAGGGAAAATAAAATTGACATTCCACAATTACCTGTATGTAATGTTACAATTCAAGGTGTAACGGGGATTAGGAGTAAGAAAGTCCATAAACAAGTATTTTTACCATGTACAATGAGTAATATGATTTTTGACATACCATGTTTCATCGTAAGAGCTATTCCAAGTGTATTTATTTTAGGATGTGACTTTTTTGAGAAATTTAAAGCAGTAATTGATTTTGAAAGTAATATTATTATGTTAAAAAATGAAAATGATGTGTCAGCTGTAATTAAATTACATAGGAGCAATGAAAATAAAGGTGTTTATGGTATTAGATTAATTATTTCAAACTTTCTTAGTACAATGAACTCTGAAAATCAAATAGGCTTTGCTACAGACAGATTAAGTGATTTGTATGATGAAAGTGAACAAACATTAAAGTTAATGGGTACAGAAGTAATACAAAATAGTTTAATTAATGAAATAGTTACCAATATTAAACAAAGAAATCCAGACATGACAGATACAAATTTAAGTGATTTATGTAACATTTTTGACAAAAATGGTCAAGTATTCTCTGATAGGCCAGGTTTAATTAAAGGTTTTGAAGCTGAGATAGCTTTGACAAATGAGGATCCATACATAGGTAAATCATACCCTATCCCCTTTAATAAAAGGCGCGAGGTACAAAGAGAAATTGATAGCCTACTTGAAAATAAAATCATTGAGCGAACAAACAGTCCATATAATAATAGTTTAGTGGCAGTAACAAAGAAAGATGGTTCAACACGAATTTGTCTAGACAGTAGAAAAATAAATAAGTATATTGTGAATGATTGTGAGAGGACGGAGAAGATAGAGAATATATTACAAAGATTTGCAGGAATAAAATATTTAAGTAGTATTGATTTAACACAAGGTTTTTTACAAGTAGGTTTGATAAAGGAATGCCGGAAGTATGTTTCATTTATTTTTAATGGAGCTAATTATGCATATTGTAGGTTACCATTTGGGTTAAAAACGTCGTCTGCTACGTTTATTAAAGCTATGTCACATATATTTAAAGGAGATTTCGACTCATTTATGACCACATATGTAGATGATATACTTATTTTTTCCAAAACTATGGAAGAACATATGCAACATATTGACTTAGTTCTTGGTAGGTTAGCCGAATATGGTGCTACTGTTAAATTAAGTAAATGTGAGTTTTTTCAATCTGAAGTTAACTTCCTAGGCTACATAACTTAATTTCATCGAAAGGTATATCGATGGATCCTGAGAAAGTAAATAAAATTCTAGAACTGAAGGACCCGCGAAATGTCAAAGAGCTTCAATCAGTATTAGGTTTGATGAATTATTACCGATGTTTTCATGATAAATATTCAGAATTTACAAGTAAATTTTCTCACCTTTTGAATGGAAAAAATAAATGGAGCTGGGGAAAGCAGGAGTCAGATGATTTTCAAAATTTAAAGAAAGAATTTTTAAAATCTGTAATGTTAAGTCATCCTGATTTTCAGAAAGAATATTATATTGGTACTGATGCATCAGATAATGCTATTGCTGCAGTGTTATATCAATTAAATGAACAGGGACATCAACAAGTAATTATGTTTGCGAGTCGTAAGTTGCTGGAGACAGAAAAAGCCTACTCTATCACTGAGAAAGAGTTACTAGCCTTGGTTTTTGCTTGTAATAAGTTCAGAGCCTACTTACTTGGACATCATAAAATCATAGTTAAATCAGATCATAAATCATTGACATTTTTGACTAATTGTAAATTAACACATGGTAGAATTTTACGCTGGGTAATGGTGTTACAGGAATTTAACCTCGAAATACAGTATATACCTGGTAGGGAAAATGTTGTATGTGACGTGCTGTCTCGTATTAACGAGGATGGACTTGAGAATAAATCAAAGAATAATGTCAAGGTATTAAAGTACAAATTAAATTTGGGTTTCAAAGAAAGTGAAATGAAACAAATTTTGTCAAACTTGAAACAAAGCCAATTAAACGATGACAACTATGGTAAAATCATTGAAATCTTGCAAGGTGACAATAGTGTAATCAAACGAAAGATAAGTAAAATTTTTAGAATACATGATGGTTTATTATTTAAGAATAGTAAGGACGACGATGAATTATGGAGAATATGTGTCCCAAAAATTAAAGTTAGTCAGTTGATTGATTTCGCTCATAGGAAATATGGACATTTTGGTGCTCATAGAATTTATTTAACTTTAAGGGAATTTTGTGTGTTTAATAATATGGAAAAGGTTATTAAAGAACAGTTAAGAAAATGTGTATTGTGTCAAAAGACAAAGCATGACAACAAACATAATGAGGGAAGTTTGAAATCAATAACAACTGAAAGGCCATTACAATTGGTTAGCATTGATTTGATAGGGGAATTGCCAACAGGTAGATTTGGATCAAAATATATATTCACTATGGTAGACATTTTTACAAAATATGTTAAGTTGTATGCAATACGTAAAGCTAGTTCAACTGTTTTGATTAGAAAAATTGAAGATTTTTGTAACACAGTAGGAAAAATAGAGTGCATACTTGCTGATCATGGTAGTC
The DNA here is from genome assembly GCA_030545055.2 of Neoaliturus tenellus. Taxonomy (NCBI): domain Eukaryota; kingdom Metazoa; phylum Arthropoda; class Insecta; order Hemiptera; family Cicadellidae; genus Neoaliturus; species Neoaliturus tenellus. Next base: position 82,185,451 of record CM061534.1, on the reverse strand, counting down.
AATTTACGTCAGCAAAATGGTATAACAGCTTAAACAATATGGGTATAAAATGTATACATTCATCCGTATATAATCCGCAAACAAATCCTGTGGAAAGGTACAACAAAGAAATTAATCGTATGTGTAGGGCATATTGTTTTGACCAGCATACAAAATGGACCGAATATCTGTCATATATTCAGGATTGCTTGAACTTTTCAGTTAGTAGTTTAACAGAACAGACTCCTTACAGTTTGATGTTTGGAAAACGACCACAGTCATTGTTTAAAAATTTAATAGATTTTCCTGAAATGCAATATGATCACGACAAACAGCTGGTATTGGTGAAAGAATTAGTTAAGCTAAAATTAGAAAAAAAGAAAGCAAAATTTGATAATAAGGTTAAAGGTATTAAATACGCGATAGGACAGAAAGTATTAGTAAAGACACACCATTTATCAGATAAATTAGGTAAGAAAATAAAGAAATATTTTCAGCTTTACGAAGGACCGTATGAAATAGTAGGAGTAAAATTAGATAATGCTTATGTACTGAGAGATCTCATTTCGGATGAAATTATAGGCACTTATAATGTAAGGCAGCTTAGAAGGTTCATAGAGTAGGATATTATGGGCTTTTGTTGTTAGGTACTTGTTGTTTGTGCCCTTAAACAAAATCAAATCAAAGATACAAGTCCATATGGGGATTAAATTAATTTATGATCCATATGGAAAGACGACCATAAAGAAATAATTTTATATAAATAGTTTTGTCACTTTGTTTAATTGTTTTTGAACTTATAATCACATTATTTGACATAACTAATGACTGAAGTATATTGTTGGCATGAAAGATGAGTAATGAATAAAGTAATAAATAAATAAAAGAGTAAAGTATGTATAATAAAATTATTTCTTTCGCTATCCAGACTAGACTTAAGAGTATGAGCGCACGGATGATGATGAATGGTAATAAAATTGCTTGATTTCCTTAGAGGATTAAGCAAATCGCTTCTGGCTCTGGCGAAAGGAGAAAGCGTGAATGTGTTTTTATTTAGTTTTAAGTTCTGATGGTCACGGAAGTGGTGGGCTGAACCTAGCTGGGAAATCCCATGTTAGGTCAGCGGTTTGAAACATTGATGAATTATGAGACTATATTGACTTGATTGTTTTTCAAGGCCCCCTTAAGGCCATTTAACCACAAGGGCCCAATATGGATGACCCGTTATGGGGGCATGAGCCAGGAGCCGTCCAAATTTAAACATGCCTTATGCCCTAGCCCAATTTTTCCAAAGCCTAGGCATGGAATGGGATACGTATTTTTCGACCCACTGATTAGTAGAATCACCATTTTACCTCTGTACCTGGTAGTTGTGGGGGGTGCATGTTAACATACTTAGCCACATATAGTTTTAAGATGATTTTTGTGTCTATAATTTTGACGCGCGATGTAAACACTATGCTCTTTGCATTTCTTGAATGAATAAGAATTTTGTTGGTTCATTCATAAGGGTTTATTGAACTTTGACTACTGTATTAAATTATGATGTTATTTGTTTTTCTTAGAAGATGAATAATAGTAGATTGATAGGTACATATGAATTATTCAATGTATAAAACATTTTGTATTCCTTATTGTCAAGAAATATTTCATCTTTATTAAATCAAACTGAATAAGAATAGCTTTATAAGATGTAAATCTTAAAATATATATATAAAAAAAGGAATTTTTTTTTTATATAAGCAGAGATTGGTGTTTTGATTTAGAGATTTTGATGTTATATCTCTCTTTATAGTAATTAATGTATGACACTTGAGTGCCATATCTATCAAGTGATGATGGATTTTCATCCCAATTCACGTCAGAAATTACGTACCTTTTGTTATTGTAATCGGTCAAAACCTCAGTTCCATCAACAGCTTTGGTGAACTCTTCCTTGTGTTTTTGTACATTTATAGAAAATTTGTTAGTAAGAAAATAGGAATTAGAATTGTAATATTGTGGAACCCTAGGGAAAGAAATGTGTTCATATACTAGTGAAAGTTTATTATATATTTTGAAATGGGGTAGTAAAAAAAAAAAAAAAAAAAAAGTCTCTGAAAATTTATTAAGTATATATAACTGATTAAAAATTATGAAATATGTGTAATAATGATTTTTCTTTTCATAAAATAGGAATTATTGTATCATGATGGTAACAGAAACTATGTATGTCCAGATTGGGTGAGCTGAGACTGCACGGCGCATGGCAGCAACAGAGACTATCCTATGGCCGTGGACTATTGGACTTGTATCAATAGTGAACCGGACGCCCAAACTAATGTGCAGTGTAGTGAGTCAGTGAGTTGTTGGTTTTATATATATATAAAAGGAAGAGAACTTAAGGACGATGCATTTGTAATGCATAGAAAATAAATTGATGTTAAAATTGTTTGATTGCAAGTATTAAATTTAATATTGTCATTTTGAATAAAAATAAGTAGAAATTAAGATAGTACAGGCTAGAATTGTATGAATATAGGTTTGAGAGTTGATGACATATCGGAGAAAATTTAAAAAAAGAAAATTTATTTTCATTTTTTAAATTTTGGGGGGTATCTGTGATGGGTGTCTCAATTAAATAAGTCTATTAAATAATAAAAGTCATAAAACAATAAAAATAATTAACTAACATAAATGTAATTATGCGATGAAACGTAATTAATGGTTCATGGATAGAAAATTACAAATAACTAAAAAACTAGAAATCCGAATAAAATGAAACATATACCAAAATAAATCAAACGAAATTCCCTAACTTTTGTGAAAATTTCATAAAGATCGGTCAAATAATAAAAAAGTTGATTTTTAACGCTTTTTGAGCAAAACAATTCGTGGAAAGTCTATTTTTGGCCCAGACGTATAGAAAAAACGAATCCAGTTTGAACCGGATAGTATGTCAAGGCCGGGCAGTAACCGGTTATTTCTAGAAATGTCGGCGATCAATACTCGGTCGTGCGAACTCGGAAATCTTCGGGAAACTTCGTAGCCAATCACAGAGCGGCTTGCTCGGTCGATACCAAGCAACACTCGAAGCCGGAGCTCATTCGTCGAAAAGATCTCCAGCTACACGGATCGCGTCTCACTCGGTCTTTAGTTACACGGACCAGTTCGGGGTGTAGGCCGTATACAACATTCGCCATTTTCATGATGCATCATTCCGGTCGATAGCCGAACAATATCACAGTCGTGGAGAACTATTCTAGTTTAGTGGTACAGACCGCGCCTTGTTCGATCATAAGTTACACGGAGCAGTTCGGGGTACCCTATACAACATGCGCCATTTTGCGATGGATTATATCGGTCCACAACTGAACTTAGTAATCCCGAATTTGCCAGTCGTCAAAGACTGAATCGTCGGTGAAAGTTGCCCTCATTCAAGCCGGAGTTGAATTTTATCGGGGTTTGGGAAAGGTGTCTGAACTGTGTTGATCCTGACGTTGAATGCAGACTCATTTGAATAACGCCGAATGTCGTCTTCGAACATCTGTCTTCATCCATGCCGAGCGTTCTCTTCAAGGCCAGGAGCGGTCAACTTCGCAGTCATCAACCCTCAATAAGATAAGTCTCTCATTAAGATTGGATTGGTACTCTATATTTAGACTTATATGAAATTTAGGCATATCAACATTTATATGTGACAGAACTGGAAAAGTATCTAATTACAAATATTGTTAACCGAACATTTTGTATTGTGTTAATACAGATAATTATATTTACAAATGGAAATGTTGTGATGTCTTCAATGTTTATTTGTACCTAATATATTTAGCTAGCCGGCGCTCAAAAAATTAACACCGCCTCAACTCAGGTTTTGTATAATTTGTCAAAAGCTTATTTTCCCCATGAAATTATAAAAAATAGTTTGTACAGTTTAGTTTCATTAAACAATTAAATAAATAAATAGAAATGCATAATTATTGCCCTCGAAATAGAACTTTGTTGAGTGTTTAAAAATTTAAATTTACAAAATAAAACATCAACTTGTACTAAATCTAAACAATAAAAAAAAAAAATTAAAAACAGAAATTTCAATTTAATAAACTCAGTTTTTTACCTTGAAAAGACAGGTGAATCACAATGCTTTGGTATTTGTTACAACATTTATTTAACAGAAATAAGTTTACAGTTTGTACTAATTATTATTCTTAGTGATTTTCAGTCGTAGTATTTAACAGGCACATTATGTGGCTGTTAAAAGTAGATTTAAGGCACGATTAATTGTTCAAATATTTCATTTTTAAAGAAAAATTTTAATTTGTGTAGGATATTAGGTAGGCCTACTAATGAGAGTAGCTATGACTGTGACTAGATCCTGTAAGCTGGGCAAGATGATTCGACTTCAGGGCAGCCACTTCAGGAGTGTCTGCTAGGTAACCTGACGGCAGCACCACCGGATAGGCCAGGGGTCCGTAATACTTAGAGGATGTGACGTATGCCGGTCCTGGATGGGCAGAACCTGGATGGGCAGGTCCTGGATGGGCCGGTCCTGGATGGGCAGGTCCTGGATGAGCCGGTCCTGGATGGGCAGGTCCTGGATGAGCCGGTCCTGGATGGGCCGGTCCTGGATGGGCAGGTCCTGGATGAGCCGGTCCTGGATGGGCTGGTCCTGGATGAGCCGGTCCTGGATGGGCCGGTCCTGGATGGGCTGGTCCTGGATGGGCAGGTCCTGGATGAGCCGGTCCTGGATGGGCTGGTCCTGGATGAGCCGGTCCTGGATGAGCCGGTCCTGGATGGGCCGGTCCTGGATGGGCAGGTCCTGGATGAGCCGGTCCTGGATGGGCTGGTCCTGGATGAGCCGGTCCTGGATGGGCCGGTCCTGGATGGGCTGGTCCTGGATGGGCAGGTCCTGGATGAGCCGGTCCTGGATGGGCTGGTCCTGGATGAGCCGGTCCTGGATGAGCCGGTCCTGGATGGGCCGGTCCTGGATGGGCAGGGCCTAAAATATCGCAAATAAAATTTCATATATACCTAACCAAACTGACACGTAGCATTAAAGTATAACATTATTATTTAAATGAATCAGACATTTTCAATACAATAAAGTGAACATATAACAGTTTTATGTTAAAAAAATACCCCCGTCGCAGCAGACCTGCGTACTCAGCGAATTTCCAAATTAGTAATATTAATTTTGACCAGCTAAACTTGTAAACACAATTTCACCACGTGCTCATAAATAGGGAAATAAATGTCTATTCTCCTTAAGGTAATAATATAGGGAAAGAGTATGCAGGTATGCTGCCATGGGGGACACTAAAAGTAGGTTTTTAGCATAGAAAAAATTTATTTCGACCATATAAAGACATATAATAAGTTTCATCAATATCTGCCCATAAATAAAAGAGTTTGCCTATTCTCCATATGATTAACATGGGAAAAGGTTATGCAGGTTTGCTGCCATGATAAGTACAAAAACCAAGATTTTTTACCTTAAATGGATGAATCTCAACCAAATGAAGCTAAATACCAAGTTTCATCAAAAAATATTGGTTAATAAGTGAAATATTAACACATCCTTATTCTCCATAAGATTAATATTGGAGCCCTAAAAGACAATGCACTGTCTTTAGACTTTGTAATATCTCGGTAACCAATGGAGATAGAGCAAAGCTTCAAAATACTAAATTGTGTGTTTTTTTGAGCTAAATCCAATGGTCAAAATAAAAATTTAAAATATTTAAAATTTACATATGAAAAATGCAAAAAACCCATTTTTGGGGTACGAAACCCCCCAAAACTACCCCTTCCGGTAGGTCGATATGTCTGGTTTTCGAACTCATCCGAATAAACGTAGGATTACACATCTCTACCAAATTTGGTGTAGATTGGACCATTTTTACGAGAGTTATTGTGTCTAGGGACACATACATATATACATATATATATATATATATATACATATATATATATATATAATTTTTAATGACTATTATTTTTGGTCTCTGGGCACCTAAAAACGAAAAAGTAACATGGTCCCGGGCTTAGGTCTTACCATGAGACCTACGGTAATAGCTTATTCCCTATGGGAAATTCGCTAAAACGGAAAATCTGTTTGTGCACCCCAATCTTTGTTTCACTACAAGAAATAGCAACACCATAAGTCACGTAAACTAGGACGACTCCGAGATAATCTGACATCAAGCCTTCTTTGTAAGAAAAATAGACAAGACGGCGAAAAATAAAAAGACCTCCGCTTAATCTTCTGCAGACTTTAACAATGTTAAATAAAATTTTATATAGGAATAAAAAACCAGTCCCAATTATTTTAAATATTTATTCCTAATATCCCATATCATTATAACTGATTTATTAAATGTTACACTTGGTAATAACCCTGTAAATCAATAAACTAATTATCAAAACTCTGGTTTGTCTAACAACCACACTTGACAACTTCTTCACCAAGAACTTCACAAGCCAACTTGAATACCGACTTTTAACTTATATTTTACCTATAGACTTGTAATTTGATTCGTATAAATAATGTAATTTCGATTTGATTTATTTTTGTCTTCTTTAAACACTTTAAATACTGTAAAAGGATTATTTAAAGCCGATTTTGGTTTTGAGTTAGCATTTAATTGTAAAACTTCAATTCAAAAGATTAGTTTTACAATACAGTATAATAAAAAGATTCTTAATTAAATAAAATTACCTTGTCCAATCACTGATTATTGAAAGACGACATGTTTCGTTAATTAGAACTTCATCAGGTCAATAGTATGCAACTACCACGTATTCCAATGTATTATTACATTGTGGTCTGTCAAATGATTCAATAAAAAGTTTTCCAAGTCACTAAAATTAAAAGTTTTCATAATGATAAATTTAATAAAACTGCGTAAAACTGATTAAAATTGTACTTGGGCTGGCCAGCACCTCACTCTTATTACAAACTAGATAATACTGATTCTTGAAGGTGTTGTCTTATTATTATTATTATTATTATTATTATTATTTTCTCCAATGCCATCTATGGTAATATTCTTCTTACTTTCACTTTAAACTTCTTTGCACTTTTGTTTGTCGATGTATGTATCATACTTCATACTGATGTATCTTACTGATCAAACTTCTTTTAAATCAAATATTATTTTTGACTCATACATAGACAAACAAAAGTGCAAAGAAGTTAAAAGTGAGAGTAAGAAAAGCATGAAAATAGATGGCATTGGAAAAAACAATAATAATAATAATAAGACAACACCTTCAATGAATCGGTATTATCTATTTTGTGATAAGAGTGAGGTGCTGGTCATCCAAAGTACAATTTTAATCAGTTTTATGCAGTTTTATTAATTTTATCATTATGACAACTTTGAATTTTATTAAATGGGACAACTTTTTATTGAATCATTCGACAAATCACAATGTAATAATGCATTGGATATGTGGTAGTTGCATACTACTGACCTGATGAAGTTTTAAGGAACGAAACATGTCGTCTTTTAATAACCAGTGATAAGACGAGGTAATATTATTTCATTATTAATATATACCAATCCAGGGTCACAATGAGTACTATAAAAATATTCTGTTATTATAAATCTATATTATTTATGTAGCAGGATTTTGTATATGAATGGTGATATTAACCAGATGCTGGTTTAAAAATATGTATTAAACAAGTTTAATACTCAGGGTATTAGTTTGATACCCGTGTAGGCTGGTGCCCCAGCCCAATAGTAAGGGGCTGCGTGGACTAGACCGGCCAAGCAAACCACCAAAACCACCTATAAAACATGTCATTGATGTGTTACAACTGATTAATGCAAATTAAAAATTAGTAACCATACCTAAAAGGTGGGCTTAGTTATGTGAATTGAACCTAATTATTATCTATTATAGTCAATTAAATACCCTTGAAGTATTGATTTTTTTCTTGTATTTTACTCTTGCATTGCAGCCGCCAGAATGAGGTATGGGTATTTAATGCAAACTAAGTGAGGCTTATAAGCCACGCGCTTACATAATTAGTAGACAAAGCCACTCTAGCTAGCAAGGAATATGTCTTTCGACTATATTTAATATATGATACAAGCAGTGAGTATACGAAAATACTTGAGCATACTTAAAAACTCTTTAATTCTACTATCACTAAAAATCTTCATAATAAAGAAAACTTATCTAACTTTACTGTGTAAAGCATAGTGATAAATTCAGCGTTTTTATAGTCAAAATGCTAATTTCTATTGCCACAAAGCAAAACTGTACAGCAGATAGCTCAGTTATAAATACAGTAGATGAAAAAAATTCAAGTAGTAGGCCTATATTTTTTGGTTATATGAAATTAATTAGTTTTTCAATATGAGCAATAATATTGATTTAAATTATGTTTTACTAAATAAAGTATCCAATTCACCCCAAGTGTCCCATAAATAGATGACAGTTGAACTAATCAATGACAGTAAGCTACTTAAACAATTTTTTATTTTATTTCAATTCAATCCAATCGGAATTGGAATTAAATTAGATTATTGTGTGCCACATTTATCATCTAAAATCATTGTTATATTAAAACACGAAACCTAATGGCCTTTTTTCAATTATGTGATTAATAAAAATGGGCTTGCATGAATAAATACAAAAACTACTGGTGTAACTACAATACTAAGCAATTGTTATCCTGGGTACTTAATTTAAATTCCAAAGATAAAACTAAAAACTATTATTTTATGCCAATATATTGATTTGTCTTTGTACGAATTTAAATATAATATAATAATAATAATACACGTTCAGGTGGTTTGAGAACTGTGCGGGTAAAAGGGTAAAAGAGTAAAAAGATTCAATCTAATAAGAATATTGGTACATTTTGATAAGCCAATCTATATCATACTCTTACTTATAACGTAAATTGAAAAAATATGCTAATTAATAAACTAACTCAATAAATATACAAGTAATATTGAAGAAAAGGAGTAACAATTATAAAGAACAGGAAGACAACCTTAAATAAATAAGTTCTCAGTATTCAATACAAACAAATGTTTATAATTTAATTAGCAAGACCTTGTACTCACCGCAGCGTTCATGTCTCCAGAAGCTGTATCGTCGAGTGTTGGATGTGTATAACTAGAGGCAGTAGGCGCGGCGCTACCCCGCCCAGCAGCCGTGTGTGACTGACTCGTTATCTAACATCGCTCGACCTTGACTGATTACGGGACCACCGGTCTCAAAATACACAACCGGATTCGGCACCAGATCGATAGTTAATTTTTACAGCAGATGTAATAATTTTTTATCAAAACGTATGATTTAGTGAAGGAAGAAGCGTTGTAAGGGGCTCATAATAAATACTCTCAAAAGAAAGGTCATTTTTAATTCAGTTTCTTATTACAATAATTTAATTTTACTATAAAGTCAACGTAATAAGTCAATAGATTCATCCCACATTCATTTAGTAAATGAGCTGAGTAATTACTATGAATAAATTATGATTAAACAGTTTAAATAAGTTAGTCGCTGTATATAGATTACTTTTTCAAAAGCCAGCCAGGTTAAAAACCAATAAGGCACTTTAAAATTTGCTTTGGACTATTTAGAGATTTCCTATAAGAGTTTTCTTTGCTTCAAAATCATATTTAGGTAACGTTTGAAAAATAATAATAGGGCAAAGAAAAAAAAGGATATCATTTTTCAAAGAGAAGAAGAGTGCAATTTTCGTGTTTTCAGAAAAAGAATAATAAAAGGTTTTTAATGTATTTTAGACCTAATTATCGAAAAGTTATTTTTACTCAATGCATTTTAATGGCAACAGTTATGTATACAAGTTGCACGAAAGTTATGAAAATATATTTATTACAAAACTCATTATTAATATTTTATTTAATAGAAATTTTAGTATTCTCTAATATTTTGAGTTCAAACTCTAGTGAATGAAAAAACTAGTCCTACAGTTGATTATGTATTATGAAGAGGCTAAAGGGCTCTCAGAACGTCATGCAGTGCTTCACAGACACTTATTTTATTTTGCGTTTCTGTTTTAAGTCCGACAAACATGGGAGGGTTTTTAAATGAAAGATTAAAACTAGACCTATTTGATTCGCCTTTTTGTTTTTTACATGTTTAATTTGTACTAAGCCATGATTGTATAAAGCTGATCTAAAGTTGATCAACTTTGAACCATTATAGCTTGATATGGATTCAATAAAATCAAAAAGCGAATCAAATAGCTCAAGTGTTTTTCTTTCCTTTAAAGTATTTCCCACCTTTATCGGGCTTACATGCTATAAATGGGAGCTAGTGAAGCACTACATATGATAAATTTTTGATCCAAGATATTACCGATACTGACAGCCTCTATCGGCAGCCCCTGAAACTGCTGAGAAGGCATTCTATGAACGTAGTCAATGGATAGCATGTATTAATTAAAAGGTATACTTTCCACGACCAAATCTCCGAGCTCAACATTATCTACCTGAGTCTTGGGTCTCACACGTGCTGAAATGCAGCAGCGTTTCCTCAGCCACAGTGTTTGACACTGAAAACTATATATTGCTTCATGCCCTCAGTATGGTGGTTGTGACCAATGCGAAAATTATTCAGGTAGTTTCCGCAATGGCCCATTGACTGCGTAGGCAAAATAATATCTCTATCTCTTTAGCACTCTCTTAATTGAGATATAATCCTAGCAATAAAATAATCTTAAATTAAAAAAATTCAGTGTCTTTGATGTCTTGTAATAGATATATTATTTTTTAAACACTTTAAACACACATTACGCTTTTGAATGGCTACGTATCCAGGAAAAGTCATAAATAAATAGTGCATTAATTTACTTTTCTTATTTATATTTTACATTATTATTAAACAATATGAAGACTATGGCCTATGGAAACAGTAAGGTTTCAAACATATCTGTAGCCACAAATAAAACAAACCATAGCTTTTTAAGGTGTTCGAAAACAACAGAATCACTAACTGTCAACACTCCTTAAATTGAATCAGCATTATGTATACAATTTCACTACATTTCAACTAATCAATTAATTTTAACTGTCAAGAAAATGTGTGTTTATCTGATAAGTTAACCTCACTAAATTCTGTTGTTTTACGGTAATAATCAATTCAATTAGTGCGAATTAAAAAGATAACTTACAAATAAGCTTTCATTTATAGAACAGTCAAAATGTTTAAGTAAATTCTGGTGGTGTTAAACACTACTAAGACTAAATATCAATCACATAGTATTTTTTCTTAATTAAATAAACATTATACCATCACCTATATACTGTAAAAATAATTTACTGCGTAATTGCTGTGACTCAAAATATATAATTAGTAAAGTAATATCATTGTTCTCAGTAGAATATTAGCAACATTTTTAACATACACACAAATACATCAAAGAGCAAATTTTAAGTTTGAACACTTAACCTGCGACACCAAGCTCATTATAGGCTTTTATTAACAATACATAGACGTCCGACTGACTGTTTTCTCCAAATGGAAATGTCAAATATAAAAAAAAAAAAAATGTTAAAGTAGTCAAAATAATAACAGGCAAGACTCTTTCCCCTAAACGTCTACTCTTCGTATACCATTGTGAACCCGTCCACAACAACGAACGAAATCATTTTAACTATCATAGATCAAAAGAAATTTTGTCTCTGCATTGATCGAGTAGCACAAGATAAAAAAATTTAAGGTTTTCGATAAACTTTTCATACGATTTGGTCAAACCTTATCACCCAGCTATTCATTTTGATTTAAATTTTTATAAAGAAAAAAACACCTCTCACATTTAAGAATACAACTAAAGTTGAACAGAAAGGTGGCAGTTTATGATATCATAAAATGGTTTACTTCAAGTAAATGTTATCCCTCTTGATTAAAAAAAGATTTTACAATGTTGCAGCTTAAAAAACACATAAAAACATAGAAAAGACTGATTTAAGTTCAATATAAACTAAAGAGTGTTTACGAATGCTTGTGAACATATTAAAAATTGATCAAAAATTTAAATCAATAAAATTAAAATGCATCCAAATTGAAATGAAAGCTCTTTTAAAAGACTATCCATGCTAGTTTTTTGGGTTTCACTCTTTTCCTTCTCCATTATGTAAATTTATAACAATAAGAATAAAAATAACAAAACAGGGAAAATGAAAACATTTTCTACGAATATAATATTTTTATTACCTACGAATAGTATAAATAAAATTTAGACAATACGGTTGAACAGTCTGTTGTACTCTTTAGGCGTCATTGAATTGGTTTTGGTGTAAGTTAGGAAGAGGTGGGGTTACTGTACAGGTTATTTACAAAAAGCCCAACTGAGGTCTCCGCAGCTCTGGCTCTATGTATCGGTCGGGGTGGTGGTGTGGGGTTAATGATGGTATCCGTGACCGTAGGGGTAGCCGTAGCCGTATCCGTATCCGTGGGCGTAGTTGTGGGTGGCACCGCCCTGGGCGGCGACGGCGGTCAGGTGGGCGGCCTTGACGGCGGCCACATCGGGAGTGTCGGCCAGGTAGCCGGAGGGTAGCACGTGGGGGATGGCCTGGGGTCCGTGGTAGCCGCCGTGACCGTAGCCGTAACCGTGGCCGTAACCGTACCCGTGACCGTAGCTGCCGGCGCGGTGGGAGGCGGCGGCGACGGCGGTCAGGTGAGCGCCCTTGGCTGCGGCTACCTCCGGGGTGTCAGCCAGGTAGCCGGACGGCAGGACATGGGGGATGGCGATGGGCCCGTGGTAACCATGACCGGCGTAGCCGTGACCGGCGTAACCATGGCCGGCGTAACCGTGACCGGAGTAGGCGTAGGGGAAGCTGTAGGGGTAGCCGTGGCCGGCCCAGCCCCAGGCTCCGGGGTAGGCTCCGGCGTAGCTGGCGCTGGCGGCGGCCAGGCAGGCAACGAACACTACCTACAAAAATAAGAACAAAATATTGAAATTGTTCTGAAATAGTCAAAACTTATCCATAAAATTCCTAGAACTATAGTGAACTCAAATGCACTAAAATGAATGATACATAGCATTTGAACATCCATTTGAGATTGTTGTTAAATAGATAAATAAAAAGTATCTACATAGAGTAGATTTCTACACAGTAGAGGAGAGTGAGGAATGGAAAATTCAAAGTAAAACATTTTTTTGATCTAACATTAAAAAAATGGCCTTAAAATATTAGCTTTTACAAGAGTTAAAAGTTGCGTTACGATAAAGTTTATTAATCTTATGAAGTATATTTTTAGCAATATAAAACTTTTGTTTAAATGTTTGATAAAATGAGTTACTAATATCTTAAATTACCAGTACCACTTTACAGTATTAAAAAGTTGTTAGGATTTAAGTTACTTGCAGGGTATGAAATAATCAAAATGTTTATTTGTATAAAAAGCAAGTCTTGGATTGTACGTATGCCTTAATGAATTTTAAGTGTTAACACTAATTTCGAAAAATATCAATGTCAGTTATAACAAATTTATAAACGTATAATGACAATATACAATTTCAGCTATTTTTAACAGTACCTGGACTACTTGGTAAAGTATGTGAACCAGAAATAAACATTCATATCACAATCAAGAGAGTTATTAAATATTTTCGTATATAATTTTTCTATTATAAATATATATAAACTCAAACTGTTTATGGATGTGTGAATAAGACTATATAAAAATGCAAGAAACACTTGATTATAATGTTCGAACAATTCATTAGAACTATAACCGTATAATAAAATTGTTTGTTAAATTTATTCTTATACAAGGTTTAAATGAAATAAATGTTTTTTTTCAATGCGCCCTGCATTTAATTTTAATTTTTTAAATCTTTAATTTATTTATTTTTTTTAATAGTGAAAAATCAGGTAAATCCAGTTAAATTGACATTGTAAAGCGATTGCTTATTTTCCAACAAATTTAAATAATGAATTTCAAAGTAAGTTACATTCGTTATCTAACACAAATTGTATCAGGTATTACCATTCAATAATGAATTATTAATCAATGCATCAAATTATGCAGATTCCCTGGCATAAATTAATAAACGAATTCTAAAGTATTTGACAGAATTGTTTAGTATTGCTTACCAATGAGTTCATGACGCGAATACACCAGAGAGACCTGTGTTACAGTCGAGTGTCAAGATAGGCTTAAATAGTGAGATACAAGGTCAGGTGCAGCTAGGAAGTCCACACCCTGCGCTTGTACGTTGCCGCCGCCGCCGCCCGGTGTCGCGCTGTGACGTAGCGGCGTGAGCGCCGTAGCCGACACGGTTATGCAACCCGCACTGCGGCAAGGCCGGGTGACGTCACGCTATAGCACTGGACACAACTCTGACTGAGTATTGTTGCAACCCTTAAGAGTCATCTTCACCTTTGGGCCAGTAGCCCATTGTTGCGCAGTCGGCAATGTTAACCATACGGATTTAATGCAAAACATGGTATATTATTCCCCCGTTTTGGACGCAACTGTTTCGGACACTCTTAACTATTTCCCAATCATGACAATCTAAAAATTCAAAATATTAAAGTATATTAAAAAGAAATCTTTCTTTGTCCAATAGATTTATTTATATCAGATTAAAGCTCTTAAGTAGTAGAGTTTAATGCCGCAAGCCCCATCTCAAAAGGTTGCATGAGTCGAAAATTGCAGCATGACAAACTTTGAATGAAAATCAAATTTTAACCTAAACGCTTGACAATGTAGTTGTTATTCTTAGAAAATTAGTTCTGAAAATTAAGTTTTCCTTTGGATAAGTCTAAACACTTTCTGCATTTTTAGCTAAAATCCATCTCATTTTATCAACTTTGAAAATATTACGTTCCCGAACAAAAATAATAATAAACTGTTCGTATTCATAAATAAACAGAGCATATTAATTATTTTTGAACAAATAATAAATTAAACCTAATACTGAAACCATTTCACTAATTACCAGTACCTGCGTCGTTTAACAGTCTTTTAGATAGACTGTGTCATAGTAGAATTTCAAATTTTCTAATAATTATTTGAATTTGAATGGGCTCAAATGGTCTTAGTAGGCTTTTAGATTCTAAAAACATTGCGTTGCTTAGGATATAAATAATAAGTTAAGTAATCTTCAAAACGGATACATTTTTGCCCAGCAATTTCATTAATGCGCTTTGCCTTTCTTACAGACTCGTACTTAGGCTAATATTAGGCAGTGTTTACAAATACATGAATGATGACATAGGTAAATTTGCACATGATGATGTTTAGAGTACAATGTTTTCAGAATTGAGACATTACCAGCTGTAACCACATTCTACTAACATAGTCATTAGCACCTTATTCAGAGGTATTTTAACGAGGAGACCCCATCATTGGCAAGGCCGTAGCAACTAATGGCTCAATCTATTACTCGACATGCATCTTTCATCAGTCAAAACTCCCATACAGCTATAATCACCAATTATTTATTTTCATTGTAATAGCTAATTTGATTACTTTATTCAAAATTTTTCGTGGTTGTTTTATAGACTAGCTTTTTGACGGTACAAATATTTAATGGAGTGTTTAATGTTTTTAGATTACTTTCCGCCAGATATATTTTTGATACAAAAATCATTCCTTAACTACAAGTTAATTTGGAAGAATATAACAAACTGTTTATAAGTGTAACTATTGATGTCTCATTTTTTGGATACCTTTAAATTTACTGATTATAAGTGATTATTTTCAACTTGTTTAGCTTTTACTAAAAAACACTATAGCAAGTAATTCACCGATTTAGTGATAAAACTCTATAAAAAAGACTGTCGGATGATGGATTACGAATTCTTCTAATTATTTCAGGCTTTTTAAAAATTAAACAATGTAAGTACTCCCCAACATGTTGGAACTTACAACAAAATGTCGAGTTTTTAAATTATTATATCCATCGATAGAAAGTTTTTCTATTGGAAAGAATTGTTTTTACCTTCATTGTAAGAACTGTCCATGTAATTGATGTAAGTCACCCGGAAGAGTGGTTTCATGATCAATACGGCTTAAAAAAAAGTAAAAAGTAACTGACGGTAAAAAATTATAAATACAGTACTGCAAACAAGTAACGTGAAGGTGTTGGTAAACTTGTAACAAATTACAATTAAGACCATTACAACCTTAAACTAGAGTGATATTTTAACAAAATTAAAACATATCGTTACAGACACACGTTATATTCGGTATTTTCCATGGGCACAGGTGTTATCCCCTTGCACAGGTGCACTCCCCGTGGTCTGTTATCCCGGATCTCCTGATCGAGGAGTGCCCAGCACGGCCGCACATGCATATCTCGCCGCTGCCGCTGCCGGTGTGTCCCATACAACACGGGTGTCCGGCACTGGGCATGTCTCAATGACACCATACAGTGCCCACACCACACAGTCTCAGAACGTGTATATCATGCATAACGAGACCGATGGGATACACGGGGACGTAGTAAATCTAGCGAAAAACTGTTCCATTTGTTTTAAAAGCCTCCATAATTTCTATGGATACGAATTCGAAGTATTTTTTTTATATGGAATTTTAAAGAACTTTATTAAAAAACTAGCAAACAGCCCGTCAAAAATGACGGGTATATTTCGTGATGATTATTCATGAATTTGATGTTCAGGTTTGAAATTGGTCAAAGCATTCATTCAGGTACACAGACAACATAATATTAAAACTCAAATTTTTCCATTTCTTTAGCAACGTGAACAGTTAGTTATCTTTATATTAATAGGCATAAGCATGTTTCTTTTCCTCCTTTTTTCTCAGCTAGTGAGCAACATAAAAGAAACCCGCGCATAACCTTTGAAAGGTATAGTGTCTTGTAGATGAGCACGGCCCACCTCGTATAAGTTTAAATAGTTTATAATACTTACTATGATATGGTTTTACAATATAGTAGGTCTATGAGACTTTACAAAAAAAAGATAACGATTAAAGGGGGTTTAACCGTATTTCCATTTATTCCATTCCGGTTGTATGGCCAATTAACTTATTGGTATAATTTTGCTAACTCAGAGTCCATTTAATTTGCCAGGATTTGAACAATTTGTATCTTATTTGTTAAACACTCGAGATTTAACAATCTAATTATGTGTGTCTTCAACCTCTGGCATTTTTGCCTCCTTACGTTCTTGTTTAATTTTGTTATATCCACGCAGATTATATAACGTCCCCGTTAGTTTTGGTATCACCACCATCGCTGAGCACCATTCTGTGGGATCTTCCACAGTGTTTATGCATCTGATTGAAGCTTCCTTTCAAGTTCTGACTTGAATATTTCATGCAATGGTATAGAAGTAGGCCTACATTCCTGGGTGTACTAAGTGTTACTGCATTGTCCTCTAAGTCAATCGTATAGGTAGTAGGCTTTTTAGATTCACTAAAACACTATTCAAAATGTTTATTCTCTGTCTTTTGTTTCCACTTTTTTTCCATCTCCTTTTTTATTCTTGGTATTTCTTTTTGTATAGGCCTATTTCAAGATTTATTTCTTCCAGTTCATAGTTATGCAGTTTCAAATTTTTGTACTCCATTGTTTATATCAGTGGGAACAATAATCTAACTGTTAAACATGTAGAATCATAAGCCTATACGACCTTAAAAGGATGTAAAATAAGAATATAAGGACGTTATATGACTTAGTTATAACAAAAATTAATGAATTAAAATACGGGCGGAGAATTTTACAATCAAAAGATTATGTATATATTTCAAAACATAAAGCTCATTAGGTAGTTGATAGTTATAAAAACATATGTGTAAACAAAATTTGATAAATAACTCGTAAGTTTAAATGCATAAATTCAATAATTTAATGTAAACTCTCTTTATAGTATATAGCAACCAAAATTTAATTAAAGCATCAGCTGTTAAATATTTTATTTTACTGATTTAAAACCCACTGCAACATTACGTGTTCTTGATTTAATTTGTATCTGTCAATTATCATAGGATTGAAAAGTTGTCTGTTTTGTTTACAAAAACACTTTGTAAAGCAGCAGTGGTGTCAAATTTCAATGTAAGATATGGATCACCTGGAGCAGTAAACAAATCGACAAAATCACGTCTTAGATTAGTCTAAATAAGGTCTAATTTTCATTTTGCGGCTTTATGAGGCATTTTCCGAGGGATACCATATTTTTCCTATCATCTAGGGGTCATAAGAAATCCATTCACACCAAAACGGCCTCGATCCGTTCAGTAGTTCTCTCTCTAGACCCTTAAATGCACTCTTTTATTATATAAGATAATATTCAGAGAAAAAATTGTTGAACTCTCAATATTTTTTAGTATTTACTTTCAAAATTAATTCCATCACATAAGTATTAATATTAATATTTATTAATATTAATATCTGATTAATGTTTAAATCATAACATTCTTTTTTTCTTTCAAAACCAGGTATTAAATATGATGAAAACTTTTTCAAGTCTATAGTGGAACTTAAATTTTTTGAAGTAAAAGATTTCTTCTCATATTTTTCAAAACCCAAAAGAGTCAAAGATAGCTAAAAATATAAAAATCATATCATTAATTTTTTTTAGATTTTTCGAAAATTTCTAGTCATGAAGTAGATTTTCAATAGTGATTGTAGTTTTCATTTCTGTTCAATATTAAGGATAAATTGGTACATTAATAAATATATTTTATGATTAATGCACAATTAAGTTCATAAATTTGAAAAATTACGAATATTACCAATTTATTACATTTTTCTTATTCTAGATAATGAGTGTAATTGTACAATACATTTTACTGTTAACGTTGAGTGACGCCTAACATAAAATTATTATATGCGTCACCTGTATTTCAGCATATAAAAAGAAACACAAGAAAAATATGATTGTTTACTAAGGTTTCGAGTCTTATCTTGGTTATTTTTTGCATAACTGAAGCATAAGACAACCGGTACAGACTCGATACTGTAACACCCGGAAAGCGTCGGTTGGTTAGCAAAAACACAGGTGCAAGTGGCCCGACCGCAGAGGTATCATTATCATTATACCAGAACGTGAAGTGAGCGGACCACGGGGGCAAGGTCGAGCGGTACACTACTGCTAATGTATGCGCCCGGATAATTACAGGGCAATCCAATCAGAGATATTTACTTACTAAATGCTGAGCACATTGAAAATAGATTTATTTTACATTGTCTTATTAAGTTCGCTATATAATTTAAGAGAGAAGTTACGTATGAAGTTTGTTATGGGATGTTTGTTAGGTGAATATATTTATCACATTTAATTCAATTCCTTTGTGTCGTTGTAGGTAATATAGTTACAACAAATATAAAATCTTATTGTGTTTGATTGAAAACGTAACTAAGAAAGTTCAATAAAGTATTGCCTTCGAGTTTGACTTACATATATACACTTAATACTGTGTGTTTATGAACTTTGTGTGTGTCAAGTACAGTGGACAAGATATCAAGAAAAGAAAAACTAAATCCCCTTTTTAAGTCAAGCTTGTCGATTTCAAAAGTTTAAACTTATAACAGTCTATCATTATTCCACATTTGTTTACACTTATTTTTTAGATATTTATTTTGTTTTTCAATATGCGTGTTTTACAAAAAACGTGTTTGTATTTGTTATGATCAATAATATTATAAAGAAATAAACTGTTTTAATAAAATATTTACATTTGTCAATAATATCCTTTACCTTCGAATGTACAAGATAGAAGTGCAATCGTACAAACGAGTGATAATCTAATTCTCGAGGTGAATTACCATATAAATGGGTAGAGAGTAAGAGCCAAGTAGGTAATTCTCTCCGACGGCTCGATTAGATACAATGAGTTCTCATATCGCCTTACATTGTTGTGCCCATGTATCACTCCGCGAGGCAGCTGTAATGTAACTCCCTAGCAAAACACGATTGCCCCAATACTTCCTTTAAAGAGGATTAGTGCTTTAGAGAGAGAGGGGTGTATTAAAAGTAAATTATTAACATTACGTTTCCATTACTAATTTATATGTCAGGGTAGAAATAAAGTCCTAAAACTATATAATATCTAAAAAAGTGTAATAAAACACATTACACGTTTTGAAAAACCTAACCGCTTTTTTAAAACCTTACAAATCAATTTAGGGTTGTAAAGTGAACTTCCCAAATTACTCATTGAACTCAAAAATTCAATAACTAGTGAAGGCTTCTAAACGAAGTCGTCAGAAAAACTGCAAATTCCTACGTCACATGATGCTTCATTTGAAAGGACTTTGCATTCTGAATCATTTGCCACAAACCTGGTCTCGAAAGGTTGAATCTATCGGAAGTTATTACATCTAGACCATGAGCCACCAATATGAAACCCTCCCCCCCGCCGTGTTAATTTATGACTTATACTTTTTTTGTTGGTATTACCTACCAGATTAAGAATTCAGTTGTTTTGCCTTTTTTAAATTACAGCATATTCCAGAAAACCAAGAAAATACGGCCCACAAGGAGTCAGACAATTTTTTTTAAAGCAGCATAGGTCGAGTTTGGTATCAAATTAAAGGTCCAACATAGCAGAGTACAATGCCGCAAACTAGACTTCAAATGGATGGCCGAAACGGAAATGGCAGGCAAACAAAGTTTCCATTAAAATATATGGGTAAAACTTTAAAATGCAATAACTTTCTTTATACCCAACCTTTTATCGTCGGGTTTGCGGCATTGTACTCTGTTAATTGGGACCTTTAATTTGATACCAAACTTGACCTATGCTGCTATTTAAGAATTTTGTCTGACTCCTCAAGGGCCATACCCCTTAAGAGGTAAAAAAGTGATAATAGCTTAAAAGAGTAGACATTTATGTCCATTATTGATAATACCAAGTCTTGTAACTTTATCTATAATGGTAAAAAATATATTTCATCGTTCCGGGACTTTTCAAATCACACTGTATATAAAACATGTTATTTTACTTTTTCACCACAAATCCAAAAAAATCATAATTATTTGGAAATCTATAAGTTTAGTAGAGAGCTTCAGAAAGACCCATTAATTAATAAAATTGGCCAAGTAAAAGTGTTAGGTTTTTCTGTCAAAAGATTTTTGAAACTGCTGAACCATTTTAATGATGATAGTAGATTTTATATTTTTCATGGTTTTTTCGCATTTTTCGGGATATGCTGTAATTTTAAGTGGCAAACACCTAAAACCATAAAGTACATGTCAATAAAAACACAAAAATGTACGGCGGGGGAGGGGGGGTTCACATCAGCCTCTGATCTAATTTTTTATCATCGGCAATATGATTTTAACGCAAAGTTTGATCACCTGTCATTCTTGACTCGGTCGTCCATTTAAGGTCGGATGAGTAAATAGAGAACTTAAAAGGATTTAAGGTCTTTTGATTTACATATTGACCAATGCTTACACTTAAGGTTTTCTTCTGACTCCTAGTGGATCGTCCCCCCTTGAATGTTTGTAGCAAATAATTACTTTATAAAATAGACTTTAAGACAATAAATCAATTTACAACGTTTTAATTTTATTACTTAAATATTTTTAAAGGTATTTTATCGTTTCTAGGGGTTTTACACCCTGTACAGCCCCAGACAGTATAAAATATAACATTTAATAAAAAACCTTTCATTGAACACGGCTTAACTACTTAAAAGGGTGATTCATTTGTTAGAACAAAAAGTAAGTCTCCGTCTTACTTCCTGCACACATCAGTTTAATTAGTTTCAATGACTTCTTGAAACTCATATATCAAAGCAATAAAATCAAATCTGTAATTTACAACATTTTGCAAGAAATACAGGTATAAAAAAGTGTAACAGTGCAATCAAAGGACGCGTATTACCTGTAGAAAACAAGATTAATTAACTCAGAGTAGTGATACGAACCAATAAACATAAGTATAGTGAAGTGTTAGACATCTGTCGTGATTTTGATGGACAGGTGACTACAGATAGGCAGCGGCGGCTTGTATACAAACAGCTGATTAGTCCTTGAGCACTCAGCTGACAAACGTATGACAATCGACAAGCGGTACCCCGGAGCCTGTAGTGGACGTAAGGTCTCCCTGCCCACTGTATAATGTGGTGTGCTTGAGACAGAGGCGTGTAGACTTGTAAAAACCAGTGTTGTGCTAGACTAGGTCTGCAAAAACCAACTACGTGACGCCTTCCAATCTAAAAACATTCACCTTGACTGGGTTCTAGACTAGCGCAGACTGAGGAAATCTTTGACTACAGAACTACATTGTTTATAATACAGAGTAGGGTTTCATGCGTTAAAGTTCATTCACTGAGATTCTAATTTGAAAAATGTAATATTTTATTTCCATGTTGTCTATGTTGAGGCACTGTAAATATCCCAGAATCACTTGTTTTTAAAATACGGTATTATTATTGAACTGTGTTTATGTTTCCACATACACAGGTTACATCACGGTTATTTCAATTATAGTTTGGTTTTGATGGCTTCTGATAGGAAAATTATTTGTTCATTAAATTCATTAATCAATTTAACGATCTTGCTTCTCTTTGTGGTGGGTGCGGAAGCAACTCCGCGCCCCTGTTGTTCGGACACTCGGGAATCAACGGCAGGAGAAGACCAACATTAATTCGGACACCGTACATTCAGCATTCTTCTGCAACAGATGTATATATATACCACCTGTACCTCAGTAAAATCTTACTAAAACCTTAAAGCGGGTTTAGGGGTCAGAACACCCATAAGCGAGTTTATATATTTATTTATATTACAATCCTTGTGTGAAAAACGTGGCATTTTATGGTTATAGAGACCGCATTTTCGCACTTTAAAAATCTCCAAAACCACTTGTTTTTAAGCTTTAAAATTTACATTTATGTCTCGAGGAAATGTTTTATTTATAAATTTATTTAAATCATCAGAAGAATATGATAGTTATTTATAAAAAATAAACAGGATTATAGGCAGTAGCTAAAAATGGCAATATAGTATTGAGCAATTGAAAGCTCCAACATAGATGTAGATAGAGGAATCCTCAAAAACCTTATGGAGACAAGGTAGAAGTGTCAGTCTATGCTAGTATAGTGCTCAGGTGCGATCATATGTTAGACAATAAGAGAGCCCGTTCATTTGTTCCTTGTGCCATACCGTTTGTTATCGTGGATCCATTTGTGATGGTCTGCACTTTAGTGATGCTTGGTGGCTCAATGGACTTATTCCTTAAATTTACTGTAAGTTAACCTTTTATGAAATTGATAAAATTTATATGTGTTTATGATTTTTATGTTAAATGGTAGGTTAAATAATACTTTCTTTCAGTAGTCTTCTGCTAGGAAAAATAGTATATTTGTATCATTATTATCCTATTTCATTCTCATATTTGAATATACTAATTTTGTTAGCTGATAATCATCTGAGTTTGATTATTTGCTATTATAACAAACTAGATTAGGAATAAAATTCTAGTTTAATGTACAGTAAAACTATAAGCAATAGTGTTAAATTCTATCTTAGCTCTTATTAAATAATTTAAACGCTCTAAAGGCGTTTCAAACGTTTACTGTTACACCAAAAAACTCATTAAACTTTTCACTTATGTAATACAATAAATTAGAAAACTAGTTCTACACTACAAGACCAAGATAACCAACGACCTCCAGTGAAACTGTTTGTAGCTGTCAGTGGCTAGATGTCGCGCATAATCCTAGACCTTAGGATTATGCCGAACAAATGTCAACGTAGCACGGAACCTACCAGAATCCACAATCGCGACAACAATCAGCAAATGTATGTAAATATGCAATAGTGCAATGTATGGTGGTACTTTGAATTAGATCAAGGGGAATTACAGCAAGGAAAGGTCGCTAGAACGCCTTACAGTATATTATGTGATTCGCTCCAGACTCTCTCTTATCATTTTCCATTCATGAGATTAAAAAAAAAAATTTACAACTCATCGAATGTTTTTAAATCGCAACATTATTAAATCGCACAACTTTTATCAGTATTATTAGGAAATTCAAGATCTAACTCTATGTCTTCGTTTTCAAGTAGTTTCTTTAAATTTTCAATAACTAAGTTTCTGTTGTGGATAGGCCTTTCGCAATCAACTGATCAATTATCGAACCAATATAACTTAAATGGTCTGGTGTTACAGTATGATGTTGTATTTTTTTAGATTATGAATGGTCTCATCGCTTTTATTGAAACCTTATTACAATCCGAGGAATAAATATAATTTTGCATTAAGAGCTTCAATTGGAACACCATTTATCAACAATCTCAGTATAAAGAATGCTTCCTGCCTAGGCCAGAAGCATTTTACTTTGGAGTTTGTACTGAATACATTTTCACACGTTTTGAGAAAGCTGCAAGCCCATCAAATCTATGTGGCTGACCCGGAAACAGAACTATTAGAACATTGTACAGTGAATCAAGATAATTTACCTTATTTCAGTAAAAAATGTAATCTTCGTTTTAAAGTTTATACATAACATGAAGATTATTCAGGAAAATGGGTATTAGAGATTTGATTTAATATGTATTTTAATATCTATTTTATTGCGTTGTATTTTACTCCAACTTTTTTAATTTTATTTTTATTTTTATTTTATTTTTTATTATGTCTGCCAGCAATATTAGACTAAGCAATTTTTCACACAATATGTCAATAACACGCAGGGGTCGTGTATGGTAACCAACTATTCCGCAGTATTAATGAATCCCATATGAAATCAGAGAAAGGAGGAAAATGTTCTGATCTGTATAGGAAACCATTAATTTCGAACCCTCAAATTCCTTCCCGTCCGGTTTCACGGTTGTCACCGGGTTGTTATTACTGGTCGCCGCGCCTCTCTTTTTGCCCGCTACGTGCGCTAGTGGAGTGTGTCCTCATTACCCTCCTAGCCTAATTATTGATGCGCAGAGACGACCATCACTGCGCGTGCGCCGTGTTCTGCGCCGCCGTCATCGCCAGTACGCTGCCCAGCTGTCGGCTGCCTTCCCGCGCTTTCACTGACTGCTGCCGCGCTGTTCCATGGATTTAATATCCGATATTGAATGTTCTGACATGGTCTACTTTCTCAAAATAGTGATGATCCGTTTTGAATAAGAACTTCCGTCGAGTCTCCTTTGTGCCATACCGTTGTTCGTGGATCCTTTGGTGATGGTCTGTAGAAGTCACTTTAGTGATGTTTGGTGGCACAAAGGAGATTAGACCGTGATATTTATTAGATCACAACGCATGACATGATGGAATGTCGAATTTGCAACGCTCCTGCCGGATGAATGAAGCAACATTAGCTCTAACTAAGCGGATGAGCGTAGCGAACGAACTCACCTGTAGGGCAAAAATTTCCAACGCTGGCATTACAAAGCATGCCGGGTAGCAGCTAGTCTTTCTATATACTGTATACGTTTTAAAATCCAAACTAGATACCTGTATTTAATTCTATAATATAAGGACTACCACTTAAGTAAAACCAACTAAATTACATATTCTTATAAGCTGAAAGCTAATGAACATCTTTCTTTGACAGAACAAAATGTACTAATGATATTGCGAAATTTAATGAATAATTAACTTTATAGAAAAAGTACAGTTTAAAATAGTTGCATTCTTTCTGTAAATTTCCACTGACTAATAACACCTTTTATGTTCGACGCAGAATGAAATAAATAGACCGTTTCCTGACAATGCACTCATAAAAAATCGTAGCAACAGTGCCGCAATCAATTCAGTAGCATTACAGTGTTTCTAGCGGCCTTTTATTTGACACAATAAATCTCTCCATTTACGGCAGTTTACGTTTTACACTGACAATTTGTCGAGCTGGCTTCATTACATAAAGTACCAGTCGCGGCGGAGCCCTGATTTCATACATTACGGAGTTATGTCTGTAATTGCAACATTTCCCACACCTTTCCGGCGACCACCGCCGGAGTGTGTTGATCACTCACTGATTGCGCTTGGTAATCACTGACTGCCGGAGCCGAGGCCTTGGCAGTGACAACCGTAACGCCAGTCTGAATGCAGATCACCGGTTTCAACTGTATTTCTACCTCATTTTGCCTTTTAATAATATGTGTTATACGGTCTGCAAGGTCAATCATGTTCTAGAATACTCAATATGTTAATGAGAATAGAAACTCTGAACACCCCACAGAATAAGCTTCGAGTTTGATAAATGATACGAGAATCATTGCAAGGAATGCGTGGTCGTGAAATGTTTACCTTCGGGCAAATATTGCAGGAAAAGGTCAAGCACCAGTGATTTATAGAGCACTAACACGGCTATCTTGGCATTGTTTTTGTTGAGAAGAGTGTAATTAAACGCTTTTGCATCTTGCCCTTCATGAACTGAGTCTAAATGTATAATGTATATTTACTATTTGATGTTTTAACAGTATTTTAAAATTAATTGCATAGTAGCTGAATGAAAATGATCGCTACTTTAATTATATTGTTTAGAAAACAGGGCCCAATGAAATAAAAACAGGACAATAATTTTCATGAAATAAAAGGATGACCATAATGGCATTTTTGCATTTAAGTTATAGATATAAATAAATTTAGGTGCTAAAATTTATTGTCCTTTTATGAGATTTTTTTAACGGTAGAGGGAAACAGAAAAGTAGTAAATAAAAATGATTGAAAACATGTACAAGAAGTTTATTTATTTAATACAATTAGAAGACAAAAGAAAAACAAAGAATCACAAATTGTTTATAAGTCAAAACCAAGCTAAAAATTAACAGTTTCTTTTTGTATTTTCAACCTATTTTACGTTGTTTCAATTGAATTGCTCATTGCATTTTCAATGTATTTTAGACGGACTTTAGAAAGAACTGTCATAGTTACCATTATCCTTTCACTTGAAATCTTTTTATTTCTGTAAACATAAATTGACATTTAAACCCTTCTTTAAATATCAATACGACCACGTATGAAGTACAAGGCTTGCAAGGAAATTGTTTAAGCAGTGGCATAAGACCCTCTTTATTAGAAAAGGTCTTTGGCATGAGCAAACCGTTCAGCGCAGAAGGCACGTTTTCACCCGTGATTGTTCTTCTGAAGACCAAGACCGACGGCGAAGAGCGCGAAGAAGAACCCTGCAAACCCCGTAGTGCCCACGATCAACACGAGTCCTCCCAGCAGCAGCGGGATCAGAGTGAAGAACTTGAGTTTGTAGGCGAGCAGGAGCGGCAGCATGAACTTCCTCAGCTTCTTGAAATCCTTCAGCTTCAAGTACTTCTTCGACTTCTTACGCACCCTTTTGGTCTTCTTGATGGCAACAGGTTCCACGTAGGTAGCATCTGAAATGAAAACCTAAAGTCAAAAATTTATCTTCCTAAGTCGAAACATGTTATCACATCAACAAAAATGCAGTAGTTTTCTATAATTTAAAGATAACTGCACTTTTTCTATATTTACAACTTTACTAATTACGTGTGAAAAATGTCAAAAAGAGTAGATTAGGAGGATATAAAAGGGCTGTCTTACATTTTTTATTGGTA
This sequence comes from Neoaliturus tenellus, assembly GCA_030545055.2. Taxonomy (NCBI): domain Eukaryota; kingdom Metazoa; phylum Arthropoda; class Insecta; order Hemiptera; family Cicadellidae; genus Neoaliturus; species Neoaliturus tenellus. The sequence goes on along the minus strand of CM061534.1, from coordinate 82,158,038 downwards.
CCGGGGGCTGAGAATTTTCTGTAGTCTTTGCGACTATTCAAGACAAGAAAATATATACTTTCGTTTTTATAGATATACATTTAAAATGTTATTTAAGGAAAATAACAGCTCAAAATTTTTTTACGAGTTTTATACAGTTCAAATACGTCTCTCGAAGAGGATTAAGTAAAAAAAATAAATTTAAAAGCAACATATAGAAAAGGGAAGACTGGGATGCTCTGACGTCTCACCCTCATATAATTAGCTTCAATGCTACTTTTAACATTTTGTAACCAAATTTTCGTATTCGTGGCTACTCATCACTTACAGTGATTTTAAAGTGATGAGTAGCCACGAATACGAAAATTTAGATCTAACGATCACGAATACATGTTTGACTACATTGTAATTCACGGTTCTTGGGCATACCGTCAGAATTTAACATTTTTTAACATTTTACAACATATTTATAGAGCGAATCTCTGCTCCCCGGTGTTACATATTGGTGTTTACATACATATAAAAGTGTAATTGGTCTTGAGTGTTAACTAATTATAATAATCGTGTACTCAAAACAAGCACTGTTTACATGGGCAGAATTTTTCCGCACTAGGATTTTATTTTTATTTTATATGGAGCTTTCCATCACTACAAATTTATAAGAGCCGGTCCCATTACTGGGAAAATCCAATTTCCGTCCCATGGCCCTTCAAATTAATTGACGTTGTTATACTTACGGACATGTTTTGTAGCTACTAATTTTAACAATACTCAGCAGATACCTGTAAAACAAACCAACGTGTTAAATTTTCAACCTGTGGTTCGTTAAATTTAACCGAGATAGCAGTATACCCTTGCCTGGTGATTTTTTTTCTTTTCATTTCGTTTTGGCTCCATCCATAAGGCCGTAACCTTATGGTGGTCCCCCTTCCCTTGCGCGCGACCCGTACCTAACGTTAGACCTACCGGGTCGGTCTTGCGAACAGGAGGATCATGGAACGTAAGTCCCAAATCACATTAAGGCGGATTAGACCCTCACAGAAACTGGAATTCACCGGGCCGGTGGTACTCAACCGGCAGTCAACAAAAAATCAACAAACCGCTGTGAGTGTCAGTGGCAGCACTACCCAACCGCTTCTCAACTTTTGTTTGTGAGCAACGCCCCCTGTAAGGCTGGAGGGCCCCCATAGCCGAAGCTATGTGCCGAGCATGCCGGCAACCTCTTGTCACCTCGAGTCCAACACAATATTCGGACTGACCGAAGCCAGGGGCTTGAACCGGATCCCGAGGTTCCCATTTTAGGGTTTACTTGGGCCATGGGTATTTCCCAAGCGGGATAACTAGGTCTCTGGGTTTCTGCACACCCAAAATGGGGTGCTGGTACTCTGTGACCACGACCGAAGTCGACTCAAGCCCCAGTTTCCCCCCCCCCCCCCTGGATTCACCTTTCTCACCCTGACTCATTACCTTCTAATGGGGAAGCTGGAGTGAGTCTAATCAGTAAGAACACGATTGGCAAAGCCACCTACGCCAGGACACGGCACAGCCGAAGCTGAACTCCTTCAGTGATAAAAAGAGCCACGTCTGTTCTCCCAGTTCAGTCCTTGGAGCTGGTATAGGGTAGTGGACATCCCAGTTAGAAGGGTGCTTGCCCTGAAATACAACATGCACACCTTTGCTGTTTGATTATTACAACCACCACAGCGAAGGCTCGGCAAAAACTCCATGGGAGATCAGGCCTACTCCAAAGTTAAAGAGGGCCACGCCTTTTTCACCCAGACCCGAAAGACTGGTGTTGAATAGTGTGCACCCCGGTTCTAGGGGTAACACACCTTGAAGTACAACGCGTACCCCCTTGCCTGGTGAGTGAGCGAAGCGAACAAGCTCGTCGTGGGATCTAGTGTGTGGAACGAATGTCTTACAAGTTTTACAAATTTGCCAATCAAATTCTCGGCCCCCAGTACTAATTCAAGTAAATGTAAGACCGCGATACAGATCTTCCTAATCTACTCTTTTTTATAGTTTTCACGCGTAATCATAAAAGTTGTAAATACAGAATACGTTCAGCTACCTTACAATTATAGAATTCCACGAATTGCCGACGGGTTTATTGTTTAGTGCAACAGTAAATGACGAGTGACAAAAAGTATAATTGTTAATTTTTAAGATCTGTTTTAGTGCAACAGGATATGGGAGTTATTCGTCCTTGGCTGCTGCTGACTCTTGGATCTGCCGCTTGGTGGCCGTCCTGCCCTCATTTGCTAAAGGAATTGTTCTAAGAAAACTAGTAAAGTATATAGTTGGTTAAACGGTCTAGAGGTGTGGGAAAAAAGGCGGCCAGTTATTGGAACCGGTTGTTAGGTACCCACGTCTTTGATTGTCTAGCAATAAAGTCGGGATATAATTCCACTCTGTTCTAATTTTACACTTTTAACCTTGACAATAAACAGTTTAACTTTCGTTCGACCTTACATATTATTGCAAATATAGATTGATAAAAATTACATAACAATTATTAAAACTAACATTTGAATAAACATTTACATTTTTATTCACCAAAGTAAATCGAGGTAGGTTGCCAAAGTAGAAAAACATATTTTACATTTTGAATGTATACTATTAGGTCTGACACAAAAATATTACTATATACCAAACAAGTCAATAAGATTCAAGGCTGAATTTAAAGTTACATAAAGTGTATTTCAAATGTTTACAACCATATTATAAATTACTATAAGAACTAATCTTTTACTATTTCAGTCCAATAATCATGGTTATAACTAGTTCAATAATCATCAGTACCGTAGTTTTAAAATTCGTTTTTTACTTAACACCGGTGAGGTAATATAAGATTGTTAAAAAGGTGCACATGACTTTATTACAGAGAATTATTATTGATTTTTATCTGTAGGACACAATGTAGTATAAATCAAAGATAATTATTGTACATGCTTTCAGTTGTAATTTTGTTTTTAATCATTCCTAAACAATTGTGCCTAGGGATATGTATACTGGCTGATTGTTTCTGAGCACTGCAGCTCTTTGAGTGAGTTTATTTATTGGGCGGTCATTGAAATTCTAATGTTAGTAAACTTACCAGCCAATAAAATGTTATTTTAAGAAAAAAAGGAGAATTTGTTTTATTTTTAAATTCAGATGTTTATATTAAATTATAATATGACAAATATTCCTTGGTGCAACGTAGGAAATCAAGTCCATTAAATGTGCAGCAAGAGAGAACGCTATTACCATAACCTCTCCTACATCATATACTTGCGAAACGTAAACAAGAGAGAATACACAACATACAGTTCCCCACTTCCAACATCAAAGTCACGTGACCTGTGATGTCTGTTATCAGAGCGTCTCGTTGTGTTTGCTCAGGTATGTTGATAGGTGAGGATTTCGAAAACGTCTATTATAGCAAACATTTCCAACAGCCGGGGGTGGAAGTGCGCAACTTTCAACAACCTGTCTCTGTTTATTTTATGAGTTGTTGAGACTGTCGGTAATCATCAGTTGGGCGGGCGGTGCGCACGACGCGACGGCCCGCCCAGTCGCCCAGCCGCCCAGTCGCCCAGTCGCCCCCGGCGCTCGTGATAGCGTTGACGTTGTCAGAGTGTTGGCAGAGGTAACAACGGCGGCCGATGGACCGGAACGCATACTTTATGGCTGTTGACTGGTTAAAGGTTAAACTAAAAATGTTGGTAGAGATAATTTAAAACCTTACCTTAGCAATCCTTTAATTATTGCATGTGTGATATCGATTTCGAACTCGAAAGCTCATCTTCAGTCACAATGCAGGTTGACCAAAATTAAAATTGTAAGTCATCCAGGGGATTTAAAAATGTTGCATTAAAATCTGATTAGAACACTTTCGTATTCTGCATCTTAATTAGGCCCTACCGCTATTTATTTGTTTTAAAAGTACTTGGCAGTTAATGAAAATATTTATTGGTCTTTGAAGGAAAATTCTTTTATTATTACCTATAAGGAATGTTGTATATTCCGTACTATGTTTTTATGGGCTTGGTTGGTAAATATTGGAATTTCATCAGTTATTAAATGCTATTTTACTGATTATTTTAATGAGAGTTAAATTGGGACGTAATTTTGGTTCAGCATAATTATTATTCTCAGTTAAATTTCCTTCGGGTAAACAGAGTTTTTACGAAACAGAAGTTTATTAAAACTATTCTGTGTTTTCTCCAATTCTTAGAGGCTATGGTTGTCCGAAAAATAAACTAAATCCTGGGATTTTTAAACAATGTTCCGACAGACTCTCGCTTACTTATCAAATGATTATTATTTTCTTCCTGAGTCTGAACCTTTTCAATGGAGTCCAAAATTTAAATGAAAATAAAGAACTTTTTAAGGCAATTAGGATATTAGCTCGTATAAGTCTCTTAAATTGTTTACAACACAGTAACTTAAAATGTCGCCATATTTAGTTTTCCGTAGCTGTGATGTAGCTAACAGATTTTCCCTTAGGGACGAAGTCCGTACGTTCCATCTGTTTTCCAAAATGAGTGATTTTAGAAATAAATATAAATAGCAACCTATAACTATAATGAAGTTAAACACGTCACTGTTGAGAGTTTAAATTCATAGTATTGGTCTTCTTAAAATCCAGTTGTATGAAAAGATAAATAAAAATGGCATACTTCGAATTTCAAGTATAAATTGCATCTACATCAAAGATTCTGAGAGGGATTTGCTTACTAAGTAGTAGCAAGGTATTACTACATAAACAAATTTTTGCTGAATATGTTTCATATTAAATGCACACGTTAAGTAGTCTTCTGACTTTATGTATTCAAATTATTCATAAAAAAATAAAGGTTATTTTAATTATCTCTTTTGAATTAAATCCATATTTATAAATCTGTTACGGAACACTTTTAAAATGAAACTGGTTCAGTAATGTTTGTGACAAAAGAACCATAGTGGATGAGGTTCGGGTATAAAGACAAAATGGCATTTGCATATTTGGTAATGAGCTCCATTATCTAAATGTAAAACCTAAAATTCTATTTAAACAAATAACTGCTACTTATACCTATTTTCCAACTTTTTATCCTATTTATTAAAACTAATATAGACATATTTGTTGCTCGAAATCGAGCAGTTTAATTTGAAAATTAAAAATTTTAATGATGAATAGTGCTTTTAATCTAATTGCGACTCTCATTAAAGTTTCTACGAAAAGACTGCAGACCAATGCACTGCATCCAACGACACCAAAACTTGAGGAATCCCAATAGCAAACAACGCTTAGCATAATAAATTAGTATGGCTTTACATAAAAATTTTTTACTAACCACCTTTAAATGTTACCTATAACTTCCACCCGGCCCCGATGCCCCGCGAGCCCTCTTCACCTTCACTCCCTCGTGATCCGCGCTCCTCTCCCTGCCCTTGCCCGAGGACCGGCCACGGACACTTACCACAGCGCCATTAGGAAAGTGCTATTGTGTCTTATCATTCATATCGTGATAAACGCCGCGGGCACTCCTCCATAATTAGCATGCCGCTATCGTCCCCAAGTGGCGGATCGGTTGGGAAACAGAAGTAGAAAGATCAAGGGTCCTCACGACGCCGGCGGTAACTGCAGCACCGGGGAGGGCGGAGGGCGGCGACTACGCGGATAATCGGCGTGAGGGAAGGTTACACTCGGACGGTCATCGGGCTTAGGATATTTTCGGCTTTAGTGGCTAACTAGGAGGAATTTGTTTTGTAATCAATGCTACAAGGATAACTGGGTTATTGTTAAGTAATTATAGCTTAAGTTAAAACTGTAAGAACTTTTAATGAAAGTACTGGTGATAAAATGTATTGATCGGGAATTTCTCTTCGGCAATAGCATTTTGTAAGAAAAAAATAGCATGAAATTTTCAATCGGTTTACTCATTTGAAATAACTCATAATTTCTACATCAGTTTTGAAATTCCTTTAAATTTATGTGCTTTTTGGTAGGGGTTGCAATTAAAGAAAAATTCATTCAAACTATATTAATAAGTAGTGTGGATTTTAAAATACAGTAGTACAAAATTACTTCTCCTTAAAGTACTAAGGTGTATCGAAACTCGTTTTAATACTAGTACCGGGGAGCCGAGCTTCGCTCTATAATTATGTTGTAAAATGTTACAAAATGTTTAAAGTTACATTTAAGTTTATTAAATGAGGGTGAGATGTCAGAGCACGCCTTCAGTCTTCCCTTTTCTATAGGTCTTTTTTTACTTCCTCCTCGAGAATTTTGGGGTGGGAGAAAAGTTGTATCTTTAAAAACGAAAGCTTTGTGTGTCTTGAGTACGCGCAAAGACTACTGGACCGATTGACCTGAGGTTTTGTAAAACTATATTTTATTTATCCAGCAGAAAGATTGATAGGCCTATTCCTGTTATTTATAATCTTCCGGGCTTTGCCCTATTGGCCCTGCATATGTATTGTACGTAGAAATTTAAACGTGTATACAATATAATTATAAAACTTGAAACTGGGCAAGTTTTGTTCAAATTTATTTATTCTTTAATTCAATTTATTAATATAAATAAACAGCTGTTAAAATTTATTCTTCACGGCACTGGATTATTTTGTTATTTTTGGTAATTTTACTTTTGCAAAATTATTAGACCATCTCTTTCCATTCAACCAATCTGCAGCATCTATTCTTATTTAATACGCTAAGGTTTTTTGTGCTGAGAACTCCTACAATTTTTAACCGATATTCAAGTTTTTAGTGTTGGATAGGACTTGTTCTGTCGTTGTTTCTGCTAAAAATCGATGAAAATCAGACATAAAAAAGGGCGCTTTACATAAATTAAATTTGAGATTTCCCCATTAGAATAACATAGCGTTTGGGTTGAACATTTTAAAAATCTGTTAGTGTATAGCTGTAAACACGTGTAGTTTTTTGTAATTACTGATATTCACAATATTGGATTAGTCGGTTGTCGTTAATTTAGAACTAAATGTTACTTTTGTATTGTATCAAAATAAATTGCGATTCCAAGCAACAAGTAGACTAGTAATTCGTGAAAAAAAATTACATGTGGCGTTCTTACACCATTTACCATTTACCATCGAAGTCATCTCTGCAGTCCTTAAAGAGAGGGAGAGTCGTCAATTCTTGCATGAATGTGTTTGTGTGTGTGTGTGTCATGTGTGGAGCATTTTATTTTTTATGGGAGTGTTCTTCTATGAACTCAAGTAATGCATTGCCTGAGATATTAAGTTGAAGGAGTTTGCTAATAAGGGTTGGATCGGTCCAGGCTATCAAAGGCTTTTTCTGTGTCTATGAAGATTCTGGTAGCTTGCTTCTTTTCCTCCCAAACTCCCGAGATGTCTTGATAAAGTTAGGCCAGGGCTGTTGATGTTGATTTTCCTTTTCGGAACCCATGTTGCAAACCTAATGTTAGACAGTTCTCTTCTAGATATTTGATTAATTGGTTGTGGATTGCTTTTTCAATGTATTTGGATAAAGTGGGCAGCACTAATACGGGTTGGTAATTTGATGCTTTGGAGTTTTCTCCTTTTTTGCATTTAGGGTAAACTAATTCTATTTTGGCTGCTTCAGGAATTTCATTTTGTTCTATGGAGGAGTTAATAATGTTTAATATGGGCAAAATTATTAATGTTTGACAATAACTGATTATTTTGTTGGATATTTGGTCGATTCCTTCAGAGTTTTTGGGTTTGAAGTTCCTTAACATATCTTGAAGACCTTTAATGCTGACTTTGTTAAACTGGGTCAGGCCTTATAGTTTAAGCCTTACTTTCCCATAAGGATGTCTCGGCTTATTCGTTTGTGTATAGGCCTACATGGACGCTACTTACATTTTTTTAACATTTTTTTAATGATCATTATGTCAATCTTTTGCAGACGATTTTGTCCTAAGTCCACAATGTAGCTCGCTAAATGATGTCAATGATGTTGTTATTTCTAAGTCAACCCTTATTACTGAGTAGTGCAGTACAAAGAAACCCTGCATGAATGCTGAGAAGGTTCAGGGTTCAGGCAATGTCAAATCACTTAAGTTCTTGGGGTTTCATTTGCAGTCCAATATTAAGTGGCAAACACACAATGATTATTTGGCTTCAAAAATTGCGACGGATATTCATGATAAGATCACTAAGTGCTAGTGTTTCTGCTGATGTCTTTCTCTGTATTATTCCGCATAAATCCATAGTTTTATGTCATATGGAACCTCAGTGTGGGCTAACTGTTCTTATGCCATTGACATTGACAGAATTTTTATGTTGCAGAAAAAGGCCGTAAGATTAATGTGTGGCGTTCATAACCAAACACATTGCAAACCACTCTTGATTGCTCTTAAAATACTTACCATCATTTTTTGTCATGTCATGCTTTTTGTCAAGGACAATCTGCCAAATTTAACCAAAATATCAAATGTTCACAGCTACTCCACAAGGTTTAGAGGTAATATTTCAACGTCAAGGTGCATGTTTTCAGCCACTGAAATTAGCCTTTGCTATCATGGCATAAACAATGTAATGCTTTGCTTGTTAACATAGCTAATTTCACATTTAGCTCTAGAAATTTATCTAGAGCTAATTTTAAGAATGTTATAAAAAGTGTTTTAACAAAAGTCTCATTGTATAAACCTGAAGAGTTTTTTTAGGTTAAGTTTTTATGTAACAAACTAACCTTAGTTTGATTTTTTGACGATTGTCATAAACATTGTTATTGTTTCAATTGACTTTAAAGCATTTCATTTTATAATCATATAATTTGCACCTATACTTTTCTTACGGGCCAAAATTTGATCCATTATCTTTTACTATGTAATCCAAGGTTTTTCGTGTTTTGATGAATTAAACTACCTGTTATTTTATACCCTAGAATTTATCGCTCAATACTGGGTTTCCACTCGTGCTTTTGAAGATTATGCCCAACCCCCAACACAACTAAGAAATTTTCTCGTTGTTAATACACAAACTGGCTACATGGTTAAAACATGGGACTTACGTTTCGGAAAAAATTTTATAATCAGGTGATCGCTCCAATGCTTTTGTTATGGAGAAAAATGATTTTTATTAACGATTTTACTTAATATTTCGAGCGTTTTGAGCGTTTTGATGAATTAAACTACCATTATTTTGTACCCAAGAATAGTAATTTTCCATCCGGAACGGTCTAGCGCTTGTACTTCGCGAAATAATTTCCAACCACAAACCCCACTACAAAACTTTCTCGTTTAATATAATAGGATTTACAAATTAAAAAAAAAAAAAATTGAATTAAGAAAGAAAGGTTGGGCACTATCTTGGGGCATCGAATATGTATGAAATGTTTTTTTATAGAATCAAATAAATGACTTTAGATGAAATCTTTTATTGTACTTATATGGTGCTTGATAAATCTTTTAATCACATAATATATCAGACGGCAGGGTACATTTATGGATTCATATATTGCAATAAATTCACGCTCTAAAACACGCCCACATGTACGCCCGTTGCATGTGTACACAACCGTTTGTCTCCTATATTTTAAGAACTCGTAATGCAACGCTCTCATGTGTACATGCCCTTATTAGTTATGCGATTTTGTGTATACTTTTTACACCAGGTTTTGACAAAATGAAACAATTGATTTTCAACGATGTTCCAATCACTTTAATGACCTGGTGGATAAACTTATCAATGAGATAACCTGATTTTAACACAGTTCTTCGCGAAAGTCCAAATGGTTCTATATTTTCTTAATAAAAAAAGAGTGTGACAACAATTCTTTGTTTCTTATTTTTATCTACTGGGGTGCAGTCTTCCCGACCAAAATGTAACAAAATCAATTAAAATCTGCTTTTCGACTCACGTTGTCAAAGCATTCATAACAGCCCAAACCCAAAGTGACCCAGTGTAGTAGATCGAGTGTAAACATTGTGCAAAGAGCTACCTCTCTCACTTGATGGCTTTTCGTCACATTAAAGATCGGCCGGTAATGATATATTGTCCGGTAGATGGGTATATCATAGGGACATCAAGGTCACGCCGGAGAACCGTGACATTCAGTGGCGTTGTATCACTCGGGCCTTCTGCCTCCGACACCGCCATCAAGGCAGCGGACCGTTGCCCATCAGCGCCATCAACGGCGATCAGGGCAGTTAATGGACCCGGCCGATCATGGGAAACATGGTCAAGACACCTTTTGTGTAACAATGTGAAATATCTATATACAGGGTGGAGGAAAGGTCTTGCGAAGGTTGAATGTTAAAAAAGTATTTATATAACAAAACTCAAATTTTGCTAATTAATTTTAAGTGACTACGATTACTTTCTAAACTAGCCTACTTATTCTCCTTGTGCCTTCAAGGGAGGACGGGGGACAAGGAGTCAGAAGAAAATCTTAAAGTAAGCATAGATCAATATGTACAACAAATTAATGTTCTCTAAGAATAGAGAACAATGCCGCAAACCCGACCCCAATAGAATGTCCGAGTCAAAAATGGCAGGTGATATTGGCAAACTTTGTATTAAAATCATATTGCTGAAAACAAAAAATGCAACAAAAACAAAAAAAAACTCCTTATCCACTCTACCTTTTTAGGTCGGGATTTTGGCAAAATTGCTTTTCTCAACATTTCCTTTAGGGACGTCCCTAGTGGAGGTCATCAGAGAAACTGCATTGAGCTACGTCATATGATATATCATTTTAAAGGACTTTGCATTCTTAGTAATTTGCTACAAACCCGACCTCAAAAGATCGAGTGGATCGATAGTTATTTCAATGTTTTTTTTCATAAATATGATTTTAATGTAAAGTTTGATCGCCTGGTATTTTTGACATGATCATCCTTTTGAGATCGTGTTTGCGGCTTTGTTCTCTATTAGAGAACTTTAATTTAATAGCCTACATATTAACCTATGCTTACTTTAAGATTTTCTTCTAGCCTCTTGTGGACCGCCCCCTCTTTCATTTCCAAGCACAATAAGTAGTTTAAGAAGTAGACTGTGTCACTCTAAACCAACTTGCAGAGTTTTAGTTTAATTACTTAAATACTTGTAAAGATGTTATATCGTTTCCAAACTTTTTCCCACCCATATAAAAGAAAGTCGTTGTAATTACACCATCTGTAACTCAACAACGGCTGAACCAATTTGGCTGAAAATTGGTTTGGAGCTTAGAATCAGGAAGAACATAAATTGTACTTTTATATCCAGATTCCTTCAAAGCGCTCCGACCCTCGTGTCTTTAAATTTACCACGTTATTATTATGGAAGCAAAATTTTTGCATTGTAACATATAATTACATTTAATTCAATAAATATCTGTTATCATTCAAAGTATTCAGGGAAGATTGGTAAGAAAAATTAGAGTACATCATAGACTTGCGGGGAGTGAGCGTAGCGAACGAGCTAAATCTGACGGCGAGTGAGAGTAGCGAACGAGGTCCCTTGAACGACAAAACATTCCTTAGGTTGGCATTGCAAAGCATGCAGGGTAAGCTAGTAGTTTATAAAAGAACTTACTGAATTGTGACATTGCAAGAAGAATCAGAGTAGTTATTTTTTAATGTTAATGATTGAACTGGAATAGAGAGCGATTGGTCACTTTGGTTAGTGTGAAGGACTTCGAAATCGTGGTAGAGAGATATCCATGTAATTAAGTTACATTATTTTTGTAAGTCTTCACTCAACAGCTATGATCTGAACAACACAACTATGTACAACTGTTGTTTTTTGAACAACTGTTAAATATATAGCAAAAAATTCGATTTTTAATTGTTTGCTTCATTAAATCTCACTAGAGAGACCCATGTGAGCCCTGATGTATGGAAAAAATTAGCCTTAGCCAAATCTCCCATATGTTTCTTACTTCCCACAAAATGTTAGCTCAATCTAGTCATTGGTTTTCACGTGATGGACTCGCTCACATTTAAAATCAAAAACAAAAATACCCCCGTCGCAGCAGACTTGCGTACTAAGCGAATTTCCAATGGAATTTTGGTATATTTTCTATTTCCCCATAAAACCCATGGGGATGAGAGTATGTAGGTTTGCCGCCATATGGGTTTTGTTGGTAAATATAAGTTAAACCCTACCTAGTGAATGTACATACCAAATTTTATCAGGTTTTGGTGTTGTATTTATTTTTCACATAAACCCCATAGGGGTGAGTACTTAAGTTTGCCGCCATATGGGTTTTATAAGCAAGTATAAGTTAAGCGCTTTCTAATTAATGTACATTCCAAATTTTATCAAAATATGTCAATAAATAAGCAAGACACAAAGTTTTGTTGATTTACCATAAGAATAACATGGAAACATAGTTTTGGGATTTTCTCCACAGCCATTTAAGCTAGGTAAAAAATGCAAAATACTAGATTGTTAGTTTTTTTGAGCTCTTTTAAATGGTTGAATTTTATAAATAAAAGTAAAAAAGCCAAAAAAACCATTTTTAACCCTTTTGAAACCCCATAAAACTCCGTTCCCATGGTCCGATCATTCTGGTTTGCGAACTCAATCTAGTAGATACTGGCTTACACCCCTGTACCAAATTTCATCAAAATCAGAGGTTCCGTTCAAAAGTTATCGTGTTCACGGACACATACACACACACCCACACACACACATATATATATATATATATATATATATATATATATATATATATATATATATATATATATATATATATATCAATTTGAACGAACGGTGTTTTTGGCTTCTAGGGACCTCAAAACGAAAAAGTATCATGGTCTCAGGCTTATGGCTTACCGTGACTACTACCGTAATAGCGTATTCCCTATAGGGAAATTCACTAAAAATCCAAGCTCTCCAATTTTAATATTAGTGAAATTGTATTCGTTTTTCTACTACTATTGGGTATTACAATTTAATGAGCATGCTATTCTGTGGATCTTATAACCTCTTTTAATCTATATCACTATATCACTTTTTTGAGACAAGGACCTCACATAGTGGGTATTTTAACCTGAATATGAACAATGTATATAGAACCGAATTAGTAGGGACATCCCATGTAAAAAAAATTTAGTTTTGCCCCCAAAACCCAGAGGAAAATAAAGCGCTGATGCTAGGATTACTTCTCTTTACTGTCACTGGAAGCGCACTTTCTACCTCTCAAATGTCAAAATGAGCATATTTGTTTACAAAAAAATCAAAACAATAACAAACCTCTGTAAAATTATTCTAGTCATCTGTTTCCATTCAACCAATCAGAGTAATCCTTATCATCTTGGTGGTGCTATCTGTGTTCAGGGGCGGCGTTCTCACTTCCCCATAAGGATGTCCCTATACCCTCGCCACGTAATTGACGAATGAATTTTCACTACTATTCAGTTAAAATGATTAGATAATCAGCTGTTCTATAAAAAATTGCATGTAACGTAAACTCGATGTTTTTGGAAAAGTACCCCCTCTACTCCCCTCGCCTTACCCAGCTGTTTTTGGCCATTTGTCAACTTATGTGGCGTGACTATTGCTCATACTTATTCGGTTATGTATACATTGATATGAATGAGGGATGAGTTTAGAATGATTGTGGCGCGATCTTTTAGTCTTGTTACTGACTAAGGCCGACATTCTCCTTAGACAGGACTGTTAATTAATAGCCCAACAACAACAGCCAATGGCATCTAGAGACCTCAGTTTAACGTGGGATCAAAACCACAATTTGTGACCTCCAAATAGCTGGATTACAAGACGAGACCACCGTCTCGTTCTATTACATCATACCAACAATTTAATAATAAAAACATAAAAATTCCACACTATATCGTCTTCATCTTTTTGTTTTTGGTATCTGATTGAAAAGTTTAAACTGTAAAGAAAATTATGAAAAGTGAGTTAAATAAAGGAAGAGTAAAAAACGGAAAACTAGCGGTAAGCCCTAAACAGATTTTAGATTAAAAAAAATTGTTATGAAGAAATAAGTAAGAAGAAAGAAAAAGTTTGATATTTGATCGTAGAAAACCATTAAAGAACGTGAAAAGACAAAGAAGAAAAGTCATCAAAAGGAAGGAAAAGACATCATAAAGAAAAAGTCTGGAAAAAGCAACATGAATGGAAAATAAATTATAATAATTTTGTTGTAAACACGTAAAAAACTGAACTTGTAAAATGCAAAATTTGATGAAATCTTGAAATGTAGATTACAAAAAGTTTTCGGTTTAAGTAAAAGTAAAGTGTAAAATCCTTTTTCCTCTAGTTACTTTTCTCTTATAAACCCTCACCCTTTGTTTTAATGATATAAGGTGAACATTAGTGATCTTGGTTAACACCTTTGCACCAAGTTATAGGTATTTAGGTTCCCTCATTTCTTAGGTATACAAGTTCCAGAAGGCGTCAATGACGGAAAGGAGAAGGGAGAGTGCTTCGATGGTTTTTATTTATTAGGTTTGGTAAGTTTTAAATAAACCTAAATTGGTTCTACTATGTTCGTTCCATCATCTTAAAAGTAAAAGGTCATCAATAATCTACAACATAAATTACATACCTACGTATATAAGCGAAGAGCTAAATAAAAACCAGGAGACTTTGAACAACCTTTTGCTCCGTAAATCAGACGCCTTATTAAAAAAAAACGATGGCTAAAGTAGCGGAGCCTGAATTGATATCTATACTAGACTGACCTAATCTAAAAGCATTAAACCACAAATTAGTGTTACCTATGACCAACAAGTTGAGTATTTTAAGTGTTTTGTTTTTTTATTACATTGAGTAACAAAAATTTACAAATGATTTTAAGCACCGTACTCTTAAAACTATTTAGAAAGTACTTTTAAAATACAAAAACTTGAAAATCTCTCTTACAATGTAATACAGATTGTTTATAAAATAATGAATGGGCACATTGAAAAAGTTGTAAAAACACTTAAACAAAATGTCAATTTGAAGAAGAAAAAACAAACGTTTATTCACACCTTAATACATTTCAAAATTAGCACCATTCGTTACTCTGCATAAATCAAAGTGGTGTCCGAATTCTTTCCAAGGGTTTAGCAGCATCATTGGTGTTACTCTCTCTCCTGATCGCTGTTAAAATTCGCTCACGCACATGTCTTAAGTATTGAATTGATCCCATACAATATGGAAAACTAAACTTGCTGGTTTTATATTGAGATGAAGATTAAATCATATAGTCATCTTCTATCCGTAGCGCCCGTTCAAAATCCCGGCATTATTTTGTAAACATACGGTATTTTCAATTAAACATTTGCTACACCAGTCAACCGACCACCCAGTTTGTCTCAAATTGAAGTGTAGCGCATTAAAATTTTCCTCTTTTCCGATTAAATCTCAATAGGTGTACAGTAAAAAAATAAATGCTATAGTTGCATTGTCTTATATATTTTGATACGATCTTGGTGTATACAATTTCAGAGACAGGAAACCAAACTTTATAATTATTACATTGTAAATTTCAAAGCAAACTGGGTAGAGCTCTAATTGGAGTTTCAAAAGAATAAAATGCTTCCTCCGTTAATTTCATAACAAGCAGAACAAGTCAGACAAACACACACGTTCATTAATAATATAAAACATATAATTAAACCCTCCAATTAATTATTCTTCCTGTTACTGAATGTGCACTATTTCTGTCTTTTTTTAGATAATTTAAGTAGTGACAATAAAATAATTAACTTATTAATCATATAGTGGGCTATACCACTGATGGATGTTGAAAAATAATATATGATAATATAGGCTGGGTAGCTGAGTAGTTATAGTGCTTGCCTTTGAACCTTTCGGTTGCTAGTTCGATGATAAGAAAGCTAGTAGCTTTTAATGGTTCGAAAATGGACCCAGCTGCCATGGGTTGTTTATCTATAAACTAGGAATACGCCCCGATGTCCGTCCCGTATACGAGAATTTTTACTCACTTTTTAAGTTATTAGGTGACGCTTTTTATGATTCTTTTTTTAGGGAGAGGTAAGAAAAATGCATTACGCACACAGGTGGCAAGCCTGTAGTGTGGGGCTCCCTTAAATACAGGTTTACCCACTAAAAAACCTCCTCTACTCTTTAGGATTCTATCCTGGAATTGTTTATCACATTACGTCAGGCTAGGCCTAAATTTGGCTAACGCCGTTGGGGCTCACTCCTTATCCAGCCACTCGATCAAGGGATCTGGGCCACTTCGCGGTCCAGATCGGGTTTCTTTTCCAGGAGGATGCCCCGGACGAACTGTGATAAACAATCCCAGTTGGCCTCATCCTCCAAGATCTTTTGGCAGACCGAGTCCACCGAAAATGCACCAAAAATGTGTGTGGCCTTCAGGCGGGACCCTTCCCAACGGGGGCAATGGAAGAATGTGTGTTCCGCATCGTCGGGGACGCCCGGGCAATAAATGCAGTGCGGTAAACCGGTCTTGCCCATCCGGTTCAGGTACGACCGAAAATAGCGGTGAATTGTCAAGAATTGGCGGCCGTTCCACCCATGGTTGGACGTGCTTGATAAGTCGCGCAGTCCATCGTCCTAGGGTGTCGTGCTCCCAGCTGTGTTGCCACTGCTGGAAGGTTCGGGAGCGCTCTTCTGTTCTTGCCGTGTCCTTGCCAATCTCGCCTTGTCTCTTATAAATTGCCTTCCTCTCTCCTGCCAAGAGCTCGACAGGGATAACTCCGGCGACCACCAGGACGGCAGGCTTGGACACTGTCCGGTAGGCGGAACACATCCCGAGCACCGCTCGACGTTGAACTCGGGCGAGTGGCAACCTGTACTACTCTTTATCGAGAGCGTCTGCCCACACCTCTGCTCCATAAAGAAGCACGAACTGAACTGCGGACATCAACAGACGTCTTCTGCTGGATCGTGGAACCCCGACATTGGCCATCAGCCTACTAAGTGCCCACCATAATCCCGAAGGACTTAGCAGCACTAGTTGATTGGACCACCTCCCTTCCCACTCGGAACAGAACGACGGTGTCTATCCTCTTCTTCGTAAGGATCACAATCTCCGTCTTACGGAGAACAAGCGAGAGACCGTGATCGGACATCCATGTGTTGACCACACGCATGACTCGGTTTAACTTTAGTTGGGCCAGCTCAACGTGGCGTGCGACAATAAGAGCTGCGACATCATCGGCGTACCCAAAAAAGTGGTTTCCTCAGGCATCTCCGACCTCAGGGGGCTGTCATAGGCAACGTTTCAGAGATCATGGCCGAGTATTGAATCTTACGCGGCACCAGAAGTGACTTCCATCGTCCACGTTCTGTCTCTTGTGTCGTAAATAAGGATTTGAGAGCGGAGATAATCCTCGATGAGTCGCAACAGATATGCAGGAACGCGAAAGGTGTTGCGAAGCGCATCCGACATATCGACCCACCTCGCCGAGTTAAAGGCATTCTTGACATAAGCGTAACAAGAAGCACTACTCAGCGAGGGAAATGGTTGTGGCTCTCGGCTCTCTTCACAGCTCTCCATGGACTTCGGTGATAGCGTCAATCGTTGACCGTCCCTTTCTGAAGCCATACTGACGGGGGCACGAGTCCCCGGCAGCTTCCACGGCAGAGGTCAGGCGGGAACGGATCAGCTTCTCGAACAGCTTCCCAGCCGTGTCTAACGTGTAGAAAGGCCTGTGGGACGACGACAGCTCGGAATCACCTTTGCCCTTGCTGATCAGTACAAGTCTAGCGGTTTTCCATTGGGAGCCGGAAACACCCCTTCTACCAAACAGGCGTTGTACATTCTCAACAACAAGTCAGAATTAATTGAAAATACTTTCTTTAAAGCCTCGCTGGGAATCCCCTCCGGGTCAGGAGCCTTGTTGCTCTTTAGGGAGAGAACGGAGGTTTCCATCTCCTCGAATGTGAAGAGTGGAACGTCATCTAACCGTCCAAAGTCAACCGGCGTACATCCTAGGCCTAGCCTACAAATAAATACATACAAAGAATGATTTTAGCTAAGACCTCAAATAAAGCAAGTAACTTAATAATAATTATGCTTACAATATTAAAGGTAAATAGATTGTAGAGCGAATAAAGCAATACAATTTAAAATCCATGATTGCAAATTAATAAAAATCAAGTAATGTAAGTATTGTAGAATTACGCTTACTTAATACTTAATGCATATATTGTTACCTGAGACATAGGCTACAATGGCACAACACATTCTAATTAGTTGTTCAATTTAAATCTTTCTCCCAAATAGATATTAGTTGTATCCCATAATATTAGTTAATCGCATAATTCCGTACGACAGCATTCCACATCAACATGCCTATCTTTTGGTATAATTTATAACTTCAACAAGTAAACATCAGTGTTGATATATTTAATTTAACAAATAGGTCTGTCAAAATATCAATTAAATTTTATTTAAAAACGTAACATAACGGCGAGCAGATATAAACAAGAAAAGGTTATGTTGTTTTCAGCATGCACAGCGACAACTCAGCTGCGATGGGGGAATATAAACTGATCATAGCAACTACATTAGTCAAATCATGTAGCCTAGCCTAAACAACTAAAGTTCTGTCAAAATTCCAGAAAATAAGCTTTTTTAATACTTGAAAATAATCGCTCGATTATAGTTTATTACCTAGTTTAAAATACTTAAAATCTAACCTGAGAATTTCATTGAAATCAAATTAGTAATAAAAAAGCCTTTTGGGGGCCTAAAATTCTCCTAAGTGAAATTTAAAGGCGATCGTATAGAATTTTATACTCTATGTTCCATAGAGTAAAAATTCAATTAATGGCCCTGTCCAAAGAATAAGCTGATCTTAGACAGTAACAAAGCTACACAAGGCATGCCACCCATTCTACACTCATCCTTAGTTCATATTCGCCTTAAAATACGTCCTAGTAGCGTCGGTGTCTTATCAAGTGATTAAGTGACAAATAAAACACATTGAAGGAACTCATTCTTAATCAAATATGTAGCTCTCTGATAACTTCGTTATTTGGAATGTTTATGGACAAAATGTGAATTCTTTGGGTGTTTTATCAGATGAAAGATTTACCTACTAACAACTTATAGATATAAAATTAAACCAATCAAACGCAGGAACGGTTCAAATTATTCCTTTTATCAACAGAAGGTCTTATAATAATATTAAATAATAACGTGTAAATACATAAAGTGACGAGTTCAGTTTGAATGAAACCTTGACAACCTGCTACTCTGATGGAGATACCTTTTCCGGAATGAAACTTCGGTAGGTTTGTACTACTAATAGGTTGTATTGTAACTACTAATAAGTTGTAGTAGGTTGTAACTACTATTGGATCACTTAATTAACAGAAAGGTGTATTAATAAAATTTACCTACCAACAACATATAGATTTATAATAAAACCATGCAAACGCAGGAACGGCTCAAAGGTTTCCTTTTATCAACAGAAGATCTTATAATAAATAAAAACGTGTACCGTAAATAAATAAAGTGACGAGTTCAGTTTGAATGCAACCTTGAAAACCTAATGCACCTGATGAAGATACCTTTGTCGGATTGAAAAATCAGTAGTATTATACTGCAACTAATATTGGATCACTCGACAGTAAGGCTTATCAATAAAATTAAATGTTCTCTATACATTTACCATTTACTAAAGTATTTGCAGACCATGTTTACATCTCGCTCGTCTTATATGGTGGGGTGAAACCATTTGTGTATTCCCGCTAATGTTATACTTCTCAGTTCTTTAATCTTTCTTTAATTAATCATTCAGTGTTATTATTTTTAGACTTGTTTTAACAAACTTGATCCTTTGTGGGAGTGGCCAGAAATAGTGGTGGGAAGGGTTTGTTTATCCTTGTTATATTCCATTGCCTGATGCCTTTTTTTGTCGTTTTTGTTTTAATTCACTGTTCACTGCAAGCTGATAATTTGGAATCACAACCATTTTGTGTACCAGTTTTGTATTTGTAACATTTGCTTTTTAATCATTTACTTTAAAACTGTTACTTTTTAACAAGTCATTCATGGGTTTGGCTTAAAGATATAACAGGCAACTAATAGTCACTGGAAGACATTATAAGTTATTTAAACGATATTTAAGGAAAGTTGCGACTCAATCATGTTTAACAAAAGTTTAATTTTTTGTTTACAATTTAAATCTGTCTTCCACTCCCCAATAATCTGGAGGAGCATAAAATAAAAAAAACGATCCATAGTACCGAGTTGACCATTGCTTGTTGGTTTACATTCAGTTTTGTTATAAGTTTATTGTTAACAGGTTATTAGATTTCTAACAACAACCAACCATAAATTTCCATAGTTAACAGATATTTGAAGCTTTTCCGCTTTAAAGTAATGTTATTGTGTTTTTGTTTACCTTTGGTTGCTTTTTTTTTTACAAAAATGGCAACCCATTGGAAACTTTTTCGGGTTGAGGTGGTTTCTAAACTTTTTTTTGAACAAAATACAACTCCTCAACCCAAATTTCAAACAGAATGTACCCTCTAGATTTTGATATTGAATTTAAATACATCGTTTCAGTACAGACACCCATCACATAATATAGGATTTTTAAAGAAAAAAACAATTATTAAAAATAGTAGAGAATAACATATGGTTTGTAGTTGTTGTTTCACCTGTTTTAATCAACTAATTTGTTTTTGTTTACATTCTAGTTAGGTGTTCGCTTAAAATGTGTTTCAGTTATTTTTAATATGGAAAGTTTTTCGGTTATTTAATATTTCTAAATTATCAATTTATATTCAGATACAAAATTGATTTACTTTGTTGAAATGTCCACAGAGGAAATCGATTGTAGTGATATCAACGGTTTGCTGCTTTCAACGACTTTTTTCCCACAAGAAGTGGTGACTGTCATCCTAAGCTTTGTACCATGGAAGAGTCTGCCAGCGTGCAGGGCAGTGTGTAAACTGTGGAAATCACTCATAGATCACGAGGTGTCAGAAATGAAGATTAGAGAATCCAAAGCTTCGTTCTATTCTAGCTTTTCCGTCCCGAGTTTAAAAGTAAATCGTAAAACGATTCCGTTCTATCTAAAACAAGCGATTGGCCAAAATGTCTTTGGAAGAAATTTGCTGTCAAACTTCTTTGGTAAATCGAGAACTATGTCGGTTATGTGGAGAGCAACACTTAAGAGCTTCGGCCTCAATGCGAAAATTATGGACGAAATTCGACCTCACCTCGAAATCTTCATATGGTATTGTTCTTATCTAACAACTAACAGCATAAGGATATCACTTTTGGATGAAAAGGGAGAATGTGTATTTTACTACTTTTGCAAGAGCTCACGGGAAGAGGAGGGTTCCGAATGGCAGAAGGTGTTTTATACTTTCAAGGACTATGGACCAGGAGTAAGGTACATCCAGTTCGAGCATGGACGCTGGGACTTCCCAGGTGGGGACCGTTACTGTCTTCGATCCAGCTACAAGATAGCCAACTTGTGGCTAGTGGCCCTAATACCTTCTCCGCTATTTGTGCAAGAGTCCGAGTAGAAGCACAAAGCTCCATGAATCTAATTGGTGTTGATATGTGTAAGAGGACTCGATTCTCAGAATATGATTGTGGAGCTGCTTCCTGTTCCCCTAGTTATCAACTGCTATGAAATAAAAATGGTACATATGAGTTATGACCATTGCTTTATTATGAGTTGTGAATTAAAATGTACTAAATTATCATAAAAAAGGGAACAGCTAGTATTTATTTGCTGGTACTCATCTTTGTCAAAACGTGCAACTTTTTTATTTTCCTTAAACCCATTGTTCATGATACAAATTCATGATACACTGTCTCAATTCTGGGTGTAACGCTGGATTTGATTGGCAACTGGCTTGGTTGGTATATTGCCCATTGGTCTGCCGATTTCCTGTTTAATTCCTGGGAAACGGTATGTTCTTTGAACTTCCTTATTTTAAGCTGATTGAATAGCATATTCGATATTTTGTAGTGTTCGTTCTCAAAAACCTTATAGAATCTTAAGCTTCATTACATCATCCGTCTCAAATTTAGAATAACTGTGGTAAGTTTCAGCAAGCTAGTTTGCTTAGCTTACCAAGGCTGAATTCACCTGTGTAATGTAGTGTAGTCGGCCTTGCTTGGGCTTGGGCTCATTCGCCAGGTTTAAGGGTGCTAAAATCTAGTATATTTTTTGGAACTTGGGGTTCAACCTTAATTTACTTTTTTCTACAGTTATCTGCTGGTTGTAATTAAATTTTCGTAATTACAAATAATTTTCATAACCAAAACAAGGAAAATTTGAAGGGCTGAAGGTGGGAAACAGGATGTTCCTATACTCTTATCTTGTGATTGGCTCAAATCTATTCCTCATGCCCCTTCCTCCCAGAAGCTCCCACATAAAATGAAAGAACCAGGTTAACCGAGCCTTGCTCGTTGATTTTATTTAACTTTTGTTATAGTGTTATGGTAATAAAGCTATTAAATTACCACCAACAACCAACTATACCTCATTACAGTTAACAGCTGTGTTAACTGACCAATGTTAAAATTTACGGGTTTTTTTAACAACATTTATTTCTGGTTCGACATACAGAGTGTTATACACAGAACATCTAAAACATAATTTTAACAGTAAATTAACATTGTGGGTTCGCTCTGAATTAGAGACACCCTGTAACTAAAATAAGTTCATAGAGGGGGGAAACACTTCTTTCAAAGTTATAAGATTGATAATAGAAAATTAGTAATAGATTATTAAAATATGAATAATATGGAAGGTAAGAAAACTATAACAAATCTTGAAAAAGTCTTGGGCGTAGCCTTCTATTTGGGAGGGGTAATCCAATTTCAAAATGTTGTGCACCTGGGACGTCATTTAGGCGATGAATTTACGGTGATAAATTTGGTTTTTCCTGGGGTTAAGGCTGTTTCTGAACTGATTTTTTCTCCAAAACACTCTTAAATGCAAACTTTAAGCAAAATCTACCCGCTAGATTTCGAGATCGTGTAACATACATCGCTTCAGACAGTGCTCGTATTATATTATAGGATTATATGACGGAAGGAACTTTCTCGAGTAATGTAAGAGAAATAAATTGAGCCCAATAACAAAAGGGTAACAAGTCATGGTGTTAGAAAACTATTTGTTATGTTAACAATGAGATTATTATTTATCATATTTGATAATGGAATAACAAATAAAAAAAACTTCAAAAATTAACCTTAATTTTGATAAATTAATTTAATCCCTCACGCGGTATTATAGAGGAGAGAAATATTCTGTACTGGCTCGTGTATTAAAATAAACATTCGTTTTCTTCTTTATTTAAGTCGTAAAGAATCACTCAGATAATTTATTCTAGATAAACAACAAAGGGTCAAAATAATGTTATTTGTAATTAAGTGAAATTGCAAAAACATGGAAGAACTTTAACAAAATGTTTCCTAAAAGACATACGGTTATATTTAACCAAATGAATAAAAATTTAATTACGTCTATTTGTTAGGGAGGGTCGATGAGAAAGTATATTTAACACCTACCATTAGGACTTTCAGCTCACTAAAACTACCCGTCAGCTGCGAGGGGTCAGCACAAGGCTAGGCCACTCCACCAACTGTCTAAACATGTCTAGGATCTGTCTTCTTCCCCACGAGTCTGCCCTCTACGAAGAGATCCATACGGGTCCATGTTTCATCCCTAACGAGCTTTGCTTCGAGTATCGTGATCTTAGGAAGGGTACCGACCTCGATACCAGGTCACTCAAATACCAAGGCTCTTTGGATATGCTACCTGTCACATTCATATACGGTTTGTTCTGCGGTGACTTTAACACTCTTCGCGTACAAATAGTGGGGCCTTCTCTATCACTTAGGGGAACTTGCGGAAGTACCCATGACCCGAAAAGAGCTGGCTCTCGTAGTAAGTGACGTCTGGAATATTTTTTACAGTCCATCGACTACGCGGCTACTCAACTATGACTCCCAGCTGGCCTGCTACTCAGCGAGAGTGCACCAACCTCCTTTTGAGGCTCTGTCTGCCACCAATTGATAGGTGATAGGTGGAATGGTGCTCACGAACCAATAGATGGACATAAACAATAAATGGGTAATGAATCGAACGGCTGACTCAGAGATCATGCGGATGCGACTCATATGGCCCCTACATTCTGAATGCGAAACAGCTTGTATGTGCAACACTTATTTGTAAGAAAATTCGCCTGAACCTTAGTTTCGTATAGAAGGACTGAATTGATTTAAAAAAGACGCTTGCTGGAACGAGGGCCGCCGCTGTTAGCCTTGTAGCAATTAAAACAGGTCTGAAGAAAAGCCAAACTAAGCAAAGATAAGTAATCATTTCCTTCTTTTAGATTTTGAGTGGTTGTATTTTAATTATTTACAAAAAATTTACGTCAGATTCCATCTATTCTATATATAATAAATGTAGCCGTTTAGTTAGTAGTTTTGCAATAAGGTTTTAAATTTTTTTCTGAAGGGCACGGGATTCCCTTAAAGTTCATTTTTTGTCCATAAGATTAACATGGGGAATAATTTGTATTAAATTTCAAAATAAAACAGCTGTTGATAGTATAACAGACAAACACATGTTTAAAGCTATATAAAACTTTGAATTTTTTATGCAAAGGGGCATTTTATGCAAAGGTTTTATTTCCAGGTACACGGGTAAATGCAGAGCATTGCGCTACACAGGTACTCCTGGTATAACATATTATGATACTTTAATGTCTTACAGTTTGTTATTGAGCATACATCAATGATCTAACTTGTTAAATTTTGTTTAATTTATACTTTTTATATACTTTTTAGATACTTTTTATTTGAAACACCGACGCACTCTGGCGTATTTTAAGGTGAGTATGACTGAAGGGGTGAGTGTGATAATTGTGATGGATCAGATGAGGTGTAGCTTTGTTACTGACAAATATCAGCTGTTTTTATTTGTCAGGATCATTAATTAATAGCCCAATGACCAAAGGCAGCTGGGTCCAGTATCGAACCATCAAAAAACACTAACTTCTCTCAGGATCGAACCGGCTACCTTCAGATTCAAAGGCGAGCTCTCTAACCACTCAGCTACCCAGCCAGTATTAAATATTAATTGTATTAAATATTGCATTAAACTATTGGAGTAACAAAGACGACTTTGTTTTCGTTTACAAGTATTAAAATCTGTAAATTTTAACGTTCATTCAAGGACAAGTTCAATCAATCAAACAGCGGATTACACAGTTAAATTTTCTGAAAGTCTAAAACTGATTCGCAATCACACAAAAGAAAACGAATCAACTTTATTTCTACTACTTTATTCGTTTGGTAAGTTTTGTATTATTTTACATTGAATTCTATTTCAAAGTTAATAATTTAGCTCTAATATTCCTGTTGTATTATTCACTCCACTACGAAATGATTGTTTCCTTTTCATCATATCCCCTAGTTACTTTATGGGAACTAGGCATCAAGTAAGAAAGGAAAATGTTGTTTTTCATTGAGGAAAAATATTTGGACGGATGCACTATGAATATATTAAATATTCATAAAAAATATTTTTGGAAATGATTAAACAAGCAAAAGCGTTGATATGTGAACTAGTTGCTGAATTTGAGCTAATTAACTTTAAACCCCTTTTGTTAGGTTCGGTAAATGTTTCTTAATTCGTCAATTTTTTTAAGAGAATGTTTGTTCATATACTAATTTGTAGCTAGATAAGCTACCATATCTCACTGAGCTGAATATTGCATGTTTGAAGTTTATCAATCAGAATAAAATGTATGACGGTTTGAACTTTCCATTTTTGTTTTTTACCTTTTCCCGGGAAATGCCGTAATAAACTCTTATTTACCCCCGGGTGTTAGAGGGTGTCTCCGAACACTGTGTTGCTACTGGTTATCTAATACTTTAAGTTGGCTACTTGAGGTAAAGAGGGTGTAAATACGGCGGAGACTTTTATCGAAAGCCCTTCTTTTGGCTAAAGCAAAATCTGATTGAACAGGTGTTCATAGTCACCTTCCAATATTAGGTATAGATAGCATTTAAAAGGACAGTACCAGTGTGACCTAAATTTATATTATTTCTACTTTAATTCCTATTATTAAAGAGCCTCTTCCAAGTTTAATGGTTTTGAACGTACAGAGTTAAATTAATTTTTGATGTATAAAAAAAGACGATCACCTTCATATTCATGTTTGTCGACTGGCTCAGGCACCTCCTCAACCACCTCCACCTCCTCTTCCTCGTCGTCGTCATCATCATCCTCCACGTCGAACTGATCAGTGATGTCGTCCTCGTCGTCATCGTCCTCATCCTCTTCTTCCTCAACCTCCTCGTACTTGATGACCGGCCGTCGCCGCCTCCTGGCCAGGGCGTCGGCCACCGGGGTGGTCGTCGGCAGCGGCACCGGTACTACCTTCGTAGGAACCGTCCTGTCCTCCGGGAACCCGACTATCTTGGAGGACAGGGTGATAGAGTCCATGGGGACCTTTCGTTCCCTCTCGTTGGAAACATTGCGGAGTCCTTGCACATCTATGTCCTTTGACTGGTTGAGCTTCACACTTATCACTGGCTTCGGCGCCTTCGTCGTGAACCCCGAATTCTTTAACACGCTGTGAAAACTTTTTGTAAAGTTCGACAACACCGGTTTTGGTATCAAATTAAATTTAGTCCAAATTACTTTGTCTCCTTCCCAACCGTCCCCGTTATCATTATATACTATTTTAAAACTCGCTAATAGAATTAGCAAAGTTAAAATGAACATTTTTTCACTCTCCGAAGGCACGCATTTTCCCCGAGGACACCTTCCACCGACACGTCAAAATCGGAACTGACAAGGAGTGTATTCCTCTTTAATCTGAATACCGCTTCCTGCCCCTCTCTTCCTCGGTGCCTCGCTTCACTTCCTCCCGTGCCACGTCCGCGTCGTCCCCGTCCGGCCAGTCATTGTCCCGCTTTGTGCTTTATGCTGCGGATTCTCCAAACAGCGCTTACGTAGAGGTTCCATTGTACGCATACCGTTACCGCCACCTCTGCCTGTCGGACAATACAAAACTGCTGGTTGTTTGCGGTCAACACGACATCATTTGCACACTGTGACCCCGCCCCTTCCCGCCCCGCACCCGACAACAATTACTTGCGTGAAATACGCTGGTCATTGGCCGTTGACCCTGTAACAAAGAATTCCCATTGTATATGCATTTTATTAATAAAATTATAAATTTACTGGTAATATAAATATTAGATCTAAAACTCAAGCTGCCTCAGGAAAAGGCAGATATCTTAGAAAACAATCTATAGATTAGGGAATACTGTACTTAAAATTCCATTGATAAGTACACTAGATAGTTATGTTTAAAGTCCTTTTTTAAATTTACGTTTGAAGATATCTTAAACAGTCACAAAAATAACTTCATAAGATTCGAAAATCAAAATTAGGTAATTGAAGTGTATTTGGGATACTTTGTGTTATTTGTCTGAGTTTTGAGATAGGTTTAAAGTTGGTCTCAAATGCTAGTTTTATTAATAATAACAAGACTAGTTTTAATCCCTTTTCCCCACTTTAGCAAAATTATTACTAAGTAAAAAAATAAATAAATACAATAATATCCAAAACACAAAATACCTCAAGTACTTTAAATCTACAAAGAATTAAAAATAATATTATATATTAATTCTTCTCGTTGTTTTCCTTATCAAAACTATGCCCCCCTGTTTATTTCACTGAGGCCACTCTAGTGAAGTTACAGTCTGAGCAACGACTGTAGTTCAGTCCCCTAGTTGGACTTCCGTTGGAAATAATTGTGCCGTACTCGCAGAAATAATTGATCCATCAGACCGGCAAAACGGCAGCAGCAGAACAACAATGGTAGACCGACAAGGCTGGTACACACGCAGCCGTGTGTGACACAACCTGCCCATTATTGACATTCAGACCGTGTAAGCGTCAGTGTGTCGTTATGGCAATCCTAGTTGAGACAGGAAAATGCCATAAAGACAGTTATCAGTTTAGAGTTTAATTATTACAGGTTACAGGGTCCCAAAACCACTGACCTGATCTAAACCGCAGGTCCTTCCTTACGACCAACAGTATTTTCCAAAATAGTACCTTCCAGTTAAGATTCCATAAATGTTATTGTGATGGTTTGGTTTTGGCTTGGCTTAGAAAATGGAAATTTAACTTAAAACCAAGCTTTAAGGACATATTAAGCAAATTTTTCCTTTAAATATATGAGGTACTGTATAATGTTTTTTTTAAATTGTGCTTACCGCTGAAATAAATAAATAAACAAGTATAACAACAAGTATCCTTATCCAGTATAGCGCAAGACTTATAGAGGTAAGAGTCTATCATACATAGTTCACGGTCTGTTTGTGCGTTTGTGTTTAAGAACATTTTTTTGTTTCTTAGGGATTATCAAACACAAACATGAAATTGCATTTTGCGTCACGATTAATTTAAATATTGAAAATTATTTTTCAAAATTGTTTGAATATCTTTATGAATAGTGGCATCTACGAAAATAATACTTTCTCCATGTACTGTGGTATAGGGGTAGAAAGTAAAAATGAAAGCTCAGAAGGAAAAAGCAAAATATAGTTCCAGTTCCATTTACAATATCTGGAGCGTATAGCGAGGAGTGCGTGGACGCAGGGCGGTGCGGCACGCAGGCCATCTATTATATGTCATTATCAGTCCGGGATATTGGCGCATCGAATCCCACACGTACATCCCCGCACCGCCGCGGCGACACTGCTGGAACTGATGGCCATATTTCCATCTGACAGCTGGAAACCGAAATATTTGGTTCAACGGGTCACCAGAAAACCGGCATTTCGGTGGTGCGTGGAAATTGAGCCGTTTCAATAATTGCACCATCATAAGATCGGATACAGAATTTCGGAAAGGCAATTTTTACTTGTTCAGACGTGTCGAAGAATGTTATGGTACGTAACAAACAACTATATTTTTGTAAAATGTATTTCATTATATTCCACAAATACTCTATTCGATTCGTTTGAGTTATATTACATTATTTATAGGAAAATTAATTAAAATTTCCCAAGTGGTAAATCAATTCTTTATAAATTAAGCGGTTTTCTCATCAATTATTAAACTATCATACTTATTGAATAGGTTTACCTATGAATAGGTCCCTAGAATAACCTTAAGAAACTGCTTAATCAGTTTTATAACTAAGAATATATACCTCCTCCCTCGACACAACATAGTCGTTTGATCTTTTCTCTAGGCCTCATGAAGTTTGTACACTAAA
This sequence comes from Neoaliturus tenellus, assembly GCA_030545055.2. Taxonomy (NCBI): domain Eukaryota; kingdom Metazoa; phylum Arthropoda; class Insecta; order Hemiptera; family Cicadellidae; genus Neoaliturus; species Neoaliturus tenellus. The sequence goes on along the minus strand of CM061534.1, from coordinate 82,128,914 downwards.
CTTCCTTTCTGGCGTGTATACTTTACTTCTGACTTATATTTATCAACAACCAAGTTAGACTTTAATTTTTATTTTCAAAAATACTTATGGTCGCTTTAAACAAATACCAAATACTTTTTAAATAGATGTAGTTTTATTCCTGTTAAACGTATGGTAGATTTCAGTTTAAGTTTAAACTATATTAGGAAAAGTGCGCATTAATGTTTCATAAAGGGATCTTGTATAGGCCCTACCAATGTTTTCACCGACAAACCTTATAAAAAAATTATAATCTATTGCACTGAAAAACAGTTCTGAATTTTAAATATCTTGGTAACGTTTTCAAGTTAGAAAGAGTAGCACTTGTTCAGTTAGAAGAGTTAGTAATTTAGCAACTGTTGTTCGGTTATAAAGAGCAAAGTTAAGGAGGCACCAGGTAAGCAAAGTGTTCCAAAGTTCAACATCTGTTTCATATGTTCTCCCCGAGCTGTCGTTGTGGGCAACTGTTGTCAGGTGCAGGGTAGAGAGGCGCCAGGAAAGCAAAGTGTTCCCATGTTCCACATGTGTTTCAGATGTTCATTCTGAGCTGTCGTTGTGGGCAACTGTTGTCAGGTGCAGGGCAGAGAGACGCCAGGTAGGCAAAGTAACTGACTGGGTAGCTGAGTGGTTATGGTGCTCGCCTTTGAATCCAAAGGTTGCCGGTTCGATCCTGAGAAAAGTTAGTAGCTTTTTTAAGGTTAAAAAATGCCTCTGGCGTAAATACACCCAAAAAAAAGTGTTCCAATGTTCCACAGGTGTTTCATATGTTCATTCTGAGCTGTCGTTGTGGGCGACTGTTGTCAGGTGCAGGGTAGACGTTAAAAAATGCCTCTGGCGTAGATACACCCAAAAAAAGTGTTCCAATGTTCCACAGGTGTTTCAGATGTTCATTCTGAGCTGTCGTTGTGGGCGACTGTTGTCAGGTGCAGGGTAGAGAGACGCCAGGTAGGCAAAGTGTCCCATGTTCCACAGGTGTTTCAGATTTTCATCCTGAGCTGTCGTTGTGGGCGACTGTTGTCAGGTGCATGGTAGAGAGACGCCAGGTAGGCAAAGTGTTCCCATGTTCCACAGGTGTTTCAGATGTTAATTCTGAGATATCGTTGTGGGTGACTGTTTTCAGGTGCAGGGTAGAGAGACGCCAGGTAGGCAAGGTGTTCCCATGTTCCACAGGTGTTTCAGATTTTTATCCTGAGCTGTCGTTGTGGGCGACTGTTGTCAGGTGCAGGGTAGAGAGACGCCAGGTAGGCAAAGTGTCCCATGTTCCACAGGTGTTTCAGATTTTCATCCTGAGCTGTCGTTGTGGGCGACTGTTGTCAGGTGCATGGTAGAGAGACGCCAGGTAGGCAAAGTGTTCCCATGTTCCACAGGTGTTTCAGACGTTAATTCTGAGATATCGTTGTGGGTGACTGTTTTCAGGTGCAGGGTAGAGAGACGCCAGGTAGGCAAGGTGTTCCCATGTTCCACAGGTGTTTCAGATTTTTATCCTGAGCTGTCGTTGTGGGCGACTGTTGTCAGGTGCAGGGTAGAGAGACGCCAGTTAGGCAAAGTGTTCCCATGTTCCAAAGGCGTTTCAGATGTTCTCCCTGAGCTGTCATTGTAGGCGACTGTTGTCAGGTGAAGGGTAGAGAGATGCCAGGTAGGCAAAGTGTCCCCATGTTCCACAGGTGTTTCAGATTTTCTTCCTGAGCTTTCGTTGTGGGCGACTGCTGTCAGTTGCAGGGGAGAGAGACGCCATTTACGCAAAGTGTCCCCGTGTTCCACAGGTGTTTCAGATGTTCATTCTAAGCTGTTGTTGTGGGCGACTGTTGTCAGGTGCAGGGTAGAGAGACGCCAGGTAGGCAAAGTGTCCCCATGTTCCAAAGGTGTTCAGGTGTTCTCCCTGAGCTTTCGTTGTGGGCTCCTGCTGTCAGGTGCAGGGGAGAGAGACGCCAGGTAGGCACAGTGTTTCCATGTTCTACAGAAGTTTCACATGTTCTGACTGAGCTGTCGTTGTGGTCGACTGTTGTTAGGTGCAGGTAGAGAGAGACGCCAGTCAAGTAAAGTTTTCCCAAGTTCCACAGGTGTTTCAGATATTCTCTCTGAGCTGTCGTTGTGGGCGACTGTTGTCAGGTGCAGGGTAGAGAGGCGCCAGTTAGGCAAAGTTTTCCCATGTTCCACAGGTGTTTCAGATGTTCTCCTGAGCTGTTGTTGTGGGTTACTGTTGTCAGGTGCAGGGTAGAGAGACGCCAGGTAAGTAAAGTTTTCCCAAGTTCCACAGGTGTTCCAGATATTCCCTCTGAGCTGTCGTTGTGGGCGACTGTTGTCAGGTGCAGTGTAGAGAGGCGCCAGGTAAGCAAAGTGTTCCCATGTTCCACAGGTGTTTTAGATGTTCATTCTGAGCTATCGTTGTGGGCAACTGTTGTCAGGTGCAGGGTAGAGAGTTGCCAGGTAAGCAAAGTGTTCCCATGTTCCACAGGTTTTTCAGATGTTCTCCTGAGCTGTTGTTGTGGGTTACTGTTGTCAGGTGCAGGGTAGAGAGACGCCAGGTAAGTAAAGTTTTCCCAAGTTCCACAGGTGTTCCAGATATTCCCTCTGAGCTGTCGTTGTGGGCGACTGTTGTCAGGTGCAGTGTAGAGAGGCGCCAGGTAAGCAGAGTGTTCCCATGTTCCACAGGTGTTTCGGATGTTCATTCTGAGCTATCGTTGTGGGCGACTGTTGTCAGGTGCAGGGTAGAGAGGCGCCAGTTAGGCAAAGTTTTCCCATGTTCCACAGGTGTTTCAGATGTTCTCCTGAGCTGTTGTTGTGGGTTACTGTTGTCAGGTGCAGAGTAGAGAGACGCCAGGTAAGTAAAGTTTTCCCAAGTTCCACAGGTGTTCCAGATATTCCCTCTGAGCTGTCGTTGTGGGCGACTGTTGTCAGGTGCAGGGTAGAGAGGCGCCAGGTAAGCAAAGTGTTCCCATGTTCCACAGGTGTTTCAGATGTTCTCCTGAGCTGTTGTTGTGGGCGAATGTTGTCAGGTGCAGGGTAGATAGTTGCCAGGTAAGCAAAGTGTTCCCATGTTCCACAGGTGTTTCAGATGTTCTCCTGAGCTGTTGTTGTGGGCGACTGTTGTCAGGTGCAGGGTAGAGAGGCGCCAGGTAAGCAAAGTGTTCCCATGTTCCACAGGTGTTTCAGATTTTCATTCTGAGCTATCGTTGTGGGCAATTGTTGTCAGGTGCAGGGTAGAGAGGCGCCAGGTAAGCAAAGTGTTCCCATGTTCCACAGGTGTTTCAGATGTTCTCCTGAGCTGTTGTTGTGGGCGACTTTTGTCAGGTGCAGGGTTGAGAGTTGCCAGGTAAGCAAAGTGTTCCTATGTTCCACAGGTGTTTCAGATGTTCATCCTGAGCTGTCGTTGTGGGCGACTGTTGTCAGGTCTAGGGTAGAGAGGTGCCAGGTAAGCAAAGTGTTCCTATGTTCCACAGGTGTTTCAGATGTTCTCCTGAGCTGTTGTTGTGGGCGACTGTTGTCAGGTGCAGGGTAGAGAGGTGCCAGGTAAGCAAAGTGTTCCTATGTTCCACAGGTGTTTCAGATGTTCATCCTGAGCTGTCGTTGTGGGTGACTGTTGTCAGGTGCAGGGTAGAGAGGTGCCAGGTAAGCAAAGTGTTCCCATGTTCCACAGGTGTTTCAGATGTTCATCCTGAGCTGTCGTTGTGGGTGACTGTTGTCAGGTGCAGGGTAGAGAGGTGCCAGGTAAGCAAAGTGTTCCTATGTTCCACAGGTGTTTCAGATGTTCTCCTGAGCTTTTGTTGTGGGCGACTGTTGTCAGGTGCAGGGTAGATAGGCGCCAGGTAAGCAAAGTGTTCCCATGTTCCACAGGTGTTTCAGATGTTCACCCTGATCTACCGTTTTGGGAGCCTACTTGACATGTTCCCTCCTTCCTTCTTGTCTCTTTCATCGTCCTCTTATTTTTTACACATATCTGCATATTTTGATTCATATTTTAAGAAGTATGTGTTAAATACATTTTTAAATTGTACAGTATTAATAAAATAATATGCGATTTACATTTTTGTTACATTGCTCAGTTTAATAATTTTTATCCAAATATTTAATAAAATAAGAATAAAAGAGTAAGTGTTTTACTGTGGTAAAAATCAATGAAAATTATATTTCAGATAAAAAATTAAAACTTTTATTCATTGAATCTAGATTTGCCATATTTTTTCATTATTCGTTATTCAATTTTACACCACTAAGAATTTTTTTACAAAATTTATTTTTTTATGTTTAGTCATAACACAAAAAACGTAACACACGTAGTCTGTTTCTCGTCAGATGTATCCAAATTCCGAAGACAATAGTTTGCTCTGGTGAGAGTACCTTCCACGGTAGCGCTGGAGCTTCAAGAGCCCAGTGGATGTTGTCCAGGAACAAGAATAGGAAAGCAAAACCATTCCAAGACCTTTAAATGACTTACGTTGAAGGACCATAATATGAAAAAGACAAATCACTCAGAAATATATAAAAATTATTGGGCCCGTGCAGCGCAATGCTCTGCATTTATCAAGAATACCTGGTGATCAACCTTGCTCCATGTTAATTTACCGTGTTACTTTGAATGAAAATTAAATTGTAGGGAAATAAGATTACACCATATATAAAAACTCCTTTAACATTTAGAATAAATTCACAGATGTTGGATCTAGATAGTTCATAAAAAAAACATGACAACCGAAGATAACTCAATATTTAATTGCAACTCCCCGGTCCAGTATGAACTATGCAGACACTCACTGAGATTGTTTTTCTAGTAATAAATGAGTTAGTAGTCGACATAGTGAATAAGTTAACTCTATATTACAGTAATATTTAACAGACTAAATATTCTTTAACTTAACTTTCTATGGAATCACAGAATTTAAATCAAGAAATTACAAAAATCTACATCTTTGTCAGTGTTGGCCCATTTAGTTTGATGTGGTATGTAAACTTCGGTTAAAATCTATGTTTATAGCAACCAATTTTGCTATAAACTTGTTATCTATAATGAAGATAAAAGCTTTTAAATGTTGTCTCTTTTTAACAGGTCTTTCAATATGTGTGCATAATGCATTAAATTTGTTATAGTAATACAGTAAACAGATTATTAAATTTACCACAACAACCAACAGATGTTCACATGTCATTCTTTTCCTAGTCCACATAGCAGTTTGAAAATCCATGCTCAAATATTAGGCGTTATATTTTAGTTTTGTCAACTTTCGTTATTAATGGTTTAAATACCTGAGTTATGGTAATCCAATTGTTGTCCAGCAACTAGTTTCGACTCATTTATATATAGTCATCTTCAGGCTTTAATACAAAGATGTAATATCTCTTCATAAGAAGAACGTCAACGTTGTTAAAAGTTTAATAAATAATGACCACACACGGTACGGATACATTACAAATAACGACACGGACACGAAAAACACGAACACACACGAACGGAAACACTTAAAGACTTCTAATACTGATGTGGGCGTATTGACATGTCAATGCACCCACATCAGTATTAGAAGTCTTTAAGTGTTTCCGTTCGTGTGTGTTCGTGTTTTTCGTGTCCGTGTCGTTATTTGTATGTATCCGTACCGTGTGTGGTCATTATTTATTAAACTTTTAACAACGTTGACGTTCTTCTTATGAAGAGATATTACATCTTTGTATTAAAGCCTGAAGATGACTATATATAAATGAGTCGAAACTAGTTGCTGGACAACAATTGGATTACCATAACTCAGGTATTTAAACCATTAATAGTATTTATTGGTAATCCGGAGGCTAACATTCCATTATGCAACTTTCGTTGTTGTTTCAATACCAATCTGATTCACCCATAAGAACCACGTCAAACATTTCAATTTCTAAACTTGTTTTAGTACAGGAAATTTCTGGTGTTAAGTTATTAAGCTTTTTTTGCCCAAATACATATAAACACTCAAGATAAATCTACGTGCTACATTTTGGGAAAGGTAAAATATACAATTTGTACCACACAATAGACACTCATTCCATTAAATTATTGAATTGTGTTGATATATCAGTACCAATTGCTTCTATTCAGCAAGCTTTTTAACATGAGTTTGTTTGTTTTAGTATCAAAAGCTGGTTTATTTGCGATTCAATAAAAATTTTTATTGGTGTTACTCTTATGGACAAAAAGCAAACTTTGAGGCTTCCTTTGTCTTCAGAATTAAAATTTCAAATTTAATCTAAAACCTTATTGCAAAACTATGACGGAGACCACTCTTTTGACACCTCAAACGTTAAAACTGGTCTAGAAATAAGGGAGGAGTAGTGTTCACAAAAAACTCATTCACGTATTGTATAAATGGAAGATACAAAGGAAATATATATTTAAAAAAGATATATATTATATATGAAAATTAGGTAATTTATGTATTAATATAAAATATAAGGCAATTACATATCAAACATTTAGATTAGTTTGATCTCACTCCTTTAATGGATAAGTAATCAGTTTAATTAAATCTTATAGAAGTGCACAATATGTCTTTTGGAATGCATAAAACATTAAAAAATACATTCTTGCACCCCGAAAAGTAATCTCTTTTAATGATTGGGATTTTTTCATTTACCCAATTATAACTTTTTTCATAGAAAAAATTGTAAATTGTTACAACTTATTTTGATTTCAACCAAACCCTCAGTGGGTGTAATAAGTAAAAAAAATATCCAGTGATAAAATAATATGTTATTTGTTTGACCTCCAAATAAGCAGTTATAATTATGACCGTTAGCCTTCAGTGTTTCATTCCACCAGCGTTATCTATTGACCTTCCATGTAAGATAGTTACTGTCGCTTTTTCAGTACAACCAACTTTATTGTTGAATGTAACTTTAAAAAACTTGCTAACAGTTTTAAGTTCAAGAATATCAAATGCAATGAAAGTAAGTAGATTTTAATGATAAAAAATTATTATAATTGAAATAATTGTTAATTATTTTAGTATTTAAATCGTGTATTATTGTAGTTTTTTTTTTTTTTTTTTTTTTTTTAAGTTCGCAACTATTTTAAAAGGATTTTATTCATAGATAATACTCAAATATTTTTATTTGATGTTGTAGGTGCGGCATAATTTCTCTCATAAAACTCTCTGACAGGTCTGCCGGTAGTATCACTTAGACTGCCGAGCGCCTCATTATTGTAAAACACTCGGCTTCACAGCATGATAAAGTTAGGCCTATAACAGAAATTTATAAAAAATTATTTCAAGTGTGTAATAAATCGTGTTTCAAGTTTCAAGTCTTCTGAGTTTTATTAAATTTATGGAAAACAAACTAAATGTTTTTATTATTATTTTTATTCTTGTATATTAATGCTGTATTAAGTATTCATTCGTGAAATCCTTAAGGTAAAACCAACAAAATCCTGTATCTCACTTATTCATTGACATAACTTGGTAAAATTTGGTATATAGGCTACCTTCACTTGCTGGAGTTTAACTGAAATTTGCTTAGAACATCCATATAGCGGCAAACCTAGATAGTCACTTCCATAGAGTTTATGGAGAAATTAAAAAAAAAAATACTGAATATTGTTACAAATTGGTATTTACTTTACCTAACCATTAAATTTTTCTAACAATTAACATTTTCTAACACAATCCTATGACAGCAAACCTATACTCATACCTACAGTGTTTATGGGGGAATTGAAAAATCTGTGATTCTTTTGGATATTCGTTGAGTATGCAGATCTACTGTGACGGGGGTATTTTTAGTTCTTTTTCATTTAGAACATCTGAACTAAATTTATCGATTCCGACTAGGGTGTACAATAGTGCTAAATAATTATAAAAAAAACAAACGGAATGAGTACATAGCATTTGCAGTGGCGCACATCAGGTGGATGCAATGACCACCAGTAGCTCTAGCCCCATCAGGTCCGCCCTGGGTCACGTCCCAGGTAAAGGTCGGGGTCCGCTCTCCACCGTCCCAACGCGTCCCGGGGCGGGAGGGCGAGGCGTCGTCCCTGCTCGACCTCACGACCGCTCCGATTTCTTCATTACCGCCATTATTTACGTACCTGACGACTTGGCCACTGACATTTGCCGGTCATCGGTTCGTGATTAATAACGAAACGTTTTCGATCGCTCACGACTCGCGTGTGGATCTCGTGCGCCGCCGCCGCCGCCGCGCGGTGTGCCATTGTACGCTGAAATATCGTTTGGCAATTACACCTTTGTAATAAGATCGCAGATTAGTCTTGGAAAGGATTCCGTAATAGTAATGCCCCACTGAACGTTTTGCAACACACGATGTTCATTTGTCTTTTCATGGTGGAAGGTTATAAATTGGTGTGTATAAAATAGTAAGTATTCATGTCATCACGATTTGCCAAATATTATGTCAGCGACCTATCTTTCGTAAGCTCTCTTTTTAGGAAATTTATATTTTAGATTTAGATATTGTATTGCTCTTCAATCATTTCGTTTCTGAATAGACTGACCTTGTACATTATGGAAAAGTAATGTTACATAGAAAACTATGCGTTTACCAACAATGAACGCTTGATCCGCCCATCAGAAACATCCTGAACAAGACTTTATATGTAATGGTTAATGAGACCAGTACGTGTATCCCATTTTCTTCAATTAGACTATATCCATATAGTCAAAGGTTAACTATTTGTTTGGCATAATTTCATCATTCGTATGTTGATCGTGTGCAATATAATTACCTTCATCCCACTCGGAAATGTAGGACTGACAATGGGTATCGTCAAACAAGGCCGAACCTATTATAATATTCTTTTGTTTCCTATTGCTCCATACAATACGACAAAATTTAGAGAATTTAGAGTTAATAATATTTTTATGAACATGATCAGCTAACAGTATCTGCATACAAAAACGACATTCCTGTATACCATTCCGATGTTTTAAACACAGTTGAAATTATACTAGTTGTAAAGAATTCTAGTTAATGGGACTTCAAAGATTGATTAAATTGATTTATATTATGTAAAAAATGTTGAATCGTTATTGAAAATTATGTTGGTGAGAAGAATTTACAAACCTATAACAACCCTAATGGTTGAATTAACCCTTAGAATTTAAACACTTTTGCTTAATTTATTGGTCACCATATTTTTTATATAACCATTGTAAAGCCATAAAATCTAAGAAATGAACCTGGAAGCTATGTAGACTATGGAAGCTAATCGTAGGTAGAGTGTACAGGGTGTTTAAAAAATAATCCGCAATTTTGAAAAGTCACGACTGAAAGGCTTTTAAGGATAACTTTACGACTTAATGTCAATCTGAAGTTAAAAAATGTAATTATTGTACTCTTTCAATGTAATGACTTCTGAAACATCTTTAACAGCGATCACGACCGTATAACACCGGAGATGCTGCAAAACACATGGCAAGAGATCACAAACGGCTTTGATATCTGCAGAGCAACAAATGGACCTCACACTGAAACACATTTGACATTTCAATCGTTTAAGTAACTTTAATGGTTTTTCAGTAGTGCTCGTTTAAAATCCATGGCATTCTCTTATAACACCCTGCATTAGGTATTTCTGAAAACTTATTGTACAAAATATCAATGGTACATTACTAAGTAAATTGTATTGTCATGGAAGGGGTATTTCTTTACATTGCCTTTGTTTTACGCATATCTTCCAATTTTATAAAGATATATCCCATTAGGGAATGAATATTCATTAAAATATTTCATGTGTATCTTGAATGTAGACTACTTGCAATTGGTGATTCCAGACCTCATCACAACAAGGACAGTCAAGATAAAGGCCGATGCGGCTGATAAGCACAGACTGACCTGGCAGGAATCTGGATTGGCGTCCATTAGATCACAGAACTGCATTCCCCACCATCACCGAGATTGGCTTCGGATAAAACAGATTTCTTAAATGCCAGTACTAGTTGGAATTTACTCTCAAGGAAGTCATTTTGTTAGTTTGGTATTGTTGGAATCATTTCTGTTTCAGCGTCGCTATAAAATAACAACTATAACATTTTTATGTCCATTTAAAATTTATCTACAGAGTATGGCAGGAATCTGAACATTAACATCCGTTAATCCGTGGGAACATCTGTAAAACAAACGAGTACCCAATTCTTTTAGCACGTGTAGCTCTTTGATCCCAGAGAGTATTCGAGTGTATGTGAAAAAATGTGCTGGCATTACTTCATGGTTATTTAGATATTGGCAAACTGTCAATTTTGTATACGTTTTAAGAGACTAAAACTCATTAAGGATTAGTTTTTAAGATATATAGAATTTATTTTTAATATTTTAATCAGAAAATAATTTTGAATATAAGGATTAACTTATATAAGGAAATATAAAGAATAACTTAAAATAAGGAACACATTCCCCATAGTCTAATAAGAAAGCCTTATTACATTTTTAGCCTTATTAGCATAGCTAGTTCCCATGCCATAGCTTTACCATCATACGATAGATTAAGCATAGTCCCCAAGGGCTTAATCTATGATCATCTTTGAGTATAACACAGAGATTAATATAGTATTATTTGACGTGCAAATTTAATTTATTAGTTTTACAAGCTAATCATATATATATATATATATATATATATATATATATATATATATATATATATATATATATATATATTAATTGTATTAATTTTCATTTTGAAATTAACTAAGTACCCTTTTTAGTTTTTCAAACATTTTTTTAATGTTTAAAAATGTTTAAAAATGTTTTTAATGTTTAAAAGTCAAATAAAAAAATGTTTGAAAAACTAAAAAGGGTACTTAGTTAATTTCAAAATGAAAATTAATACAATTAATATTACAGTAGCCCTAATCACAATCGTCTTTGGAGTAATATATATGTATATATATATATATATGTATATATATATTTCTTTTATTGTTAAAAAACACAAAGGAAATGAGATAATTTGTACAAAGTATCTTATTTATTAACCTATAAACCAACTCTAGTATAACTAACATAGTTTGCATGGATTGCTATGCGATATCTAGGTGTAGGCCTATGTATGTATGTATTAACGTTACTTTGAGAAATAGTTTGAACGTGTTCCTACCGCTGGTCGTGGCGGCTAACTGCCCATGTTGTTGTGAATAAAAGGTTTTACAAAGTGTTTCTTTTCAATTTTTCATAATTAAACGTAAAAACATTTTGTTTTTTATTGAAAAAGGTTATTTAATAACTAAATTTTATATTTTAAAAGAACATACTAATTCATATCATAAGTACATATGCAAGTTTATTAATCAGGGTATTTCATTTTCGTTTAAAATATTATGATAATTTTAGAAATATTTAAGATAATGCAAACATTCAAATGCCTGATATCTAATACTGAACTAAGAATCGAGTGAGTAGGTGAGCGAAGAAAGTAGCCTAACCTTTCCCAAACTAATTTTTAAAACTTATATTTTTTAACTTAATATTCCAAGGCGGAGGACCTGCGTACAGCAGGTTTAGCTGTAAATCGTTACTATTAAATAGTTTGGTTTCGTTAGTTTTAAATTTAGCTGGACTGTTGAAACTATAGTAGGATTCACAAAAATAGTCCGATGAGAGTCGAAACATTGTTGCCAAATTTATTCTGAAACACATTTCTATACTGTATTACAAATGGTAAACATAAACAAAAAATGACAACATTGCAGGACGAGAGGGGGAGAGGGGGGACACAGCTGATGAAATTCCCATCGGACTATTTTCGTGCATCTTACTGTAGTGTTTAGCCTTAGTTTCATTCCACAATAATATAATCGCACTGGCTTCAAGTGGGGGGAGATGCCTGCACTTTTTGGACTTTTTCCAGAACTGCACAATGAAGACATTGTGAACCACAACAGCCCAGCGTTTGCCTTCAGGTCGGTAAGATAAACAAGGCGGCAGTGTGTAGTGTACGTAGCCTTGCTCGGCCCGTGTCGGAAGGGTTCGGTACATAACGGCCAGTCAGAGTCGTATTTCACCGCCTCCACCGTAACGGCCATTCCGTTTCAACGCCGCTAAAGCCTGGATCAGATTAGCAGCAACATCAAGGCCGTTGTAGAGCAAACCACTTTTATGACCGATTCCAACTTTATGAGATGTAGTGGTACTCTGATTAGTGTACGTTTATTTAATGAACTACTTTAAAAGCAGTTAATAACAGATTCTTGTAGGTTAACTTTGATTAAGATACATAATCTTGTTTAAATGTCTTTGGATTAAATCAATATATCAAAAGATTAATTTATTTAGGTTTTGTCAATTTTAAAAGATATCAAAAGGATGTAGATACAGTGTTATGTGTGTTATGTTATTTTACAGTTTTCAAAAACATTTAAAGATAATGAATGTTAATTCTCAGTTTGCTTCTCGGAAATACTAATGAACTTTATTTCACAGTTAAGTAAACAATGGACTGCATTGTAAGCAGTTTATTATTTGCTCTTTTAATCTTGGAGGCTTTAAAAATTTGAGCTTTCCAGCATCTAAATAAGATACGATCAAAATATAACTTTCTTATTTATGACGAATTGTGTTAGTATTTATTAAAACCCATTATGATACAAGTTAGGCGCTAATGTGAGACATCACTGTAACTTGCCTGTATATTATTTTGCAGCTAAAATTCAGTGCTATAGGGCAGTGTTAAGGGCAACTGTAAACATTTTCTATCTAACATGTATAGTAATTATAAATTAATCTGATATAACCTTTCAATTTACCTTGAACAAATTTTCATGTAACAACTAAAGTGTAGAATATGGTGGTTAAAAAAAATGCAATTTATGGTTCGATGACATTGCATTGTTCCTTAAAGAAAGAAATTTGAGTCACTTTATTTTGTGTCTCTACGCCAATGGCATTTCTTAACATTTTGATGAATAACGATCTAAACCTTGGTCTTATTATTATCTAACGTCAACCTTTGGTTAGATAGCATCTATAACTAATATTTCTAGCACAAATAGCAACTGGGACCGGAATTGAACCTTTGAAAAGCTACTATATTTTCTGAGGGTTGAACTGGCAACATTTTGATTCAAAGACAGCCCTCTAATCACTTAGCTACCCAGCCAGTATTTAATATTTACGTTAATAATTGTGATATTATCTATCTTCTTATTTCTAAAAGGGTTTCGTCTGTTACGCCCCTTTTTCTCTCGACCTACTGAACCGATTTTTAAGATTGAGGTGTCATTTTAAAGCTTAGGATATACCGCAGTGACGAATCGTAATTAAGAAGGTTATATTGTTTCGGGCTTCGCCCCCCTCGCCTTTGATTTATTTCTAGAGAGCGCTTTAAAATGTTGACCAACTTTTATTGCAAGCTCTTTAATGTGAATTGTAATTTAACAGCTGATTACCTTTAATTTTAAAAGCCAGACAGTAAACAAAAATAGATCTCTGTCACTTCATAAACAACATTCACGTACTGTAGGTGAGTTTCACTCATACAGAATCATAAAATGCGCAATTTGCGCACGGGCCACCTCGTACTGCTTATAGTTATTATGTGTAATAATATGTACACTAACATAATATTTATTTGATTTATTATAGAGGTAATAATAATGTTATATAAAAATATTCTATTCAAACAAAACACTAATTAATTTATTTTCTATAGTTTTCTTTCCTGTTGTTTCTTGTAACAGTCATGTACAGATTTTGGAGTTCAACAACTGTAAAGGAAAGGAAAACACAGGACAACAACAAAAAAAGTAAAAACGAGGTTTAATAAATAACAAAGTCGAAGTTATAACTGTAAACATATAACTAAGTAGGTGGTTTGAAGGAAATAAATAACATTTGTACTTTATACAATCCCCAACATGGAGTACAAAGCAGGCTTACCCTGAGCAATAACAAAATTATTCAGCTTATTTAAACCTAAGCTGAAAGTATAACTTTGTGACCGATGCCTTAATTGACCTTAATACGACAGCCAGTTGACTCCTACTTACCTTAAAATCTTATAAAGATATTTATTGTCATTAGAGTACAATTACGCACAGTAATTTTAATAAGTTTGATTAAGTCTAAGTCGAGTATAGTTACAGTGAGTGTGATTTATATGTATCGAAATCGTATGGCAAAGTAAGTAAGAAAACGTAGCAATAAGAACAATCTTTGGTATACTAGCAATCAAATATTACCTACCTTATCTAAGATTAACAATGAACCCCTAAAATATTGATGTAAGCTTAAATTTTATTGGTGTTTGTAATAGGCTGTTTTAAACTACTTTATTTCGAAGAATTTTTGTATTGTATTTATTTGAATTCTTTGATATTACTAGCCGTTTCAAACTTAATAAAAATTACTAAAGATAAAAGGATAGTATCAATAAAATAAGAGAAATGTTAGTAATCTTATAAGAGAAAACCGCTGATGTCATGAATGCCTCAAAATCGTGTATGATAAAGTACACTTTTAGAATTGTTATGAGAAATAGTAGTCGTAGTCCTATCGATTTCTGTTAAACCTTGTGCTGTCATTAATACGTAATAGTAAACTAAATCACTTTATCGAAATATATTTTTCTAGATTGAGTTTTCCAGTTTAAATATAGTGTGTTGATACAGTAGGGAGTGAATGTATAAATTGAATGATATCTCTAAAATGCTCGTCCAAGTGTAGGCAATCTCAGTTCAGTCCGTACAGTAGCATTGTTGTACCCGTATTTCACAAGTGTCTATTTACACAGTAGGTATTTACAGTCGGTGCCAGGGCAGTGGTGCACAGCATAGCCTAGTCCCGCTTGAGGTAGGCGCTGTAGGCCAGCTCGTGGGCCAGTTCTCCCCCCAGTCCGAGACTCCTGCGGTCCCAACCCCCGCCGTGACCGCTGCTGTGCTCGTGATGGTGCTCCTCCATCTTGCTGGCCAGCAGCTTCTTCAGCGTGATGATCAGCGTCAGGATGAGCGCGATCTTGCTGATGATGAACGCCTTGCCGGCCAGCAGGAACAGCCCGATGATGGCAATCGGGATCAGCATCATCTTCTTCATCATCACCATCATTATCATCATGCTCATCATCTTCTTCATCTTTCCACGACCTGCACAATAAAAGAGGAGATGAGTCATCTGATGACAAGAATGATGTTGGTGGAAGACATCTAGGACAGTAGATGTTGTAGATGTTTATAAGGGTCTTTTCTTCATATAAATATGTGGCTTAGTTTGGAATAAGTTTTTTTTACATATAGTTTAATATACACAAATTAATGTACAACATACGCACTTCATGTAACTGTGTAAGTGTTTCATATGTTTATTGTTGTTAAATGTTAAATGCCAAAAGAGTTTTTGGTTAGTACCCTTTTTAGGTAGGATAACCTTGGAAAAATCTTGCTAATTAACCATTATTGTAATACTGTAGTAAATATAAGCTACTCAAAGTTACCAGGTTTTAACATTTTCCTTGTTAAATATTACCATTGTTTGAATTTATTTTTAAATTTTTATTAAAAGTATATTTTTAATCA
This sequence comes from Neoaliturus tenellus, assembly GCA_030545055.2. Taxonomy (NCBI): domain Eukaryota; kingdom Metazoa; phylum Arthropoda; class Insecta; order Hemiptera; family Cicadellidae; genus Neoaliturus; species Neoaliturus tenellus. Next base: position 82,113,417 of record CM061534.1, on the reverse strand, counting down.
ATAGTTTTGCAATCATCAATTGGATGAAGGCTCGTCCAACACGTCCATGATCAATCCAACACGCCATGATAAAAACTATCAAAATAGTCCAACTCCATGTGTAAACTTCAATACAATGCAGACTTACCTGAATGTTATATCTATTTATTTGCAGAATATCATTAAGAATTTAAAAATTATTTGGTGGTAATATAAGTAAATGTAGTAATGTAGAAGTAAAAACTATATTTCCTTGGACCAAGGACCATTACACATTTGGGACAACAAAACCCTAATAACGGACGGAACGGAACCACCATGACTGGTATCAAGTGAGGAGGACACAAGGAACGGGACCGCACCGCTGGGACAGTGGTGTATTAGTGCGTACATTGTTGGACTATACTTAACCCTGTTTCCTGCGACAACATGTCCTTAAACAACCATTAGCGCCGGTTCATGGTCGTGGTCCGAGTAAAACCGGGTTACATCGGGTCTTCCCCGACCGTGAAATGGAGATTCTTTGGGGACTTTCGCTGGCAGGTGGCTTACCGCCATGATCCGAGGACGCTCCTGACACACCGAGAGTCTTCGTCCGCGAGTCGGGCTACTCATGGTCGGTGCTGACTTGCAGAGTCATCCGTCATGTGGCCAGCGACGCGACGGTCACGATAACGGGATGCGCAGTTTGATTAAGACATTACTAGGAAGTGGGATGCTTCGAAGGTACAGGATTGGTTTACTGCACTACAATGTATGATTGGGGTTTAATGCATTAAGTTAAAGTGTTTTATGTATGGTAGATGTAATAGATGTAAGTCGTACATAAAGTTCCTTAAGAAATATACTTTTTGCTATGTTTAGGCGTCACTAACGGGCGAATTAAAAATGATAACAGATCATATGAACTTACAGGACTAATAAGTTTGGTTCAAGGTAAAGGCCACTTACTTTTTTACGGAAAAGAAGTGAATTTCATTAAAAATTCTGCCCCTTAACTAAACAAATTACCTGATCTTATCTGTTATACAAATTATATAGTTTTAATTTCCAGATTGAAACGAACCGATAATATGAGTATATGAGTACATTAACAATATTGAATAAAGTAACTTCTGATTGGTTAATAGTTCGTACTGTAATAGGCCTATGTTAATTTAATTCATAATAGTAGACTATGTGAGCCATAAACTGCGCCTATAAGTTTTTTTGTATGTTTTTTTAAGTAAAAATACTACTTATTTGCTAAAAGAATGTTACTCCTTTTTCAAATTAACTAGGTTTAATATATACTTTATTTAATGGTCTAAGGCAAATCAATCAATATGTAATCTTATTTGTAGAATCTTCCAAACAAATAAACACAATAACAATCCTAGTGCGTGAAGAAGAGTCAGTCTCCTAGCAAAACTAGAGAAACCGGTTTCAGTCGAGTGGTTAAATGAATGAACGAATGTGTGTACGTTGCCTGTGAAGGTTACTAGCGCATCCTCGCCATTGAACTCTATCGGAGAGGTCACGGGCATCGACCGCACAGCGCGACTGGTGACGCAACACTTCTGCTTGACTCAGGAATGGGAGAAATGCACAGTTAGAGCATCAGCTGTTAAGTGACTTCAACGGCTGGGAGCACTGATGGCGTCAGCTGCGTTGTACGGCGGGTATCTTCCTATGGCAATCTGCATGTAGTGTAACTTGCTTAAAAATTTTAAACTATAAGTTCTGACTTTCTTACCCTATTATTTATTTATTCATTTATTATTCAACCCTATATTCATTTATTGATGATATGAAACTAATTATTAGTATTTAAAATAATGAATACTTTGCTTATGAATCACTCAAATCGCAATTATAAAAGATAAAACATACTACCTTCCTAGAAAGACAAGAATTCAAATAGATCCATTAAAGGTTAGTTTTCAACCTTCATTTGTAAGTGACAAATCTAAAGCAAACACAACACGGAAGATAAGCTTAGCAAACATAGCCGATAGGCTTGATTTATCGCTCAATTCGCTACTTCCATTTCTGGTCAGCAAATAACCCTCGGCGCGGACCCCGCCTGTCCACGTGTAATGAACCAACGGCCACAATAGAGACATTCATTTCAATCCAAACCCAATAATCCTCGGGGCACGAAAACATTTGCCTTGTCCCCACATTTTACAAAGATATCCGGAGCACCCAAGGTCCAGTCGATGTAATATCCACCGAGGTACATAACACTGTTTGTGTCACATGCGTCGTAAACTAGGGTATTTGCGTTGCGTCTGACCTTTGCGCCACCATTTGAGACTAAATAAATCCGATACGATACGTATTTTATTATTCTAGAATAAAACACGACCACAATTTTTCATGGGATCACATAGTTCCGAGACTGATGACTGAACTAATTTGAACAGATTAGGTGGTAATTCAAGGCCGCTCGTTGAGATTTATACGGTGCAGTTTCAATGTTTAACAAACAGCCACGCCGCCAACCATTGTTTACCCAAGGACTGGTACGGCATTACGTGTCTGAAGATCAAGGACGATTGCGTTCAGCAATATGCTTCAACCAAGTGACTATTTCCGTTGTGGTTTTATTACGTAGTCGAACAAAACAATTTTTATTGTTATGGATGTAAAATGTTTCAATTCTGGACATTTGTTTTTAAAATAATGTTGAATAACTCATTTTCAGTGTTTTCCTCAATATTGATTTATAACTTGATGTCATACTTGTCTTCATCGATCTTATAAGTAACTTTTCAGTTTTCACAGTTACATGTTCACCCATTTGGCCGGACTAAAGTAACCAGGTAGTTTAACTAAATATAAATTTATATTAGTACTGAACTTAAATCTCTTCTCGCAGATAGTTAGGTATAGGTCTAATCGTTTATTTTTATTAGAAGAGTCTCCAAAATTATTCTAAGGATTTTTACAGAATTTTGGAGCATAGTATCATTTAAAATATTGTTAAGTTGTACCATTGACGATGTACACTTACGTGAATAGACCTCTCATTTAGTTTGAGGCAAAAATTTGGAAGTTTCTTCCAATTACCTATTATTATTGCACGCGGCGTAAGAGTCGCTGCTATCGATGTTGTTATTATTTAGCTGAATTTACAGTGGTGCAAAAACATTTCGTCACAACATAAACAAAAACCTCCATTACAAAATGTTTAATCCTTGATTGAGAAGAGTATTAGTAATGATTTGCCTATCATATAACTCTTGTACTTCCATGTACGCCGCACGAGATCACACTACCGTCAATAGGTTTCAAATACGCCTACCGGTATGGGATGAGAAGTCTACTCTTAGTGTAGTACATAGTCAATGGTTGTACTATATTACGGTCATTGTCTATAATATAGTACTATACTATTAAACTTTTAAACCTGGTGGTTTAAACCTCTTTTTAACATATTGATGTTTTTTATTCGAAATTATACGTAAGTTTTTTTATAAATTCAGTGAAATGATTGTTTTTATACAAACTGAATGCAATAAACTCAATAACATTGTCCTACGTCATAACATCATATATTTCGTTGAGTGCCAATGTCTACTAGAATCAAGCAAAGTTTTATATTTACATGACATTTTAACGAAATACTATTTTTATATTTTGAATTACCATGGAGAATTTTGAAAACTAAATACCAGACTTTCAGCGTAATGTACATGTATTTTATTAGTGTAATAGTATTTATTGTATTGTTAAAGCTAATATTGCCTGTTTTGTTGTACAAAATTATTGCCATGTTGTTGTGATGTTGCTATGTGACTGTTGTTCCCTATTGTTGATATATCCAATCAATGCACAATTTTAACTAACCACAAAATACCCACATACCTAATAAGCGATTGATAATTGCTTATTGAAGCGTAGTCAATAAGCTACTTACGTATTTTCTTTATTTTATAATGTATTTGTTAGTATTTTATCATCATTGTTGGATTTTTTGTTAGATAAAAATTTGGTTAAGTGCCTCATTTCTTGTCAAAAGCATCTATTCATAGTGTTTTGGTACTCTTTATTATTGTTGGCTGTCTGTTATTTTTTCTGTTACTCTTCTGTTATTTATTCATTGTTATGTTTTCTTAACTGCCTAGGTAATAATGTCTTGTTATTGCTTCATTACAAGTATTAGAATTTATCAACGCAGGTTATCATCATTATTATTGTAATTTATTGTTTTTACTTGTTCAGTTATAATTTAGTTTATAATTTTTATTTCATCAAATGTTCCAGTCATATAAACTTTAATTGTTGTCCTGATCCTAGTAAATTTTGTACACAAGTTGCACCTATTATTATTAGCTTTTATATTCTAGTCTGTATGCCTTCAATCCGGAAATTGTGATATTTCTTGTGAAACTGTGTATAAAGTATATAAATAAATGAATGAATTTATATTTATTCGCTAATGCAAAGTTTCACATTGGATTTTTATGCTGTTGTTTATGTCTGACACTTAGAGGCATATTCTTGTTACTGTTGAAAAGCATTTCCTTGTAACCAGTTAATGGTTCAGTAATTTATCTAATCTTGTTAGTATTGTAATATTATTTCTTTTAAAATGGTTTATACAATGTAAATGAGTAAATAAAGAAACGTATATAGTGCTTCATAATTGATTGCTCAAGTAAGAAACAAAGATGAATCGTTTGTTTCCAAAGAGGAGAAAAGTTATTTGAAAATTTATGCTTATGTGTAGATTGAGTAAACGTAAATAGTCATATAAAACAATTTGGTAGAAAAAAATATCTTTTACAGTCTCTTTAGAACATGTAAATTTGATGTTCCTAATCAATAAATTCCATTTTGATAAATTACCTTTGACCTCAAACTTGCCACTAGTCTTAAAAATATGTTATCCCAGAAAACTTTTGTTCATTTTTCGTACCAGAACATTAATTAATTAATTAATTACCAGAACATTAACATATGTATTGTATATATTTTATCGCTATCTTGTTAATGTAATATGTATTTGTTTTAAGGCTTGCATAAAACACAGACTGCCACCTATGCTCAAGCTGGTTGACACCCACATCACTCGTTAACATCACTCCCCCCCTCCTCCCCCAACATCCTGCAGTGGAGCACACGCCCACCAGTGGTTGACACCTTGTCCTTATCACGTTATCTCGCAGGACGTGCCAGCCCGTGTCTGGTATCACACCCGTGACACGACCGTGACCTCGGACGTGCTGATACCAGATACGGCACAGATAACGCGAGATAAGGCGCGATCTATCGCCGACCTCGGCTAAAGGATCTCTCTTGGCAGACCATTTAAATAACTGTTAAAGCGCCAGCTTAGGTTGATGTAGTAGAATTTTTTAAATTCAAGTTGGGTGACAATGTTTTAGACGTTATTTGGTTTGAAAATAGTCAGTTGTAACCTAATGTGGATGAAACTGATGAATTAATAAACAATGAATTTTACGTACCTAGCCATAATGCATTGGCTATTGCATTGATTATTTCCACTTGGAACTGTGTATGTAAAAATGTATTCTTTAAGAAAATAAATATAAAAAGACTTCATGGGCTTAGTAATATTTTTTACAAAAAACTCGTAAACATATTTTTTACGTATTACAAAGGAGAATATTTTCACATTTGTATTAGTGTATTTATGGTATAGATACAGTAATGATCGTAATTGTTATTGTTTTTTGTTTTTTTTTTATTTATTTTTTTAGCATAGACTACTAATAATTTGTGTATCTTTTTATTTGTATTTATAACTCAAAATGTAGCATGCGATACCAAAAATGGTTTTTTCTTTATATCGAATAGAAATGGCAATCTCTCCTTTCCTCCTTCGTGGTCACTTTTAATTTAAAAACCTCGTTTTCCTTATTATGTTTACTATTATACATCTAGATCTATATGTTTCACGCACAGGAATTGCATAAAGGATATCCCTTATGGGTAAAGCAAGAGTAATGAAAAGGATGGGGAAAAGTGGTGCCAAAATTAGCGGAAGTTCGTTAGACATTTCGAACTTCGAAAGCAGCAAGAAATTAATTGAGGATGCAGCCCCGACAGTTCTGGGCTGAGGGTCCGGTGTGGAAACACCGTGGAAAGTAAATTATGCGGACGGTTAGAATGCGGACGAGCGTCTTTATTGACCGGGCAATAGTAATTCCGTTTTGTATTTTTTGTTTTGTATAAAACTATAGTTTAACATGGGATTTAAAATTTAGAGTATATTCTGAGTTATTATCAAAACTGCCGCATGTAATACCTTATGTAAGTGTATTTAAATAAATACATGGTATAGTAACGTATATTTACACAAAATTAGATTAATTCATTATTAGTTTAAGTTGATTTTAATAAACCACCCAAAGGCTTGAATGTAGAAGGCAGTGTTTGGTGCTCTAAATGTTAAAATCCAAATGTTCTTATGTAATGTAATTTTGTTTATAATTGTTATGTTATAAATGAGTTTGATATCAATTCAGCAGTCTTATTTCCAACTATCATTCATTTCTATAAGCTCAAAAGAAAAACATTTTGTTAATATTATTTATAAGTTTGGTTATATCACCCTTTTTAAACTAAATTGATTTAAACACGATCCATTTTTAAGCTACAGTTAAATTCAATTAACAAGCCCTCTTTCTATTCAGGAATTAATCGTTGCAAATAAATTGCTTATCACGGTTTTAGTAGTGTTAAGACTGTGGTTAAACTGTTTTACATACATTTATTTATATATATTTTGTGTTTACAAACAAGTTATGAAAGCGGATATAAATGTTTTGTACTCTTTATTATAAAGATTGATAATTACTAATTACATATTTCAATAATAACGCGTTCTATAAAGTTTAACGTTAGTGAGTTAAAATTGATACATTATTGTAAACTTACATTGATGAAAGAGAGAGTTCTTGGTTTGCCTTTTAGTATATGATGCATTCCCTTAAAAAATGTCGTATTTTAACTCTAAAAATATACATATAGAAAAAAGATTGCTGGAAGAAGGCAGCGCTGCGATCTGTCAGAGGAACGGCGAACTATGTCTAGCATGACAAAGAAAACTCCTGGTGACTGGGAAGGATCACTGATGGACGCAAAATAAAGGAGCATCATATTTACTCAGATAATAAATCTATAAGATAATATATTCCATTCAATTTTAACCATAATGAACTGTAGCCATTTTTAACGACGATATTTTTTTACCAATTAGGCCTATTTAATGTGATGATAGTGGTCTACAGGTTGCATTCAATAAACAATGAAGTCTGTAAGTATTTAATTTACTTTTCAAATGATATTTACTTCCAAAGGAGAAAAAAATTGATTGAATATCTTTCGACATCACTAAAATTCTATCGTGAGTTTATTTTGTAGGTTTGTGAAAATAACTAAAGATATCTTATTAAAGCACAAAGTAACAACAAATAGGTTTGAACCAAAACAAATTGAGTTGTTTGTAGTGTGTAATTTTTTTTACAAATTGTTGTATAAAAAAATCATTTAATTTTGCTGCGATTATTATTAAGTTATGTTCAATTCCAAAATGGAATTTAAGATAAATTTCCATTGTTTTAATCCTATGATATCGATTGAATATGTTATAGTTAAAATTTGTATAGAATTGTTTTTCTTCATACTACTCTAAAAATGACGATTTCATATACAACTATTTTGGGGGTAAATTAGCTCTTTGTTACCCTTGGGGGATAAAAATAATTTCTGTGCTGGTGTCAAACATTACTATATTATTCGTAAAAAAATAACAGCAGCAGCTGACATCAGCTGATTGTTTTTAGTCGTAACAATATGGATTGCCTATTTATAAGCGTGGTAAAAATATTGCAAAAGGGAATTATCAAACATTATCATGGAAATTTAATCAGTTTTCTCTCATTAATTTGTTAATACCTAATTAAAGTACACGGATTGACCACATTACAATTTACTTGTAATGCACTACAAAAACAAGCCGTAATATCCTGACTAAATTACCCTCGTTCACGACACTCGACCTCTCTGGATTTCTTTATGTAGGGGTTTGTCAAAGATTCTCTTTTATTCTTCCCCAGTTCCGAATTCAGAAACTCTAAAATAAAGAATAATAAATGCAGTCCATAATTCAGGAAATGTTAACTAAAATAATAAAGGTTGTAAATAAAACAAAAATTATAAAACAAATTGAATAGAAGATTTACAGGTAACCCAAGGTGCACATTATATACGTGTATTGAGTTTGTTAATAGCTGTTAAAAATGTAAGAAGTCACCTGTTCTCCTGTTAAAACTAAATATAAAACGTCATCTTACTACCAATTGTTTTCACACTATTCGTTTCCTCATCATCGCAAGACTTTATGGATACCCGGTATATATGTTTCAATAAATTTATTTGAAGGACAAAAATTACACTTACATTAACAACTGTATCAAGTTCTTGTATCAGTTCACAAGTATCAAGTTTATTATCAAAACTCTGTCATTTTACAACATCGTACGAAAAGCGTTACTTTGTTAACCAAAATAAGAAATCTACTATTATTAATTGAAATTGTGTTATTGAATATTTTTCCCACCATCTAACCTTTTTCTTCAAATTCAATTTATTTAAAGTTTTGCAGTAAATGAATTTTTAGAGTTTTTGACCAGAGTAAAGGGTCTATGTATCATGGGTGCTTTTGTGTTAAAAAGAAGACGTCAATGCATAGATTAAGAGAGAATAAATGTGTAATGTTAATGAGCTGTTTCTGAATGCCTTAAGACCTCTGCGTTAAAAACGCTTGTGAAATAAATTTAAAAAACATTAAATGCATCTGAAAATTTCTAATAGCCATTAGACATCCAATAATTGCATCACTTCGGATCGATAAAAAATTTTTTTGTTAAGATTTTAGTCAGTAAATTAACATGTCTTATTTATGAAATATATGTATCAATGAAGCCCTCAAATATCCACCCATTTGAGAGGATTAGCAATTTACCTTCAAGGGAATATGAGTAAGCTGTATTTTAACATTGTTATAAAACATTCATTAAATATTTCTTCCTATTACTTTTCCTGAAATTCTTTGAATTCATTATTAGAAGTATTATAGATGATGAAAGTTGGCACTTTGTTTTATTTATTACTTACTAATGAGAAGATTGCATATTTGTGTGAAAAGGTAATTTGCTTTTGCGGGACCTGAGTACTAGATAGAGAGAAAAAGTTATCAAAATTTCACCTAAAAAGGTAACAGTTTGTTTACGTGTATTGCCCATGTGGATTTGGTTTATTTCAACCATTCAAGGTAGAAAATAATTTTTCTCGACTCTCTTCTTAATTAAATGAATCTTTCATCTGTTGCGTCCCATCTTCTATCTTCCTACTAAACCGATTTTGAAGATTGAGGTATCATTTTAAAGCTTATGCTTGTGCAAATGGTGACTAAAATTATTATATCGTTTCGGGCTTTGCCCCCTAGCCTTTTGTTTATTTCTAGAAAGCGCTTTCAAATGTTGACCAACTGTTATTGCGGTATTTTTTAATGAGAATTATAATCAAACAGATGATTACTTTCAGACCAATTCTTAAGTAAGATTGTAAACGATAATGGAACTGCATTAATACCATGAATATTGTTTGAAAAAATCATTTCATTTATTCGAATCGAACTGTAGGTGAGTTTTTCACAAACAGAAATAAATAAATTAAAAAATTCGTAACTGGTGAATGAGCCCCTTAGGTCTATTTATAATGATGCATGTAGTCAAAGTATAAGTTAGCCAATAAGATAAACGTACTTCAGTATATGTATGTTTTTCGTATAAATGTAATAATCTATCAACATATTCATTGGTAGCTGCTGAAGATATCCTAATGTATGTTTGGTATCCTTAACAGAAATCCAAAGCGTTAAGACGTGACGTTAGGATTTTCCTCGTCACACTCATCCTTCAGTCATTTTACCCTTTTAATACGCAGCGTAAAGTGCTACGGTTTCTTAAGAAATGCATCAAATGTATAAAATGTAAGATTTTCTTCTCAGTTTATTGTCAGTTTACCAAACAAGTGAAAAAATAACAATCAGTTAAAATTTGTTATTGTACTAAAATTTTCTTCCAGCCTAGCTTTCAACTCTTTTTTTAGTAAGTAGTTTTTATAAAACCCTTATTTTTAACACATAATTTCCAAACATCTGAATCCATTATTGAATTTCGGTCGAATGCGGATACCTATATAAGAACAGACGAATTTTAGAAGTGATTAATAACGATATTTTTTAATTGAGTCGAAATAAAATGATAATAATAATCAGCGAAAATCATATAGACCTAAATCATACATCTACCATGCTATATTTTAAACACGTTATCGCTTCCTAGCATAAAAATATGTAAAATATTGAATTTTGAATGAAAAATTTATTTATAAATTTGAATCACTTCTACCATCATAACTTTACCTAAACTAAAACAAGTAAACCATATACATAATTGAGCATTTGCTTTGGTTACGGTTTATAAAACAATGTATTGAAATTGTTAATTTTTCAAATAATGTTAAAAATCTAGTCATTGTCCTGTTATTTATTTTATTATTCGTAATTTTTTTCTTTAGCTAACATTTTTTTATATCTAAGTAGGGACATGCTGGATTTTATCCATGATGGTTTTCAGCTAATTTTAAACGTAACTTTACTTTCTATACCTGAGTCAAAGTGATCTAAATGTTTTAGTGGGATTGAAAGGTAACATACTTAAAATATACTTTTAATGTGTGGCTAGAGGATAGTTCTACATCGAAGTTAGCTAGATTTTTTAGCTGCAAAATTATATAAAATTAACCATTATTTACCTGATACACAGGTAGTCACTTTATCAGTAACTGAATACATATGAACATCTTCAAACATCTTTTCAGAACTTTTTTCTTCTTCTTTTTAACTATACCATTTATTATCGAATGACTTAAATAAATAATCTGCATCCAATTCATTAGGCTGATTACAATGGGCACATTTTTTTATTTCAGGTGCCTATATATTTTCAGGATTCCATTAGTTTTCTTCACATCACTGAAATAGTTTAATTTAGTCATTGTTTTAACCCTACAACCGTTAATTTAAAATAATAATCTTATCTGAATATGTAGCCTCTGAGTCAAATTTATTAGATATATAGTATTTAAATTTATGTGTTAGCAATGCGTACGTTGAGTGATACTTTAATTATGCAACTGGCCGTCAGCATTATGCATCATTTCAAGAATTCATTACAATAATATGACATGACATATTAGTATATCCAGCTCATTTTAATCTAGTTTAACGATTCAAGTCAAAGAATACGGGTTAGTATGTATCTTTATAAGCTCTCAAAATTAGTTTACAACGATAAAATACGGTTTATGACTTTAAAAGAATAAAATGGTTAGTTTTAATTACGTTTTTGTTCACTTTCTTTATAAGAAAGTTTATTGTTGCATTTCATTTGCCTTGTGTCCACTTAATGAGTGTAGGGTGTAAGGGTAAATAAGACAAAGAATGAATTTGGAGCAAAACGTTTATTATATAAAAATATATACATCTACCCACATTAGTGTTTATTACAAAGACATTAAATAAATATTCTAGCTAGCTAGAGCAAACTAAGCAAGAAGCACGATAACAACGTTCAAAATTACTTACAAAATTAAAATGCTCCAAATTCATTCTTTGACATTTATTTAGATATGAGAAATATCCTAATCGATGTACTAAACTTTGTACTTTAAACTGGCCTTACAGAGTCAGAACCTCATTTTAGGTAAATTAGTGCAAATACAGGTAACAGAGGTTTGTTGTTTTTTCCTATAATTTAAACTACCCGTATAAACTAAATAGGTTAAGTTTGCCATAGGATGTTATTTATCTTTGGCTGTTTTAAAACTAAATTTCTATTAATATATGGTAATATAACTTTATACTTTAGCTATATACTTTATGTAACTCTCATAAAGTCTTTATTTCTTAAAATTATATAATGGTTATTATTTCATTTGTCTATTTTCAATTGCAGTGAAATATTTTTAGGTACTCCTACTCATAATGTATTAAATGTGAAAGAACAACTATTACGTCCGAAGGTTATAAAGTATAATATATTGAAACTTTTTGTTGTCACTCGGTGGTAAGCTTTCAAAACATACAATACAATGCAGTATATTAACTGCAATAAATATTATAAACGATAATTTTAAATATATCTTTGGCAAAGATGAAAGCTCTTATAATAGTTTATCTTTGTTACACGTATACTGGTTGTTACACTTTGGCATAAAGCAACGTCTACCCTACAAGCTGAAGCTATCTTGTGTATGGCAAATTTATTCTATGACACTAATCAAATGCAAATTAACAATGGCACGGAAACGTTGACGAGAGGTAATCCTTCAGAGCAGCGAAAGAACAATAATGATGACGTACATGATCAAGTTTTGTATTTTACTTTTTTTCTTTTTACCTTCCTCGTAACCTCTAGCCAGTTCTTCAGAGGACATCTTGGGCAGAGCCAACTTGACGCTGTGCGAGTTGAAGAAGCTGGCCACTCGGTCGAACAGCAGGTCGTTGAGCTTGGCGTCCCTGGCGGTCTCGTCGCCTCCCTGCGACACCGTCTCCAGGTCGGTCTCCGTGATCGCCCTTCCGTAGTCCACCCTGGAGCCTTCCTCGCGGACCAGCGTCACCAGGTCACCCACCACTATAGAGTCACTCCGGGTGGCGCGGTCGAAGAACGTGATCGCCTTCCCCTTCAAACACATCATAGGAGAGTCCTTTGTCGAACAATCATCGTATAACTTTCTCAAAATCCTTAGTCCGGGAATAACTTCGTTCTCCTCAACGTTCGTAGGCACCGCAAGCGCCGAGTGCGCCACCAAAAATATCACCAAACCCCACACACCGGCTGCCATGACGTCTCTCCTGCACTTCCACTAAACCACTAATACCGCCCCGCGTCCGACCCCCTCTATTTATACGGAAATACTAAAGTACGGTACATAATCTTAGGCAAGATTCGCCCCCCTTTCTCGGCGCGCATCTTCTACTCTCACCGGTTCGCGTTCGTGACCTTTTTGGTTCCCAGGGCTCGTGGAGGGGGCAGAGGAGTACACTCTGGTCAGTGGCACACACCGTTACGGGCTTTGGCAAATCAAATTTGAGCAGGGAGGGAATCGGGCTGTGAAACAGGTCTCTCTTGTTTTAATGAACCCGCCCACTCGTGTTTGGGAATCCGGTGGGACAATGGTGCGAAAGTTTGAACACTTGCACCTAACGAGGGCCGATCAGGAGATGACACCTGTGAGATTACTCACTACAGAACCACAAATGCTCCAGAAGAGGTTGCACAATTAATCGGTGGCTGCTACAGTGCAACTTCCCGCCGAACCGGTTCCCGCCAGGTAACCGAGACCACCAGATAAGTGTTACAAGTTGCAGCGGATATAACCATGTCGGTTTCGCTGCTCTATTATGTCATGATAATGGAAAGTCCTATCGTACTTGTTAGAGTTAGTGATTAAATACTGGCTTAAATGAGCTTGGATCGTTTTTTCTTTATTTTTGTTGAAATAGTATTATGGAGATCAGCGCATGAAGTTAACTAGATACCTTTCTTAAAAGTAGCACGTTTTTATTTTTGTTTACCTTTCGTTTTTATTTCATGTAGTTGAAGAAAACTCGTAAGACAAATGTAAAAATAAATTAAAATTACAATTATTACAATGATTATTACAATGTTGTATATATTTTTTTCTTTTGGCGAATGTTGTTATTAGTTACAGAAAAAATTTCCCGGGGTTGTGGCTGTGTCTAAACTTATTCTTGGACCAAAACACTCTCAAATGTAGTGTTTAACCAAAATAGAACCGATATATTTTTACATTGATGGAAAATACATCGCCACAGACACTCTTCGTATTATAGAATAGAATCAATTAAAATGTTTTTGTTGCTAAAACAACTGTATGCGATTATTGATTCAACTCTGTATTCAGTTTAAACAGCTAAAGGTTTTAAATTCGATTAAATTTTAATCGTTAAACAATCATAACATTTTTTACCTAGTAATGCTTTTGTTTAACCAAACCTACTTTATTCTCCCCGTAGGCCTATATTATGACCTCTTATTTGAGTGAGATTGAAAGCAAATGTTATGATATATAATTTTAATTAATATTTAGGCAAAATTATAATTTACAGTAAATGCTACCAACATTCAATAGTCATCGTAAAAGTTAAATTTTATTATGTGTACAATTGAACATTAAAGAAAATTAAAACCTAAGCTAAAAGATTAAAATTTGTATGTAAGTGGAAATAGGAGTAAAAGTCTAATAAAAAGAAGGTAAAACTGTCATAAAATATGACCAATCTTTGTTCAACAGTCAGTCGATGATATTTTTGATCACAAACATTTATCATGAGATTTTTGTGATGTTCACAAACATGTGATCATTCGGCATTTAAGATCCATTTGCGAATGGATGGTTGTGTTCTGTTATTGCAAACATTTGTGCCATGTTCAACAACACCGGTTATGATTTTTAAGTGTTTCATTATTTGTTGACAAGACCATATGAGTTTGTATATGATAAATGTGCAACAATTTTCTTACTGTCGAAGAGTGTCGTACAGAGCATTTCATTATTTTGAATTCTTTGTGTATAAAATCCCTTTACACAATTCTCATATATACTTTTTCAAAACGCTGGTTAAATAAAGATTAGTGCAAATATCAATATAGTAGTTTTATTACTAGGACGGAAAGTGGCTTGTTTCTTTGCACAATAGCGTTTATGAGCGAGGCAAAACCGAGCTCGGAAACAACGATTATGCACAGAAAAAAACACTCTCGAGTGATGAACAACGTTTTTCATCATACTGCTAAAAAATGATAGCTCATTTGCAGAAGAAATAATACATTACAGCAGGTTTTCCCCAGTCCTGAGAAATATAGTTGGGGGGAGATATTTTACTATTGATGTAAAATGCATCTTTTTCTTGAACATTATAACCCGATATCTTTGGTTCAGTAGGTACCAAGTATCACATGGAGTCATCTGTCAACCTACATTGTTCCAGTGACTCAGCACTAGTTGCAAGGACGCAGCTGACAACAACACACATAAGTTCCGGTAGGGAGCGAGTGGCGGAAGTGACGTAACGGCCCGGGGCGACAATCAGTCCTGGATGTGTTCCAGCCGCGGGACCTTGACATTTCGCGCCAGTTTGCGCAAACTCTGCAGAGCATTGTGGAATACCGCTCCAGGCGACCTACAGGTGCGGCCTTGGAGCGAAGTGTCGAGAACTGCAACTCCTTGCCGATTTGTGAATTCCACTCACACTGCGAGCGGTTTCCATCGATGGTCGTCGGTGCTCAGGATTCTTTACATGTTAATAACGTATTGCTTCATGCCGTGGGAGATGCAGTTGATTGTTTCAATAAGATGTAACTGAGAGTAAAATGCACATGGCGTGAAATGTCATGTTTCACTAGCGTTGTTCAGAAGAAAAGTAATTTTAATTTGCAATATTTTGTATTTTAAGATGAATAACTTGTTATCATGTTTGAATATAAACTAGGTTTAATGGCAATATTTAAATTTTAGAACGCATCACTGACTTTCTTAAGATTCAGGGAGGGTGCAATATATGTCATGTGAGGAGCAACTTTCTAACAACGTCTCGTCTGTCCACTGCCACTTGCTATGCAGCTGTTCCCATGAAAGTGACCACTGCCAGCCGTGCATGAATGACTTTCCTCTTTTTCGAGAGAGGGAGAGAGCTTGTTACTGTCCTCTTGGCCAGATGGTAATGGCGAGGTCTATGGTGTTGTCCCCTGACAGTACTCCATTCTCACGTCTGCCATATGTCTTCCTTCAGTGGATCCGTGACTGTGTTGACCTCGAACCCGTGAGTCCCAACACTCCCTCCGCCCCTCCACCCGAGGTCTGTCGTGTAGGCATCGATTACATCGGACATATCCGACCCATTATTCGAATCTGCACTGCGGTCGTTGAGAACTTTCCTCGTTTCTCCAATCACGAGACCTGCTTCACCGCCGTCGCCTTCGTCGGTCGTGCTCCGCAGTCTCCTCCTGCCCTCGCCGCTGGCCTATCCGGCTCTTCATCTTCGATTGAAGTGGAGATTGGTCTTTGAACCATCCGACCTAGTTTCTCCTGCCACTTGAAAACCTCTGCTTTAGTTTAAGGTCAAAGTGATGTTTTTATAAACTGTATCATTAATTAATTCTAGATATGTTGAACTATTTAATTGTTTTCCATTTACACTTTATTCCATGAGCTTAACAATTTATAATTGCCATGATGGGACAACAATTGTGAAATATTACTCTAAAGGCATTGTGCGCCAAAAACTGCTCAGTAGTCAACCATCAAAATAGAAAGCTTTTCTTTTTTCATTTAAACTTATAGTCAACATTATCATAAAAATAATAATCCTATACTGCATTCTATATTTTTCTCAACTAGAAACGTGAATAATATCAAATTTGATGAGTTGTACAATGCTACAACCAGAACTACTCTACATTTGGTATTATTTAATACTTAATACAAAAAATAAACATTTATTTAAAGTGAAAGCAATTGAAAGTGACACAAAGAAGTTTTCATCCGACAAAAGCTTCTAGCCAAGTTCTCATGAACACAGTTTCCAGCAGTGTAGGTTGATTTTGACTTTCACCTACCAGAGGTAAGGACATTCTCTTGTCAGTTCGCGCAGGTCTCATGCTGCACGGCAGTGACCTTCCCTGTAAGGAACAGGAATCCCGCGCTATCTACTCCCATCTCCCACACATGACCCCTGGAAGTGTGTTACGAGGAAAGCACAATAACCAGACGGGTCACGCACTCATCCAGGGATTTCTCTCCTAGACTTCTAAATATTCCTGTTGTTTGCCAGTAAATACATACTCTACAGTAAATATCAGAGATATAAAGTTTATAAACAATATTTGGTGGTCTAATTTGTAATGAGGCACCATAAAATATCGTATTTCTTAATATGGAAAAAATTATGGTAAATTTGTAATATTCAAAGTGAATGCAAAGCATAGAAATGCTTACTGAACCTAGAAGTAAGCGCGTTTTCCGTACTATTGAATAAAACTGGGAAACCCTTAGGATCTAGTACCCATCCTTGAGTTGAAATGGTGCAAACTATAAACAAAATGTGTAATATTTTCTCTGCCAACAACGGTGTTGGTCCTTTGGAGCACTGGAAAACTCGGTGAAAACATTTAATAACCTGAGTCAGCAACTCGAAACAAATTGAATTAATCACAGACCTCTGTGAGTGGCACTATCATCACTGGGCATTAAGCCAACCGCGGCCGCAGTAGCTGCTATTACTACTTCTTCATCGTCCTCTCCCACTAAGGATGGCCTCCTTCATCAATCATCAGGCTGTATTGTCTCTGCGGTCACAGGTACATTACGACTGGAGATGAACATCTGTAATGTGAGGAGACGACAACAATGGAACGGCCATGACTCTGACTCAAGAGCCTGCTATCAACTGGGAGAAATCAACCCTCATTGTGGCGCATGACGGGTCACTGAACCTGCATAAGCACAGCTGCACATCATGTCGCACGAATGCAAATATCCTCTGGAACAATGAGTACCGTCGTACATGAAGGATCGTAAATACATGTTGATATATAACAAATAATTCCTCTTTATGCGTACTTGAGACACACAAATCATTTGAAATATTTGACCTGTCTATACATTTATAAATCTCATTCATCTAATATGTTTCAACAAATAGCGAGAATTAAATACAATGCATGAAAACTCTGTTAGATTTGACTTTGTTATCTATAAGTAGCTTTTGTTCTACTTCTTCTAGTATTTCCTTTATCAACTGTTGTAAAGCCTTAATTAAAAAAAAAAAAAAACACTAGAACAATATGTAATATTGTATTATTACACTAAAGAGTTAGACCATCATATAATATCAAGCAAGAAGAGGCCTTTGAAATTATATAAAATGTGTTTACAAAATAAACTGGAAATCCAATTATTTCTCACAAATACTTTCAAACTGTCTTTGCACAAACTACAAACAAAACCTCAGAAGGTTAAATTTTGATATATACAATGAACTACCGGTTACCTGTCACGGCCGTGAAAAGAGCAAAGAAATCTTCTACATTAAACATTATATTGAAACATTTAAGTTGTGTGGTCGGAGCCCCGAAGGAGTTTTTCAGAACCTTTTCTCATAGTGAGCAACTATGAGCAAAGATGAACAACCATGTAAAATTTCAACCCACCCTTCAGGCCATATATTTATTGTGAAGTCCTGTGGAGTGGTGGGGTGGAGCAGTGAAGAACTCCAAAAACTATATTTGCAAGCCCTTTTCTTGGTGAGCATTTATTAGCAAAGAGGAACGTCCATGCAAAATTTCAAACCGTAGGCTCTATAGTAATTTTGAGGTTTTTGGGTGGAGCCCTAAAGGAAATGTTCAAAACACTTTTTTACTGAGCACCTATGAGCAAATGAATCACTCCAAATTTAAACCCGCAGGCCCTATATTTTTGAGGTTCGTTATTTCTATATTCATATTTAAATTGGTCGTAAGGATAATACTATATTGAAATTTCGAAGACCTGTAGGCAGAGCACTGGTGGAGTTTTGCAAAAGTGTTTCTTAGTGATCACCTATTAACACTTTGACTCATGCCAAATTTTAACGCCATGTGTGCTACGCAGGTCCGTAATTTTTTTTTTACATTCCTTGATTCCTTGATTTATGTTAAAGATTGGCTATAAGAAATACATTAGATAGAAACTTTAAATTCCTGCGGAACGGAGACCTGTAGAACATTTTTAAAGCGTTTGTTCGTGAGTATTTTTTGAGCAAAGAGTCCATTCCGAATTTCAACAATCTATACCCAATAGTTTTTGATTTCAATGCTTAATTTTATCGCCTTCAAGTTTTTAACATTTTGACGATTTTCAGGTGGATTCTTAGCACCCCATACACTCTCTATGTTGTTGTTTGTTTCTATGTTGATTGGGAGCTTAAATTCGATACACATATCAACCTGATTAAATTTTAGATTTACTTCTGACTCTTCTTGGGCTTTTACCGAGGAGATGCTGAAACCTAAAATACCTATGAATACAGAATATTCCCTGTCCCCAGGTGATATTTTTATATCCTAGAGCCAAGGTCCCAGTTCGGTTATCTAAATGAATTCTGTTTTAATTATGACATTATCAAGCCGTAAAGGGAGTTTTTGAACACTCAGTAGATTATTGAAACAACAATAAAACTTAAGTATAGTTGATAAATGGATTCTGGCATGCAGTCAAACTACTAGAGAAGATCAATTGTCGCCTTTTAATTTTCAAACTTTAAGTAATTTTGTAAATCTTCAAATTTGTGGCCTATTCAACTACTTACACACAAAACTTTCAGAAATAAACATTTTGCGAGCTATTTGAAGGTATCTTTAGCTCCCAACATGGGTTTCCACCACAACAATCATGTTCGCGAGGGTCGTCGACATGCGAGGGCTCCGCAGTTATCCGCGGTGAAACTCGCCCCATGTGTGCCCAATCCCTGGCCAGGCCACGGCCTCTGACCTCTCGGACATCCCAATAAACCATTAGCTTATTTCATCTCCCCGGAATCTGCGTGTAACGGGACTTTCAAGGCGGTTCTTCCTCAATTGTGGTTCTCGTTGGTTTCTGCGACCAGCTGAAAATTTCATTACTTGCAGCAGTGTTTTGCTCTTTTGAAGTGGTTTTATGGTGCAGTACACTTATATTAAATAATTTTATAATTAGTCAGTAAGGATTGTTGTAATGGGCAGGATAAGCAGGCTTACCTTAGAAAGTGAAGGCATCCTTTTATAGCACACATAATAGACATACAATTAAATAAAAACTTGAATATTTCAAGGTCACTGGCCTCTTTGTAAACATGAAGATGAATCAATAATTATTCATGTAATAATCATTCCTGTATTTTTTCCGATTTCACCTAAAGGTTATTTAATGATAAAAATAGTCCAGGACTACTTCAAAATATTAATTGGGGTTTAATCAACAGACAGAAAAACTTCCAAATAAACAAAAGCCTGGACAGTTGAAGAGGTGGCCATAACAACGTTGTAACTTCCAAATTGCAAATTTTTCAGGAAAGGGGAAAATGTATTTCAAGACAGTAAATCGCTATAAAAAAGGGTTTTGTGAATTGTTATTGATACTCAAGTGTTGTATATGAGTAAATAGAAACATATTATTGTAAAATATTTTCATAGTTCAACAAAAAGCTTATTTTTCACGGTTTAAAAAAAATAACGTGTCAACAACGTTGTAACATCGTTACAACGTTGTTGTGGTTACTGGTAAGTTACAACGTTGTTTTATTTGTATAATGTACCATACCTTAGGATTAGTAAGGTAGTACCCATTAAAGATTCTTCTGTAAAATGTAAAGTATGTTTATTTCCTACACCTTATTACACGTTTATTGTATAAAATAGTGTAAGACCATTACCAATTTCAGCAAAAAAAGCTATAAACCCTAAAAGTCATTATAAAGCTTCAAAACTAAAAGTCATATAAAAGACTAATCCATAAAAAGTGTTAATAAAGTCCCAAATGAAATAGTTATAACTTATTATACTATATAATAATTTTAAACTAATACACAATAACCAATATTTTTAATAGCCAATATCATATTTAATATTTAGAAAATATTTTAAAATAATTGTTATTGTGTATTAATTTAAAACTATTATAATTTATTAATATTGAAGCTCTTCATGAAAAATAAATAATAGTTATGCCTTGCAAAACAATACTATAATACCATAAATAAACAGATAATCTTTGCAATATAATCTTAGGCCTAATAATTGGTAGGTAAAAGGTTAGTTTTGAAACAAAAAAAGCATCAACTCGATCAGTGAAAATGCCTACTTGATTATATAAATAAGTTAAAGTAACATAATGTTAAAATTATTAGCAATACATCTGGATTATAATGTGGTATGATCATAGCCTAGGAAGTTACAACGTTGTTAACGCGCAACTCCACTTGGTGGAAGTAATGCTCATAAACGTCAATTTCTAGAAGTATGTATGCTTCTCCTTATCCCTCTTCCTTTTTACTACATAAACTTTTAATTTAGATAAGTTAACTTGGGATTTTGGCTCTATTAAGATGTTTTAATGTCATTAGGTGATGACCTAACCATGTTGCTGTCAGCCATCTTTCCATTGTTTTCTAGATACAACGTTGTTGACCGGAGCGTCGTCAAAAAATCAGCAGAATGACCAACTTTCAACAGCCAAAATTCCCTACTAAATATTCGTTTTGGAGGTCTTTTCCCTATCAGAAACCTGTATCAAGACATTTACAACGTTGTTCACCTATAACTCAATTCCACCAAAATGGAAGTTACAACGTTGTTATGGCCACCTCTTCAGTTTCTATTTAAAATATAATGAATATAAAACACTGTGTACACACATGAATAATTATTTTTTGAAAGAATAAACAAAGTAAACCTGGGAGCAAACACTTTGAAACTAAAGCAATTCCAGACTAATGATCTTTTTCAATGGCAAGTCATTAATATGTTTGAATTAAGCTCACAATATAACAGTTTTCATCACTAGGAGCAAAAGTGGGTCTTTTTGGTGCACAATCGTGTTTTAAAAACGAGGCACAGCCGAGTATTAAGTTGTATTTTAGAGGTTATATTTACAAAGTACTATGCAGTATTTACATTTACAAATAACCTTCTATATATTAATAGACGTGCGTGTTTCTTTTCCTACTTTTTACTCAGCTAATAAAAATACAATTATTTTTACCGAAACAAGTAGTCGTTATATATGGTCCATTATACAGTGTGATTGAAAAGTCCCGGAACGGTGAAATATATTTTTACCATTTATAGATGAAGTAATGAAACTTGGTATATCAATAATAGCCAAAAATATCTACTCTTTTAAGTCATTGTCACTTTTTTATCCCTTAAGGGGGACGGCCCACGAGGAGTCAGTCAAAACTCTTAAATAGAGGCATAGGTCTAATTTGGAATAAAATTAAAGATCTTACTTAGCAGAGTACAATGCCACAAACTAGACTTCAATCGGATGACCGAGGCGGAAATGCAGGCAAACAAAGTTTCCATTAAAATCATATGGTAAAATTAAAAATCCAAATACTTCTTAATACTCAACCTTTGGACGTCGGGTTTGTGGCTTTTTACTCCTAATTCAAAGACGTTTAAGATGGTGTATGATGTGACAAGGGCCAAAGAAGTTTCCATCTACACACCCTTTAAGGACGTCCCTCTTGAAAGTCTTACAAAAATCTGGTTTGGCCCTTGTCACATCATACAGAATGTTAATCGTCTTTGCATATGGAGGAATAAGCAACAACACGAAGTCAAAAGGTTGAGTATCAAGAAAGTTATAGCATTTTTAAATTTTACCCATATGATTTTAATGGAAATTTTGTTTGCCTGCCATTTCCGTCTCGGTCATCCAATTGAAGTCTAATTTGTGGCATTGTACTCTGCTAGGTTCAATTTGATACCAAATTTGACCTATGCTGCTATTTAAGAATTTTGACTCCTCGTGGGCCGTCCCTTTAAGAGATAAAAAAGTAATAGGCCTAATAGCTTAAAAGAGTAGACATTTATGGCTATTATTGATATACCAAGTTTCATTACTTCATCTATATTGGTAAAAAATATATTTCACCGTTCCGGGACTTTTCAATCACACTGTATATCTTTTAGGGACTGGAAAAATAATAGGTTCAAATTTGATTTTAAATTTATATTAACATGAAATATTTTATAACCTTGTAACTTGTATTGCACGCGAGTGTCAAGAATACGACTGTTTTAGCACTTACCACTATCCCCCGAGGACCGTTACTGTTTGGTCTTTATGGTGCTGTGTACCAGAGGTGCGCTGCCGACAAGAATGCCAGCCAGCACCGCATATCTTATTGTATCCGCCTTTCTCAGTCTCCTTAATTGTGGCAGTAAATGCTTACAGTCCCATATTTTTCACACTTTACAACCGCTTCATGTGAACTTGGCATTATAAGTCGTCGTTATACGAAAGACCAACATTTATGAGTATTTAGGATGTTTATTTATGCAGGGACGCCGTTTATAAAAGTGGTTCGTATTTACTACGAGGGATAAGTTAAGTGCTCCATTTATATTACCCTCGGAGCCGTAGATGACTAGTGGGATAACCAGTAAAATTATTGAACAGTGGGAATTTTATGGAGTAAAAATCCTTAAATTGGACAGTGCATTTATAACTCAAACCTATATATTCATCCTGTGTTTAAAGTTAATTCTCGGTGATGGTGATTTTATGTTATTGTTTATTAAGTTATATCGGACGTTTTCCATCACAGATTAGTAGCCTATATAGTCACGACGTTTTGGGATCTGGAATCTGATCCCGATTCCTTTGAAGTACTACCTAAAACATAAAATAGTAAATACACTCCAGGTGAACCTGCAGAAGTCCGTAGCTAAACCTGAACACAGAAAAGACAATAAAAGTTAGCATTACTTTAACTTTAACTTTGTATATAACTTGGTGCAAAGTTAAAGAAATATAAATTCGCGACATTCATGCATTATCCATAATTTAAGATTCATGAATTTGAATATGGTGGAGGTACAAACAGTAATGATATACTGCGTTTTGTATCACTGCTGGAAAATTGCAAATCATAAGGGAAATTATTTCAAAGGTACGTGAAAAAAACAGCACATGTAACAGAATGTTATGTAACAGAACTACCATGATACCGGATAATTCAGCCTTTTTTACGGTTATTCCTCAACAATTGAGTTCCTTAGCTTATTCGGCGAGTCGCGTGAACACGGGATGTGTTACATGGGAGGTTCATTCATTCATACATGGAAGTGGCCGGCCCGCTTCCCACGGCCGCGGTTGGGCAGCGATCGCACGCAGTTCAAGGTTCGCCTCTAGACCGCCGCCGTGCTAGACACTCTCCACCGTCTCCTGTCCAACTCTCCGCCTCTCCACGAGCGGGTGATTTGCACACAATGCGGATCTCCCTGTCATCCTTGACAAAGCCGGAATAATTATTTTAATATGGGGACGGGAATCAGACGTTAAAGCGTGTTTAATTTAGGGATGGATGAATTTTATCAAGGTGAATATGTATTATGTTTACTTGACCCTAGGAAACCCTCTGAAATCATCAGTACTTGTGAGATTACCACCATATTATGATGAAAATAAACTGTGATTACTAAGGAAGGTTTATATTTCTAATCATTTTCTTTTTTTTTTTTTTTGAAATTACATTATTAAAAGCAAGTAGGCAACCATAGAACAAAACATTAAAACTCAAATTCGTGTTAGTAAATAAAACCAAACTTATTAATTTTATGTAATTTTTTCATTTTACCTAACAATTAGCATAATACGTGTGTTTAAAATTAATAATAGAGAACAGCACAATTAAATTTATGAAATACTGAGAGAAGTGAATGACGTAGTAGTGAGGTCGAGTGAGAGGGAGAAGCATAAAATAAACAAAAAATGTCTCTTGAGCTCGTCATTGTAGTGTATTTGGACCACCAATAAGCTCGGTATATTAGCTTACGTAGGAAATACCTGGACCGAAGTACCAATTATTTCACTTTAAATGTGTAGTTCTAATCAAAATATAGACTAAAACTTGTTAAAATCACAAGGCGATCGGAGTGTTGCTTTTGTTGCTCAAGAGAGAACGGATCAACCATCTGCAGTGATCCAGCGTCCTCCCATAGAGCTATCCACAGATCCTCAATTAAACATTTCGCACATCGAAAGTTGCGGCGTGTCCACCCGCGCTGCCGCTGCCGGTAGATCACGACTCGGGTCAGAGTTCACCAGGATTTCCTTCTCACCTTGGAAGGTCAGGGAGGAGGGGCTGTTAATTGGTCGCAGGGATAACGGGTGATGCCGATCCTCGGGGGATAACGGCACTCTATCTGGGACACACGAGCCTTTAAATATTTAATTCACTCAACCAATTCGCGTATAATGCTGACCAGAGGTTAAACAACATATTGGGCTTTCTCCACAGTAAAGTTAAGATTTTCCTTGTTCTGGACAAGGAGACTCCTACAAAGGAGTGTAAAAGTGATGCTTTTTCAGTCAGAGATACAGACGAATGGACTATTTGTTGCTAGTTACTTCAGTTAAATCTTCCTCGACACATAAAGAAACAATTTTATTGAAAATAGTACAAATTAGTGGTGAGTTACAAGTGGTGTAGTTACCACGAGGGAAGAGAATAGTAAATACAAATGGAAAAAAATTTGTCTAGGCTATGAAACTCGCCAAAGCAGTATTTTTCTTATAAAGACATAATAATCCCTATTAATGTTAATGAATGTTGTAATAGAGACACAGCTTTTGTTCCATGGGCTTTTCATAATGTTTGGGTATATGTATATAAATCATACTATCATATATACTAATACGAGGAATTTCTGAAGGGATGTGTGTTCCACGATCTCGAAATCTAGCTGTTAGATTTCGCTTAAACTTTCCATTTAAGAGTCCACAAAATCGAATTTTGTCTAAATTTAAGTTTAAAAATCGTTATTTTTAACATTGATCTTATGGGTTGCTATTTTTTTAACGAAATAACAACGCAAAGTAAACAACTAATAAAAGCCAAACACTTTCTTAAACAGCTGCGTCTTCGCTAGGTATTTAATATTTGCTGTGAGGTACAGTCGACATTGGATATTTTATAGCCCTGTTTGATTCATTACTGTAACAAAAGATAAATAGTAACCATTAAAACGGTCTTTAGAATGATTTAAAAACAATGCAATAAGTTCAAAGAGTTTTAATAAATAATATAAAGCAGCTTTTACAATTTACAATTCTTTTTTCCAACAAGAAACAGTTCTACATTGAGGGTTCCAATCCTAGTATATTAAACGAGAAGGTTTTGTAGTGGGGTATGTAGTTGGAAATTATTAGCAAAGTACAAGCGGAATACCGTTCCGGAGGGCACCTAACCATTCTTGGGTACATAATGGCAGTTTAATTCATCAAAACGTTAAAACACTCAGATTATTTTATAAAAATCATTTTCTCCATAAGAAAAGCATGGAGAGATCACTGATTATTAAAACGTTCTCTGAAATGTAAGTCCCATGTTTTAACCATGTGTTTTATATATGATTTTAAATGTGTAGTGTATTGAAAATAAGAAAAATTCTTAGTTGTTTTAGTGGTTGCGCATAACCTCCCAAAAGCACGAGTGGAAACCCGGTATTTTTACAACACTTGCTAGGTGGTGTTGGTATTGAGCGATAAATTCTTGGGTATGAAATAACGGTAAGAAAATCATAGATGCAAATCATATGATGATACAAAATGTAAAAAAATGTAAGTATCGTTAATGTACAGAACCGAATAAGTAATGACATCCTTATGGGGAAGTAAAAAGGCCACCCTTGTAACACAGACAGTATCAAGAGGTAATTTTTGTTTACGAATTATGCTGATTGGTTGAATTACCACTGGCCTAATTAATTTTGCAGAAGTTTGTTGTTGTATTGATTTTTGGGAAACAAATATAATCATTTCAACATTTAAGTGGTAAAAAGAGCGCTTCCGCGACAATAAGGAGAGTAATCACTAAATCACTAATTGAGACAGGGACCTCACATAGTGGGTATTTTAACCTGAATATGAATGAGAGATGAGTGTAGGATGATTGTGGCGCGATCTCAAAGTCTTGTTACTGACTAACTAAGGCCGACATTCTCCTTTGACAGGACTGTTAATTAACCCAACAACAGTTAATTAGCCCAACAGCCAATGGTATCTAGGGACTTACAGTTTAACTTGGGATCCGAACCACAATTTCAACCTCCCTATAGGCCTACAGTATCAGCACTTTATTTCCCTCTGTTTTTCGATCACCACACTCTTTTATGGGCTGTCTCAACGAAGTTGAAATAGATGTAGAGTGATAAACACAAATTAATTTGTTGTCCTCTGATCATTCGCGCAATTTTACCCATGGTTTTCACCGTTTCTTTGGTAACCATCCACACTTGACTTACGTTCCTCGGTTACCCATTTTAGATATCCTGATTGGTTTGCAACAAATAAAAAAAAATACCCCCGTCGCAGCAGACCTGCGTACTCAGCGAATTTCCAAACGATCTTGAAATATTGTATTTTCTTTATTAACACCATAGGAAAGAATATGTAGGTTGGCTGCCTTGGGATGTTGTTAGAAAATGAGTTTTGTTAGGAAATGTAATAGTTAAATTAGGTAAATGTCTACTATATCAATTTTCAGCACTTTTAATTTTCCCCATAAACCCCAGGGGGTGAGTAAGTAGGTTTGCCGCCATATGGGTGTTGTAAGCAATATCAGTTAAATCCTACTAGAAAATGAACATACCAAATATTATCAAGTTATGGTGTTCTTTTAATATTCCCCATAAACCCCATAGGGGTGAGAACGTAGGTTTGCCGCCATGTGGGTGTTGTAAGCAAATATCAGTTGAACCCTACCAGCGAATGTACATACAAAATTTTATCAAGTTATTCCAATAAATAAGCGAGATACAGGTTTTTTTTTGATTTCCCATAAGATTAACATGGAAAACCTATTTTTGGCTTTTCTCCGTAACCTGTTAAGCCAAGATAAAAATTCAAATATTAAATTGTTTGTTTTTTTAAGCTCTTTTAAATGGTTTTAGTTAAAATGTTGAATTTTGAAAATTATGCTCCAAAAATGCAAAAAACTCATTTTTGACCCCTTTGAAACCTCATAAAACCCCGTTCCCATAACCGCATCATGCTGGTTCGCGAACTCATGAAAATAGACCTAGCCTTACACCTTCATACCAAATTTCATCAAAATTGGAGGTCCCCTTCAAAAGTTATCAGTACCACGGACACACATATATATATATATATATATATATATATATATATATATATATATATATATACTATATATATATATATATATATATATATATACATATATATGAAAATGAACGAACGGTGTTTTTGGCTTCTGGGGACCCCAAAATGAAAAGTAACATGGTCCCGAGCTTTGATCTTACCATGGCTACTACCGTAATAGCGTATTCCCTATAGGGAAATTCGCTAAAAAAAAAAACAAACAAAAAAAAACAAAAAAAAACCACTGATATACTTTAATACCCCCGTCGCAGAGCAGACCTGCGTATTCAGCGAATTTCCAATGGAATTTCAGATTATTTACTTTCCCCATAAAAACACCATAGGATCGAGTATACGTAGGTTTGTTGCCATTAGGTATTGTTAAAAATCTAAGTTAATCAATAATTGCTGAATGTAAACACAAATTGTATCAAACTCTGGCAATTTTTTATTCTCCCCATAAACCCCATGGGGGTGAAATATGTAGGGGTTTGCCGCCATATGGGTTGTGTAAGCAAGTATAAGTTAAACCTTATATAGATAATGTACATACCAAATTTGATAAAGTTATGTCAATAAATAAGCAAGATATAGGGTTTTCTTGATTTCCCATAAGAATAACATGGAAAACACATTTTGGATTTTCTCCGTAACCAGTTATGCTATGATAAAAATTCAAAATACCAAATTGTTTGTTTTTTAAGCTCGTTTAAATGGTTTCAGTTAAAATTGATGAATTTAAAAATTAAGGTCCAAAAATGCAAAAAACCCATTTTTGACCCATTTGAACCCCCATAAAACCCCGTTCCCATAACCGCACAATGCTGGTTCGCGAACTCATGAAAATAGACCTGGTCTACACCTCCATACCAAATTTCATCAAAATCGGAGGTCCCTGTCAAAAGTTATCAGTACCACGGACACATAGATATATATATAGATATATAGATATATATATATATATACATATATATGAAAATGAACGAATGGTGTTTTTGGCTTCTGGGGACTTCAAAATGACAAAGTAAAGTGGTCCCGGGCCTAGGTCTTACCATGGCTACTACCGTAATAGCGTATTCCCTATAGGGAAATTCGCTAAAAACAACTAATTAATTGTTGTTTGTCTTTAAAATTACTTGGATTTAATGGTCTGTGATCAAACTTTCGAGATTGGTAACCATAGAATCTTTGTATTGTGGGTAAAATATCTAATGGCATATAGACAAGTTTAAACCAAAGCCTGGTTACCATAGAAACTACGGGAATCGTTGGTAAAATAGCACCAATCAACAGCTGACAAAATTCCCTATCATAGTGGCACTCTGTATATCTATTTTAACATCGTTGGGATGTCCCTACTTATTCGGTTCTGTGTAAATTGGTATACATTGGTGTTTGAACAATGAAGGCAATTTGTGCTTGAATTTATAGATATTACCTTTCACTATGTACACTAACGTGAGTAGACTTATAGCAGAGGCATATTTGAAACCTATTGACAGTGGTGCAATCTTCTGCGGCGTACATGAAGTACCAGCGACATATGATAGATAAATCAGTATTACCACTCTTCTCAACCAAGGATTTAAGATTTTATAACTGACAGTTATGTGTATGTTTTGGTAAAGTGTTTTTGCAGCACTGTAAATCCAGCTGAATAATAACAACATCGATTGCAGCGAATCTGGCGCTGCGTACTTTCCAAGTTTTGGTATCAAATAAAAAACATTGGATGAGAAGTCTCTTCACGGTAGTGTACATAGTCAATGA